>CM052261.1:1670409-1737342 GCA_028455795.1 Lasioglossum marginatum | reverse complement strand
TGTGAACAAGTTATTTTCGACGAACCTTCCACGAGCAGAGTGCTTCAAATCTCCACGGGCCCGAACCTACGGAAATCCGCGACGCAACACTAGCGACACCGAAATCCCGGACGTGATCACTCTTATTCTGTTATTTCCTCTTTGCATATAAGTTGTAAGTTGTAAGTAGTCGTGAGTTAGAACTCGTTGACCCATCTATATGAACGATAGATCGAACGCAATCAAAGTATCGAAGTTTTGGATTGTGCTGTTTTCTCGAGATAAAAGGCAATTGTGAGTTGTGAGTTGGCTGTTGGAGAATTTTCACTTGTCTTTGTCGTTTATACGTGGAAGTTTTTTTTCTTATTACAGGGCACCAACAACGTCGAAAGTATTAGAAAATGACGGACGATAAAACGGAATTCGTAAGTGTATTCTATAATACGTGGATAATTCATAGTGGGCGTAACATAACCTCAATTTCTTGCGGCAATGTATTTTGCGTTTTATTTAGAGTTCTGCATAATTAATTGTTTCGTTCGATCTTTTCGTGTAGGACTGGGGAAACGAGAAATTGCAACGTGCTCAAAAGACAGTAGATGAATCACCTTATGACCTGGAAGCATGGAGCATCCTCATTCGGGAAGCACAAAACAGACCTATCACAGAAGTAAGGCCAGTGTTTGAGAAGCTCGTTACAGTATTTCCATCAGCTGGTCGTTACTGGAAAATTTATATAGAACAAGAGGTAATGCTTATACATTTTTTTTCCATTACAACTATCATGTACATGTAACGCAGATGATACAATAATAGAATCACCATCGAACGATCCATTTAAATCAATGTTTACCTACCAAAAGATGAAATTATATTTTATAATTTTTGTGAATGTTTCAGATGAAAATGCGCAACTTTGAGAAGGTGGAAAAGGTATGTTAATATTAATTGCCCGAGTTTCAAAATTTAACGAACTTATTTTATATTGTTAAATTTCTAGTTATGTGTACTATTTAAATTGCTCAGTTGAAGTTACACACGATTTTCAGTATTAAAATTGAAACAAGACTGTTGAGTGAAGTTTTTCCTATAATATAAACTTACATTTAAATGCATGTTTTATGAATAATGAAGAATAATTTATAGATTTCAAGTAACCATCTTATGAAATAGGCAAATTCCTTACTTAACAGTGGTATATTTAAAAAATTTTAATTTGATTTTCTTAGTGCGGTAGGATTACAGATAACAGATTTATTAATCCATTGTGATCGAATATTATCATACAATGTGATTCTGAGCACTTTGCATATTATATGAGGTGAATAAAAACAATATTTCACCATAAGCAAATATTTCATTGATTAATGATTGATCTGTTGATACATTTGGGAGGTTGTTTTCTTTGTTGAATACTATTTTATTTAAAATGCATGTAGCAAATGCATTAAACTTGACATACCAAACGGTAGAGATGGTATAATGTTCGCATACTTCAACTTATGAAGGCAGCTTCCTGAATCTAACAGCCTTATATTCCTTCCTGCAAACACACTTTTCATTGTGCTTGGATCGTGTTACTCGTAATGGCATAAAATTTACAGTACAACTAAAGTGTACAACTTCCATTGATTATATTACAAAATAAAATAATCAAAAACAAATATTCAAATAGTAAAGTAGTGCAATTGCAGTTGTGTTTTCACAAATGATATAGAGAAAGTCACGGTAGTGTACTTTTTGGTTCCCAAATGAGTTTGAGAAATTACATAACTTACCTTCCCCTTAAACAATATTTGAGATATATGTATTCTCAACTATTGTGAAACATACACAGAGGTAGCATAAGGTGATATATGTTTTTAAACATTTTTTTGTAATTATTATGTTACAAAGTCACAATTAGTAAGTTAAATATTTATGTCACCTTATGTTGCTTCGCACTGTCTAAATTTTTTTGTCATGTTTCGGGATCATTCATTTCTCGATCCCACATAGGTCAAATGTTTATTATATTATCACCCCGATTGCAAAAAATAAAGAAACTTTTTTATTTTAAGGGGTCTGTTTTATGTTACTTTTACAATCTCGTGTCTGAAGAAAAATTTCTTTCTGAATTATTACCGGATAAACTATATGTTTATGTAATAAACCATTTCTATCTTGATGCATTGGTGCATTATTATTTCTCCCATTATATACAAACATTGTTGTAGTGATTGTATTATGAATTTTGCATCAATAAATTATTGAATTTCTGCTTCCTGATCTTTTCAATGTGATTCTTATTGATATTAGTAATAATGTATATGTGTAATAAAAATAAAAGACTTGCCTGTTGGGTAAGTAAGGTGGTAGATACGTTTCTTGTGATCACATTCAAGTGAACTTCATGTTGGTGGTATGTTGTCTTCTTATGTTGCCTCTAAAATACTTCTTTTCTCTAACAGCTTTTCCAAAGGTGCCTCATGAAAATCTTAAATATTGAGTTGTGGAAACTTTACCTTTCTTATGTCAAAGAAACGAAAGCCAGTCTTGCGACGTACAAGTAAGTGTTTATATTTATAAGGACTTTATAATAAATCCTTATGACGACTGATTAAACAATAATACATTCATAGGGAGAAAATGGCACAAGCATACGATTTTGCGTTGGATAAAATTGGAATGGATATCCATTCCTATAGTATTTGGAACGACTATGTAATGTTCTTGAAAAGTGTAGAGGCAGTTGGCTCATATGCTGAAAATCAAAAAATTAGCGCAGTTCGCAAGGTAATTAATCTGTAGAAACATGTGATGTCAATGTAATGCAACTGTTTTTCTTAACGTTTACAAATTATAGGTATATCAACGCGGTGTTGTGAATCCTATGATAAATATGGAACAATTATGGAAAGATTACATGGCGTTTGAACAAAATATTAATCCAATAATTGCAGAGAAAATGGCAATTGAGCGTTCCAGAGATTACATGAATGCGAGACGAGTCGCCAAGGAATTAGAAGCTGTGACTAGAGGATTAAATCGAAGCGCTCCTAGCGTGCCTCCAACTGGGCATCCGGAAGAAGTTAAACAGGTATACTTCTCTAATCTTGTTGTAGAAGGAACGTTTCATCAGTATGGAATTCGCATTACACTACGCAGGTTGAATTATGGAAAAAATATATCGCATGGGAGCGCAGTAATCCCTTAAGAACAGAAGACACTTCATTGGTTGCTCGAAGAGTAATGTTTGCCATCGAACAATGTTTACTGTGCTTGGGTCATCATCCAGCAGTTTGGCATCAAGCAGCACATTTCTTAGAATTAAGTTCAAAGATATTAACCGAGAAGGGAGATGTAAACGCTGCGAAAAATTTAAGCGACGAAGCCGCTACAATGTTTGAAAGGGCAACTAGCACGCTATTGTCGAAGAATATGTTGTTATATTTCGCACACGCAGATTTTGAGGAAGGACGAGTGAAATACGAAAAAGTTCATCAAATATATCAAAAATTCCTTGACATACCCGATATCGATCCCACATTAGTTAGTATTAATTTTTTTTTTCTTTAATGTTAACATTTACATGTCTTTTAATGTAACAATATTATTAATATATGTTTTACAGGCATATGTACAATATATGAAATTTGCGAGACGTGCAGAGGGTATAAAATCAGCTAGAACAGTTTTTAAAAGAGCCAGAGAAGATCCAAGATGCAAACACCATGTATACGTTGCTGCCGCTTTAATGGAATATTACTGCACTAAAGACAAAAATATTGCATTTCGGATATTTGAGTTGGGTTTAAAGAAATTTGCAGACAATCCTGATTATATACTTTGCTATATCGACTATTTATCGCATTTAAATGGTAAGATGCACGAATCTGCTTGCGAATAAAATTTTTGTTTCGTATATTTCTCTACAACTTTTTGTTTCATATTACAGAGGATAATAACACGAGAGTTTTGTTTGAGAGGGTTTTATCTTCCGGTAGTTTAGAACCAGAGAAATCAGTGTACGTAGCCAATACTTACAAGTAATAAATTGTAATTTCATTTTATAACTAACAGCATAAAACTTTCTTTTAGTGACATATGGAATCGCTTCTTGGAATTCGAGTCAAACATTGGAGATTTGGCTAGTATTGTTAAAGTCGAAAAGAGGCGCAGTGCAGTTTTAGAAAAAGTATAAAAAGTCTATCTGATAATAAAATATTTAATTTTTACTTCACGAATTTTTACCGATAATTTTAATTTGTTATTAATTGTAGATTAAAGAATTTGAAGGCAAGGAAACTGCACAATTAGTAGACAGATACAAGTTTTTGGATTTATATCCTTGTACTCCAATGGAGTTGAGATCTATAGGCTACATGGAAGTATCCAGCGTTACCAGGAGTACCGCTGGTGTGTTACCACGAATTCCAGATCCGGAGGAAGCTATAGCATCTTTACCTAGACCTGATTTGTCACAAATGATACCTTATAAACCAAAAGTGAATCCACTGCCTGGAGAACATCCAGTTCCCGGTAAGTATTTCTACTAAAGTGATCATCCGATCAAAAATATATCAAACGCTTTAATATTAAATTTTTCGGTTGTTTAGGTGGTTCTTTTCCGCTGCCGCCAGCAGCAGCACAACTTTGTACCATGCTCCCACCACCTGGTTGTTTCAGGGGACCATTTGTAGCGGTGGACTTGCTCATGGACGTCTTCAACAGAATTCAGTTACCAGACCATGGTATAATTTTTGTGTCCTCTACATATTTATTTAATCCAAACTTTCTTCGATTATTAAGCAATTCAATAGTTATTGTGACAAAGATTGTTGCGTTCGATTTCCAGCTCCATTACCGATAGCGGATAACGGATGTGACACAAAATTGTTCGACCTCGCGAAATCAGTGCACTGGATCGTCGACGAGAGCAACGACGGAGTCAGCATCGGATCAAAACGTAGAAGAACGCGCTTAGGTGGCGATGATAGCGAAGAGGAGGACCTGCCACCACCACCCGCGAACGACATATACCGCCAAAGACAACAGAAACGAGTCAAATGAAACGATGGTGTCCATGAGAAACGAAATAATTGAGACCAGAGCTTTACCCGTCGTCTTCATGCAATTTGAGGAGAAGCTTGATGCACGTTGTCATATATATTTTTACATTTTCCGTTTGTTCCGGAACTAGGCGTTTCCAAAGCGAACAAACCTATAAGTACGAAATAACGTGCGATTACTAAATTCCTTATGTGACACTGTGTATGATATTTTGAGTACTGTGTACTCAGAAGTTCTCTAATTTTACGCTATTAATTTCAATTTTGTTCGGATGTGTTCATTCATATGTATACACACATACATACACATGCACATGTACACGTCGAACCGCGATCGAGCAACACCACCTATATAAGCGATGTTCTATAGGTGGTGTTGGATCGAGACTAGGACATCGCGCGAAAATGTCCAGGAGATTAAACACGATTGTTTTATTACTTATCTTCGCTGTACACTATGAACATAGCATATAAATATACGATCGAGATTTAGTTTTTACACCAATGATCGACGACGATTTCTATTACGCGTGAAAAATTATTGCTCAGGACTCGCGAATCTATCAGATTCTATCACCACGAGCATCTATAAATAAATATGATCGGCACAATCTTTACAGTTATATTAAGATTCAAACGATGTCTTATCTCTGCAACTATACTGTATGGTAAGAATGACACTATTTACAACGTCTATATGGTATACACGGAATTTCGATGGAATCTACACAATATCAAAGCCACACGATCTATTCATTTTGTTCGCTGAACATTCTACCTAACGTATGCAGTGCCGAGCGAATGTATTCAAACAAATGACTCTCTCGTTCTGCCTTTGATTTCAGTATTTCGATTGATTTTTTGAAAAATGCGCGTATGTATCCCACAGAATTGATTGAATCTGTTACTTTGCTCAAGATTTAATCTTGCATAAATAGATTCGAAAGGGAGAATGGTGAACAATTATAATAACTGTCTCGATACATTTGTCCCGAATGTTGTACATTTAAATTCGATCTGTATAATTCGATGTGCAGGACCAATAAATGATCAGCATCCCATCGAAACATTTTTATTCGTGCGAACACAATCTTTCTTACCCTTTGTCATGCTTTAAGTCACGAGTTCCAATTGCGGCGGAGGATGTACGATTTAAAATGCGACATAACGGAGCAATATACAATCATTACAGCGAGAGCAAATTGTTAGTACTCCGGAACATTTGCGCGGCAACGAAGTAAATAGTTCGTCACGGCAATTGGTGTCGCGCAAGTTGCAGTTTGTTAGCAGGTATAACTGCTCGATAAGGGTGCAATTAAACTTTGATCGCCATTCCTAGTTCGAGTGGCTGGTAATGGCCCCTCTGGGTTCACGGCAAATTGGGCTGCGAGCCGCGAAAATAGTTGCCGTGTGTCGCCGAGATTGTTTTGAAAACTTTAGACATTGCTGAAATCTGCATACGCCGACGCAACTTCGGTCAACTGTACTCGCGAGTTTCGCACAAAAGGCTCCAGCAGAATGAGCATAATTACGTCTGACTGATACGTAATCTGGCTCTAAACTCTCTGTTATTTTTCTTAACTCTCATATTCCCATTTTCTGCTCGAAACATTGTAAAATATAATTAATTTCGTTCTTGCTACTATCGCTTTAACTCCGAAGTATATTTGTTAATAAACATTAGCTTACAATCAGAGCGTCGAACGTTGTTTTCATCCATTTTCATCCATTCATAACTTGATCGTGTTTCGTTCGTAATGCGTCAGATGATAACACAATCCCAGAGAACTCGAAGGCTTTACAGTAACTAAATCAAAAAATGGGCGCAATGTCGATCCGGTTTGCAAATTGAAAATGACCAACGAATTCGCGCGAAATTTGCTTGCTGCGAGTTAAAGCGGTCAGTGAGAGTCAAACTTGGCGCATTGGACTTTGCAATTGTGTGTGATTGCTTGCGAGGCAGCCTCCATTGGGCAAATGAGAAATTCTCATAGTTCTCCAGAACGCACCAGCACGACGACGGTGCAACGTGTTTCCAGCAGACACGCTGGAATCCTGAGGAATCTCTATTACAGAAGCATAAATCCCCGAACATTTAGTGTGTAATTGTAGCATAGTTCTATTCTCATCCGTCTTAGACGAAGATACCTAACATTTGTACACTTCTCAAACTAGCTAAACTAGCGACATTCCTTCGTCGTGACCGGGGTACATCTTGTACAGAGATATCGACGTCGCCGGGCATATTATGCATAGCGAGTAGCAAAGCGAGTCTCATAAAGGAGATTATCAAAATATTTTGAAACTATCTTCAGTTTCTTTGATCTCCCTTATAGCTGACGAGTATTCGATATTCCCGAAGTCGGAGACATCTTGGAAAATGTCGTTTCTAACTGTTCTAATTGTTCCAGTCTGGAAATTATAACGAACTGAATGAGGCCTGCATTAATCAAAGGGGAACGAGGAATACTCAATCACCTATTGCACCTTTCGCCACGCATATGACTCGTTAAAAAACAGTTAGCAAACTCAGGTGTAGCTTGTAACGTTCACTTAACACGTGGCGCAGAAAGTCTTATTCAAATGACTATTTTAATTAAACTCTGACCTATTGAGCTTCTCGAATAATTTATGCTTCGCAATTATCGCTGGTGAACACGACTTGTTTTTCGATTATAGAAGAAGAATGGAAGCGTAGAATAAAACGGTTCGCTATTCAAATGAAAAGTATATAGAATAAAATGTTGTTTGGAGAAGAGTTTGAAGAAGTATTCAATTACAAGTCGCAAGATCAATTTTTCCAGCAAATGGAATCCCGCCTTGGTGCAATAAAAACGTTTCAAAGTGTGAGGTAGCGAAATATTAGGCATTTAAGAACCACAGCAGCGTATTATTGAATTGGTACTGAAACACCTGCATCCACGGGTTCAGGTGCTCGTGAGAATTTCCGCAAGCCGGTTCTACCCTTCGGGGTGAAACTACCCCGGCATTAGTAGGTTTTCGATGAGAAATAGTATACTGTTGCGTATGAAAGCAATACTTGAGGAAATTTACATATTTTTCCTTGTGGAATTAAATTTCACGAGGAAGGAACATTTTCATCGTAAATGAAAGCTACTGTAACCGAAGTTCTTCATACGTCTGTAACAAATGAAAGACTCCATTGAAATGTTATACTTGGCGAAGAACAAATTTAAATTGTCTAATATAATTCGCGCGACACTTTGCGAATTAAATTAGTTG
The DNA here is from genome assembly GCA_028455795.1 of Lasioglossum marginatum. Lineage (NCBI taxonomy): Eukaryota > Metazoa > Arthropoda > Insecta > Hymenoptera > Halictidae > Lasioglossum > Lasioglossum marginatum. The sequence goes on along the minus strand of CM052261.1, from coordinate 1,729,069 downwards.
CGTATTCGAAATTATATATATTTAAACATCGAACTGAAAATATTTTCGGAGAATAAATTTATTGAGAGTTATAAAACGTTACGGTAAGAGGGTACATTTTTGAAGGGATGAAAAGTCATACGAAATTCACGAAGGGACGCTCAAAGGGTAATAGTAAAATGGCAAGAGCAGAAAAATTAATTACGGTTGAATTATAGCGACAGGGGATGGAAACTAGCATTTAATTAGAAAAGGTCTTTGTAACCTTTGATCCTGCCGATGTGAATCCGCGAATATTCCAGAGCGGTTGATATAGGGAAACGGAAGCCGGTTAGTTTGGAAAGGAAGATAATGACACTCGTAGTTGCACGAATGCTAAAACGCGGACGAGGTAATAACTATATATATACTGCGCGTACTTCTGTACGGTGCTAGACGGACCCATGACAAGCATCCTTCTGTGATTTTTCGTCGTTGCTTCTACCCTATCCTATACCATCCCTCAAATAAAGACTTTTTCCATAACGTATCACTTGATAATTATAATTTTGACTTTTGCTATTTCATCCGTGCTCCACAATTGTACGAAATTCAAATATATGGACGCTGTCCAGGTCAGTATCGATGAAATGTCCTTTCAGGAGAAATATCTAAAGTGGTGCTGCATGGATGGACGTACTGTTTCTATTTTACTTCCTAATTGGAAGTATAATAATTAATAGGTTCCTTAATAACTGCTTTACACTTTGGGGTCTTTTTAAGAAAGAAAGACTTCTATGAATTATTCGAAAGGCACGCGGAGTAAAATTGAAATTTTCGTTGTAGTATGGAAGGTGTTAATGAACGAGATTTTGTGATTGCTATAGACTTATAGAGGCCAAGGTTTCTCGTTATCGCAAGCGTCCTGTGGTGAATCGGTCGTATTTGCCAGCGGCAAACTATCGGGGCGTAGATCCTGTCGGAAGGCCGTGCGAGATTAACGAAGATTTTCGAATCTGCCTTGGCCATTAATTCCTACAGCGAGAAAATTTAGGGAGGCGTTCACTTGTAACCACTTGAGACGCAACTTGGAGGGGTCTTTGAAACTTTGCTTCTATCGCGGAGGAAGACAAATGACAAGAGCCGAAAGGAGACTCCGGGAACTGCTAGTTGGCCTTTCATAGAACACAAACGCATAATTCTCCCACTTCGCGAAGCTTCGCCGGGAACGAACTATCGCGAGATAGCGTGTAAGAGTAATTTCTTCGGCGAATCGATAAAAAACGAGGACGGTGAGAAGTCACTTGCCGGTCCGCAGAGAGCCGAATACCTTCGAGTACTTCGTCGACGTATAAATCACCGATCTCGTTCCGACGTAAATGATTTTTATCTGCATCGGGGAGAACGAAGATGCAGGTTACCGAGGCGGCCATAACTTTCGGACGAGGAATCTTTAACTTCGATAACAAACGCTACTCCGCTTCTCACATAATAATAATTGCTTTGAGTTAGATCACTGATCAAATGCCTTCTTAACGATACATGCTTCGTGTGCAACACAATTTATTGTAAAAATCAATAAAAATCGCTTTTTGTAGGAGCAATAAGTTAGGATTTTTATAATGGTCTCCGGTTAAACGGCATTTCAATTTGTAATATTCCACCGACAAAGGGTTCATGGAAAATATAAAAGAGAAGGAAACTAAAGGGATTTCCGTCGCAATTGTCAGCATCCAAAGAACGAAACGATCTCCCAAGAAAAATATAATGGGTCGAGTTTAAACCATTTGTGCGCCGCGATCGTACGTCTCGCCATGTATGATCTTATACATATTTGAACGGCGCATGAAGCAATAATGGGGACCCGTGGCTATATTAGAAGCTTTATCGAGGGTCTGATTCAATAGCGCTCGTCATCCGGGGGCGACATCGTTATCTCTACAATAGATATCTGCCCGTTTCACAATAATGGTGTTTCCTAAGACGAACGGATTGTGGATAAGATTCTCCTCGAAACACATTCTAATGATGTCTACGTTTGCTTTCAGATTGCAAAAATCCTTAAACAAGGAGAATATGAAAGAATAGTGAGCGTTGATCAATTCTGTAGCAGCGGCTTAACAAGTCTCGTTGTTTTTCATTGCTGACAATAAGTCAGACAGAAATTAGATCCGTAAAATGGTGTAAAATTTTAAAATAAAATTTGGTTCAGATTGTAATATCGTTATTAAAATATCACTGAGTTATTTAATAGGCAATTTTTTCCAAGTTTTGAACGTACGGTCGTGATTTTATTGTGAATAACGTTTTCCTTTCTCTTTTGCAATCCCGTTGGCGCAGTTTTCATCCCTCCTTTGATATGCATTATTGACGTAATAAACTTCCCGCGGAATATTTATGCGAGCACGCCACGTTACTCTCCGTGAGGGATGTCCGTTCACGCTACTGAAATTGCCCCAAGAAGAAGAACAGTCTATTAACACTCGAAATCCCGCAGGAAATGGTCAGACATGCTAACACACCGATTTACACGGACGAGTAATAATGGAGGATTATGACATTATCTTGACCACTTAGCTGTAAATCCGCGTACAAATTGAGTAGCATGTTCCCAGCACTTTCGGTTTCTACTTTTATCCACAAACTGTTGTCGGAACTCGTACGATCAAACTATTCTTGTATGCGAAACTTTTTTCTTTTTCTTTTTTATTATACACAAATGTAATTTAATGGAGCATTTTCATGTAATCGTTTGATTTGATTAATAACCGTGCTCTACGACTTTTCCAGATATTATTACCCTCCGTGAATATGTATTGATTTATTTTTCACCGGTTTCATAGAGAACGAAAAGCGCACAATTGTTAATTTATATTTTATTCCTCGATTACACTCGATGTAGATTTTTATTTCAATACCCTTCCCCAGCTCCGTGGATTCTGGTTTTTGTTTCGACGCTATTCATACGAAAAGCACATTAAAAAAATTCCTGTTTCCCGGAATCATCGAATCAAGCTAATTAATTGCACTTCCGCTCTGAAAGAAAATTGTATCTTTTCGTGCAGTTTAACGTTTAGTTTAAATTGTACAACAGACGAGTACATTACAAATCCCGAAGTTAATTTACGAACGATCAAGTAAAATATTTCCAGAGGAATTTTTTCCTGTCAATAGCTTTTCAGAATATGATATTAACACAAGAGCGTAGAAACACTGTTTTCAACAGAGAGACGAGGGCTAAAGAGAATGGACCGGAGGCGACAGCGTTAACAATTATAATAGCTGTTGACGGACTTGATACTGACGACCGAATAGAACGAGAGAGAAAAAAGCTCGGGTGCTTTTACGCTTTTACAGGACGAAGTGCTTACAGTTTTCGAGCGGCGCATTCGAGCACCGCCGCTGAAAACTTCTGCATTTTCAAATTGCGTATATTCACGAGTGCCTCCAACAGTTGAAAACTCACGCCGTGCCGGGAGGAACTTTCGTACAATTTTTTAGGAACGATTTCGTCCTTCTGTCGCAACGTCTCGAACTTTTCTCCTTTTACGGGATGCAAACACGTTACACAACCGTACTCTACACAGCCGGAGCTTTATCGGAGAAAATAAAACAGAAAAACCAAGGTGCCTATTTCCTCCCGTAATCCACCCACTTCTAATACGATTTCTCTACACTCTATACACTGTATACTCTATACTCTATACCGTTTCTCAGTTTCCTATACACCAACAAACAGCAGAATTCGATAAAACCGCAAAGAGCTATATTTTGCCTCTAACTATTTTTTCTCTCTTATTTTTCAACAATATTCAACGGTGCTTTTACATGCTATAGTCACAATATCACCTAAATCATTATAGTTCCGTTTAAATTCCAAATTTTAAATATTTATACGAAAGCTCGAAAATCTATGTTAATTAATTTCGCATAAAAAGCTTGATTAATTGTTGCTCGAACAAGTGGTTCAATACTCTTTTTGCATGTTACATGAAGGTAATCCGTTATTGAAAATTCAGGTAAATTATAGTTTATTGTACAATAATTTTTTTTATTTTGCTAATTATATTTTATCGAAGCTCTTTTTTATCGGCCCCGTGTGAGCCGCGACTTCGAAATTCGTGTACTGTGACACGGAGCGACGCACCGCGATACAATAGTGTTAATTACGGGGACGTTATTTAATTGTAATTACACCGATGCCCGTGCCGTTAATATTAATTACCCTGCCGTGTTTGCGGGGCTGCGTTGGTGGCGCAAGCGCGTCCCATTCTATTAATGACGTGCCTTCCCCTGACTGATGACGGGCTCGTGGCCTACATATCTATTTGTCGCGGGCCAGTAATATTTATGCGGCGAATTCACGCCAGACTACCTGCCGTGACAGACAGCGACATTACAAGTGAGAATCTATTATCCGCACTCGTCCAAGAAATTGACGGACGCAGACTGTCAACGCGTTCGTAACGAGCTATTCTCATAGCTATATGCTGCCGAATAATGCAAATTACATCTCGTAAACGAAAAAATAGGACTTTTGAGGGCGATAGCGCCCTAGATCGATCTTTTATCTGGCGTTTTTGACTACTGAAAAATTCCATTTTTGTATTATCGAGAAATGAGAACGCGAACCCTGCACCCTTGTCAATCCTGGAAACGAGTCTACCGCCTTAACATAAACATATACTATATACATTACATTACTTACACATTAATTACATTACTTATTCACTTAACATAAACATATACTATTACATACAGGGCCTGGTCAGCGTCACGCATTTGTCCCGTGGCGGACCATCCTTAACACTAGGTTTACGGAGCTCTAGAAATAACTATTTCACATTATTTTATAAACATAACAAGCATGTGTCTATCCAAATTTTTGGCCATTTTTCCAATAATATATACCCAAAGAAATAAATTTGGTAAATAATTCCTCAGGGAAGCATCTTTACAATCTTAATAATTGCATATTAAGAATATTAGGACCTGTCATTTTGACGTGTCTCGTAAACCTAGTGTTAAAGGAATCTTACCATAAACCAGTCGCAGGCTTTAGCGCTGGGCTGGTTGCTTTTCGGCTTTTGCTTTTGCGCGTTTTACGCTAACATTTAAAAAACCTTATTGTCGCACATGTATAAATTGGTTATACAAAACTGATAAGCAGTTCCGGTCAGTGCATACGGGGATGCATGAATCCATCTCAAATTATTTGTGCTTTTTATTTGTTCGTTTTATTTTTCGTCTTGACCTCGAAATATTCTAAACATATTGAAATTTACGAATATATTTTACACATGACGAGTATACTCGTCAATCACAGCTAACTGGCTAATACACAAACCGTCGAACGTTTTAAAATAACTAACAAGTTGTAATACTAGACTGCGATCCAAACGTTTGAAAGCGAAATTTAATAAATTATCCAAAGAGTATGCGAGATCTATTAGCACAACTATAAGGGGAATAGAAGTTTCATGTCCGCAATAATTAGACTGAGGGTCTTTATGCAAAATAAAAATTGTCTGCATCGATTTAAAGAAATAGAAACTGAATTGAATGTTAGTTCTTCCCGAAATGATTTTAATAGAGGAGAAATTATAAATTGGAATCTTTTCAATTTCAAAAATTTTGCGACGATTTTGAATTTCATATACTCAATTTCGCTATAAATACATAAAGATGCGCAGTCTAATCATAATTCTCGATCTACACCTTCCATTCGTAAAGTATTTCGGTTCGGAATAACGCACTATATTTTTATTACAACATAGATATTGAATGTACGGTTACATAGTACACAGCAACAGTTATAACAATCGAACACCGCAAGCTGCATCCGCGTCCTGTTATTTCATTCGTTCGCTGGACGTGTAAACCACCCCCGCGTCTCCGTCGTCGACGATGCGGCTGAGTCGTACAAATATCCGGTTGCAGGATTAAAAAAAATGTCAAAATATAAATAACCGGGGATCAACGTTGTTCTCGAATTGCACGGTTTTGCGCCGGACGAATTGAAACACGGTCGAATGGGGCCGGTGCGATCGAATTACGAGAGTAACGAGTCTGGCTCAGGCTCGAATCATTTTAGCGAGATAAATGAACGCTAGAGGAAGAAGGACGCATGTCGCGGTGCGATAATGAAGCAACATAATAATGATCAAATTCACCGTATTAAAAAATACGATGAGAATCGTGTATACGCGTACGCGGCTACGACTATTTACGAGACTTCATTTTTGAAACGAGCTCGAAATAAATTCCGCGAGCGGTGAGCGTTGCACTGCCATGCCGCCACGCTTGTCCAATATTTTCACGGACTATTATAAATTCCGTGGCAGAAAGTAAGGTGAGCCCGAGATGAATGCAACGCAATGAAAATAGATGCGTCCTATTACGACTCCGTGTGCCGTCGACCATGGTGCCTCCTGTACACCGTATTACCGGAGTTATAAATTTCAAACATGAATCGGGAATATAGCTCGCCTCCCAGAACACACCTAGTCCGCCGGTCCGATCCGGTCCGATCGCAGGGCTTGTGCTTTTTAATCCTTCATGCGAGCGCGAGAGTCAACGGCACAATGCACGGTCGCAATATAACGTAAACGAGCGGCTGCTAACCACCGTCTATTTCTATACAATTTGGACTCGAACGTTCATTGAAATCCGAATAGCAGGGCGCAATTGCAGCTGATGCATCTACTTGACTAACCAGCCGGCCCGGCACGGCCCGGCTGCACGGCCGTCCTCGAGTATCATCGATCACTCTAATGCACGTGAGCATACATATGCACCATCCTCCATAAGTAACTGGACACTCGTCCTTCTCTTTCCATTTTTTTATCCGCGAAAAATTCGAATGCCGCCGCGAATACCTCCACTGTTCGGACCGGTCGATCGGTCACCATTTATGCAATTGTGCAACGTTGCGCGTGCTCCTAATCTCTCGTGCCATCTCGCGCGTTCGTGTTCAGAAGACATATGTTATTAGGTGCATCAAGGAGCCAAAAACAGACCAATACTGTGCGCATAAGACCGCACGATCGAAGTGAAAACTTCTATGATGATTGTAGTGGATTCTAAGTAATATACAGGATGGGGCACACTTATACAGTAATGTCCACATAAACGCAACAAAAACGTACCAAATAAACGCGACAAAAATATCCCCTCCACCTAGTAATCTGATCTCCGCTCGGGTATATCGGTGTGAACCACTACTAATGCGACGCGGAGAGTCACAGTCGTCGGCACAGTTCAAAGGCCCGTGCGTCATCACAATGTAATAGCAAAATATAATCTCTTTTATTATCACTTATTTTTTTATAAAACTTTCATGATCTGTGGCATTTTTCTGATTAAAATAAGACCAAACACGATATAATTTCAACTGTATTTAGTGATTTAAATGACGATGAACGTCTCGGGCGCAAGGAAGGACGTATGGGAAAGAAAGAAACGCGGAGAGTCGCAGTCGCTTCGGCCTCGCGCGGGCTCTTTTTACACTCGCTGTCCTTTTCTACGTTCGGCTCGGCCTTTGAAGCTCAAAAATAGATATCCGTCAGAGATAAATTCGATCGAATCCCCCGAGACTATCGCGTTTATGTGGACATTCCCGAAAATCGGTCGCCATAGATGAAAATACATCAAATGTATAACCTAATCCAATCACCCCTTCTTCAATATTATTATAATCTAAGAAAGAAACAATGGGCTTGTGATAACTAAAATACGAGATATGTAAGTAGTTTGAATTGAAATCCCTCTAAAAAAAAACTCCGTCAATTGTAGTCCCACATTTTGTTGTACTCTCATTTGGGCGATTCGACATATTTAAATTCCATGTAGTTTTTAAAATATCGATTAAAGACTTCGAGTTTCCAAAATCATAGGTAATCGATGTTATCTACACTTTGATCAGGTGAGATGTAAATAGCAACAATTATAAAAACTCGGCTCCCTTGAGTTTACCGGAATTCGAGCGTTTCACCTCGGAGCGTGACGGATCAGACTCATTCAATGCCCAGCAATTGTGTACGCGGTGCGCTTGAAGCTGTTTTCATTTCAAAAATGGTAATCCGGTCAGGATAAAGCGAGAAGATTGAAAATGTAAGGAATTAAAGGAGAGGAGATTGAATTGTGATAGAATAGCAACAATAATTTTGCATACCTAGTATGTTTGTGGAAGTTCTGGGGATAGAGTGTACGGCTAGACTGTCCGACGCCGCGCCGGTGTTAGTTCTTGCCGAGGTATCAGAGTGGGACGTACTTTCTGGAATTCCAATTTCTGAGCAAAATTTCCGTCTCCGGTATGCCGATCACGCGTCTCTGCCGCGATCCATGAATCGTCCGGTGACCGATTGACTCCGGATTCTTTCGGTCACCGCGTATAAATAACGACCTACAAAATTCGTGGTTAACGCTGGGACCGGTTAATATTCCAGAGACGGAGGACAATCGGCTGCCGGGGATAAGGGACTTTCTTACGGTATTTCGCCGAAACTGCACGAGCTTCCCGACAAATATTCCATCTCGTACCGTATTGGCATGGCCATTTGTGGTGTGAATATCCTTCAAACGGATGCTGCGATGAAAGGTTTCGCGACTGAGCGAACGAAAATGCATTTAATAATATTACTAAATAACTTTTATGACGGTTTCAAAATGTACAAATTTGTATCTCGAATATCCTCCAAATTGTATTCCGAAACATGAAAGTAATGCATTAATTTTGTGTTTCTTTAACAGTGCAGAATTCATTTATTATGATAGCTAGACTGCGGATATTTATGCAAAATAAAAATTATCTGCATCGATTGCATTATTTCTTCCCTTAATGGTTTTCATAGAATCCTATATTGGCATCTTCAGTTTAAAAAATTTTTCAGTGATTTTGAATTTCATCTACTCGATTTTGCTATAAATGCATAAAGATCCGCAGTCTAATGATAGCATTTTTGACATCGACAGAACATCCTAATTTAGCAAGAAAGAGCACAACGTATTCCCAACACGTCCGGTTATTTGGATTACAGTCTCTTCGGTAGCAATCGCAACACTCGACAAAAAATAAACGAACGACATTCCTCGAATGTTTGGTCAAGCAATTATTGGTAGCATCGAGAGAGGCGTGCGGTTCAATTCGAAACTGATACAGTGCAAACGCGTAGACGCATTCGAAAGCGCGCGTGAGAATCATAACGTGATAAAAACAAATTCGTATAGATGGATATGCCGACAGTATGCATAATTTGGAATCAATATATACATACGATAATTTTAATATATACTTAGGCAATGGATATCACATAACTTACAGGTTGTGTAAACGTAAATCTATAAAATACAGTATAGCGACGAGGTAAAATAATGAAAAGAATAATGCACAATTTTAACTGAAATAAGCGGTAAAATGTGAAAGAGCTTTTTGTCTCCGAAAAGCGAATAAAACGTGATATCTCAAATGACGGCTGTCGAAACACATTTCGGAACATTTTGACGCACAGTGTACGCAGACAACTGACATGCTCACTGTATACGCGCCAATGTCGGAGGTGTCTACGCGTAAAATGTCGGGGAAAAGAACGAGCTTCAACGTGACTCGTTAACCGTGAAAATATACCGACTTTCTTTTATAAGAACTAAAACTTCTCTAAAACTTCAGAAAGGAGGGCTGATTCTCTTTCTGCTCTTGGTGTAAATATCGGACCTTATGTACCCTTGTTCGATATAGTCATTTAATTCTAATCGATAGGTTCATTACTTGTAATTATTATTAGGATAGCTCGTGCTATCCTCTCAAAAATGTATATTTGGCGTTTACGTTCTGACAGGTTACTGTAACCGTTACGAGAATAGCTCGTGCTATCCGCTTTAAGATGTATATTGGCATATTAATGTCGCGTAATTATCAGGATCGAGCAGCTTGGGGCTCGCGGGGGACGCGAGGACGGAGGAACTGCGTGCGAGCAGATCAAACACCGATGGATCAGTTGGTAATCAACCGAAATTCGGAAAAGGTGCTTCAGTTCTTGACCCCTATACGTCTCTTCGATCCTACCAATCCATTCTTCCTTAAAAGACGGTAATCGAGTCATTCTCGCCTCGACTCGAAGAGTCTTTAAACAACCCTATTGTAGTGCACCTACGCACAGTGAGGCGTTCGGCCGGAAAAGTCGGAAAAAACTATTTCAGCGTTATTTATGGGCTTAAGGTCACAATATAGTAGGTCGTTGAATTCGTAAGGCGTCGACCGAATGTAGTCGTAGCTGCCACGGGATCGTCCATCAGCAAGGATTAATTGCTCGACAGGCCGATTCCGTGGGTTCAAGCGTAACGCTTCGCCACCGGGATTTCCGGTCGGTAACGCGATAACGTTGTTAACGCGGCGGCTGTCAGAACAGGTTCGGAATTGTTTCCTTATTTCCGCGGACGATCCATCGTAACGGGTCTCCCGCGGGCTCGTGAAACGCGCCGCGCCGCGCCGGCACGAAAACCAGCGGGACAGGCGCCGCGCAAGAAGTACGACCGCTGCCGAAGACGCAGTGCCGGTATCCGTGATGTGTCAGACACGGACCATTTGTTTCACATGCGGGAGCGTGGGCGGGTTAAAAAATTAAGAAGGCCGCCGGCCGGCACACAGTCGTTAGAGTCGGTGAAATTGATAAGGCACGGAAACACGCGAATGATAAATAGCCATCGCACGGGTCTCGAGGAGCAAAAGTGAGGAAGGAAGAAGCAAAGAAGCGCGCGGGGAAGCGGAGGAGGACAGGAAGAATGGAGTGCCTTCCTGGTGCGGAGGGAAACGGAGCAAGAGAGAGGGGAGAGATACAGGGTGCCGGGTCTAGCGTGCACCGCTATTAATCAACCGGTGTTTCTGTTGTTCCCCGCGAAGATGATGCCCCGTTGCAGCCGCCGCGCCGCAACGACTCAACCCCTATATCGTCGCCCGCCGCTCGTACGGGGGTATCGAGCAACCAGCAAGAATTAAAGCAGCTCGCTCGTGGAATCGGCTGAATCTTTAATTAGTTCTGACAGGCACGTTTCATCCTCGTTCCCCGCGGTACGTGACGAGCCGCGTAAATCAGCTGAAAACTACCCGTTTGCGCGCGGCGTGCTGCACTTTAAGCTCGCACAGTCGCGGGACGAATGAAACCCGCGGGGTAATTGTTTCTTTTCCTCGTTGATTGCGCGAGGGAATGTTACCGATCTCTATTTTTATACATTACGTTTGTACATTACATTTCATACATAACGTTTCATTAATTATTTTACGAAAATTACGGAAAAATCGAGCGGTCCGCTGTAAGAAAAATTAGATCTTTAATCATTCTGACAGCTCGTGGTGTCAGCCATTATTATAGCCGTCCTGAGACACCGTGCGTGTACTTTGTTAAAGTTGTGAACACGCATTATCTTGTAACTTTTATTATATGTATAGCAAGAAACGAAAGAGAAATGGCCTGCTTCCGTGATCCAGCGGTAAAACACGCGGCATTTTCCAACAATATTTTTGTTTCAGTAACGTCGTGTGTGGTAATTAAGCGGGCGTAAAGAAACAATTTATAATTACCTGAACGCACAAAGTCTATTCTTAAGCGAAACATTTTCCGTGCGTTTCAAAACATTTCAAAGCCGCGCACACAATGAAAGCAAAATCCCTGTTTGACCAAATGATGCAACTTTAATCCTTCCAAAACAGGAGAACTATTTCTGCTTAGCAATCTTTTCCGTGGAAACGGAGTTTTTCCGTTTTCGTGAAATTTGACGAGTGAAACGTTCCCATGAATATTTCAATTTGCAGATGTGTACCGAGGTTGGGACAAACAACGGTTTTAGTAAAAAAAAAATTCAAACAATTTCGTTCAATATTTAGCGTGAATTGAACAAAAAGCTTCCATTGGAAATTTAGCTTTTCAGAGAAGAAATATATATTTTTAAGCGAGCGGCTAAAAAACTATGATCATTTCCTCGTGTTATAGCAGAAAACTGTATATTCGAGGCAATTCGGTTGTTAAAGTTTTTTGCGGTTTGGAGAGCGATGATTATTTTTTCGTCGGCGCTCGCCGCGAAACAAAGGGCACGGAAGCGCAAAAAAAGTTCTAGGTCTGCTCTGTTTTCATATTTCCCTTGTTTTATTTTCCCGCAGCTTTCATCGCGGCGATCGTTAAATTTTGCTTTCATGAAGTAATCCAATATTTCTGTGTACACACGCAGCAACAGCTAATAATTCCCTTTGCTTCTTTTTCGTAAACAGGTAGCAAGCACTGCTGTTGAAACCGCGCCCAATGAAAATCTGTTAACACCGTTCACTGGATGCTTACAGATTCGTTTTTAATCGATCACCGGTATCTGGTTAAAATCGAACCTCCTGAAATCGAGGCAAACGAATCGATTAAAATTCAATCTGTTCAAATACAAATTGACAGATTGCTATTAAAAAACTGAATGTGAAATACTACACGATAATAAAATACACTCTCAAAACATTATTTTCTACGTACCATCATTCTGTATATTAACTCTAATTGCTGTGATATGTGAAATTAAAATAGAATCATTCGTTATCTTTTTATTGTCTTTGATGTTTTAATCCTAAAAAATTCCCATTTTGACAGATTATATTATAAAGACATTAAAAGATCGTTCTTTTTTCGGAAAGATTGTTCTTTTAGATTTGGAATTTTTAAAATTTATATTTGTACAAAAATTTCAGTTTTAGTATATCATTTTATAAGAACACCGTTGAGATCAAATTAAATTTCGTCAGTAGAAGATTCTTTAGGGCAAAAATAAAAGTTGCAGCGCCGGCAATGATTATTAACGGGAACGTTTCCTCGTGTTTCAGCGATTTGCAACTGCGAGAGAGTACGAGAACCCGCAATCTAATTACAAGATTGTGTTTTGTTGAGCGAGAGGGCCCAGCAAAGCGATGCGGAGCAATAAAACAAGAATAACCGGGTAGTTTCACGGCACTTTCGCCTAGCGGAGCGTCTCCTCGAAACTTTCATCTATTAAAGACGCCGTCGTTCGACCGCGGAAATCGTCTGCGACCGACAAATTCGTTCCCCTTTTCGCCTGGCGGCGAAATTACACATCGAACTAATAGAAACATTCGGGCAATCGAGACACTTTAAGTGCGAGCGCCGTCTCAAAGGACGCCTTCGACGTTCGGAATTTCCAGCGATCCAATGAAATCGCTTCGGAGCCCGGCCGGGACAAGCGGACAGAGAGTTTCCTGTGAATTTCCACGAGGACAAAGTGCAGCTTGAAGGGGCCAGCGAAACGAAACGCAACGAAACGAAACGACACGAAACGGCGAAGGAGAAGACGAAGGCGAAAAACGGACGGGAAGGGCGAGGTGAAAATTCCTGAGGGAAGGAACGAAGGGAAACAAGCTGGAACAATGGAAACAAAACGGTTGGTGGCCGGTTACTTAACGGAATAGTGACATTTAAACAGGGCTAGAAGGGAGGAAACGACCGGTAACTCCCCGCCGGACACTTTGCCTTTATCATTTCAACGGAGTTTTGTTTCTGCATAACGTGCGTGGATCCTTTCATGAACCCGCACCGCGGATAAGGATAAAATGGAATAAAAAGGTTGCACATGTGTGCGCGAACGAGAGGAAAAGAGAGTAAGAGAAAGCGAATGTAGTAGAAAAAGGGAGAAACAGTCGGCACACAGTGGAATAAGAAGAGAAGAGCGTGGGATGAATTTTCTGCCGCGTTTAAAGCTCAAAGAACTCTCGCCCTCATAGTCCGGCCAAAATGTTTTAATTACTCATAACACAAAAGCACCGGGCAATGTGAAAAAAAAAGAAACGTGCGAGTGCGCCGGAGAAAGGTGAAAGGCGACAAAGGGCTGCCGGTGTGCGGTCGCGGATAAAGAATTAAATTGGAAAATGAATAAAGGAAATGGAAGGAACGTTACAAGACAATGACGTGCACACGCATTCCTCTATCTCGTTTAAACTGGCTCGTCCGCGTTTCGTTTTCGCGGCGCGCAACACGGATTTCTGCGTATTATGGAAATTTTCTGGTTAGTCGGTTCTGGATACGCGTACGATTTACCGTTCTCCTTTTTCGCGACGACTAGACTGCGGGCGCAGATTCCGCGGATTCACGAGCGCGATCCATCCGCGCCAAACAATCCCTCCGTTTCCCTTCGTTTTAGTCCTTTCGCGAGACTGCTTTCTGACACTGTTCTCCTTCTCTTTGATCACGATTCGGTATTTTCTCGGCCAACCGAGAAACGAGCGCGAGCCGTTGTTACAGTCAATGGGCGAATGCTAATGCCGAACGGAAAAAGCCCCGATTGAAGCTGCAAGTTCCGACCCGGCGGTAACGAGTGGCGGATTTGTTCCCCGTGCAACGTAAACAGGTATCGTTGGCCCCGACGCTAATGACTTGACGTATTTACTTTTCTGTTTTATTCCATTTAATTAAGACTCCGTAGGATTCCATTCTATTTTACTTGGTTGGATTCGTTCGCTCTCCTAATGCGCTAGTTCGTTAGTATTGTGCCTGCGACGGAATCCTGAGCGCAAAGTGCACAGGAAGTTTCGCGACGTGCCCGTGAATGCAGCTTTATGTGTGAAAAAACAACGCCGAACTAATGAAACGAACGTATTCTGTCGTCCGTCCCGCGTGAAATTATTTTTAAAAAGTCGAGTGGCTCTCGCGCGAACCGAGTCACCTAGTAATTATTTCATTATTTTCCTTCGGTAGAATAAAACAACGATTCGTACGAGCATTCCTCGATTACTCCGTGCATAGTTCACGTCATAGTTTACCGTCCGCGCGTCGCAAAACAACCTGTACAAGAGCCAGCCGGGAATTCCTCGGGGCAACAGAAACGAGGAAGACATCCGGAACAACTAATTTACTTCGAAACAGTCATCACGCATTCCGGGCCAGGTTTTCGCGTAAAGACTACACGTATTAAAGGAGCTCGAGAGCCAGCCATCTTGCTTCTTCGACGCGGTGACTCCTGTTTATTCCATTTTCGTGCCTTTCACGCTCACACGAGCTTCCCTCGAGGGCCTCTAGTTCCGTCCCTTATTTCCCGGGCAATAAACACGCGGAACGAGCCTTCCGCGCCCGTAAACAGGAAACCCAGCGAAAACTTGCCGAACCGATGGCAGACCGGGCTACGTGATCTTACGTAAACATGACAGCGTGTACGACGAGAAGAAATTCGGCGTATCGGAAACGGGGGCTGCGACCCTGATAAGATCCCCGACCGGCTCCAGAATTGATTAAGGACTGACGTTCAGATCCGGAAAACGAAATTGAAAACGTTTAAACCATTCATGTTCCACTATCTTCTCTTTTTCTTTTTATTGTCCAACCTCTGCATGAGGTTTATACAGCTGTGTATCGTTTATTTATAATTAACGGATCATAGAGAAATCATATAATCAGGTAAATTCATATTCGAACAGGAAGGCTGTTGAAGTGACTTGAAGAACCTTAGATCATGTATGATTTGTTGTTACACTCTTCCACTTAATTTTAGTTTATAATACATCATTGAGATTGTCTAAACATCCCCTGTTTTAATAAGAGCAACAGTGTATAATGAACAATGAAATTTTTCGAAGAGCTTCCTCCCGCATTATGGCAGAATCAATGAAATGACAAATAATTGATTTCAAGGATAGCGAGTACTGTCGTTACTGTGTAAGCCGTTTATCGCGTCACTGTTGGTAAGAACAATACGGGGAATCGTAATCGGGGATAATCCTGGTCGTAAAACAATCTTCGGCAGGTTTACCGCATCACAGGTATCTTGCGCGAGGCAGCAGCGTTCAGGATCGAAACATTAATAAATAAGGGGATAAAGGGATGGTTCGCGATTCCCGTAATCGGGCGACGGGCGGAACTTTTAAGAGGTTTCGTCAATTCGCTGGAAGTTTCGCAGTCGACGATAGTTGTCACGTCCGAGGAGTAACTTCCGCAGTTCCCGCTACTTTCCCGGATTCGAAGGGGTGTATCTCAGGGAGGAAGCGAAGCGCGCGAATGTTCTTTCGGCTAAGGGACACCGTTCTTCCCGCGACGCGGCGGAGTCGATGGGAAGTTTATAATTTGGCCGGGCGTCGCGCGTTCGAGTGACTTAAACCCGGCAGAGGACTTGGACCGAGAAGCGTCCCGACGCCCGACGTCGCTCTCGGTCCTGCGGTTTTCGAGCGAACTTCTCTCCTCTGACTGGGAACGATCGATACGAATCGCCGGCTAACGTTAAATTTTCCTTCCGTTTTGGCTCGACGACCTCTTGTGGTTTGGGAGGAGGGCTATCCAGAGATAGTTCCCGGTGCCAACCCCGGGAGGAATCTTCGCCGAGTTTAGGTCAATGTTTTCTTGAGTTAGCCCGGGATCGGTACGCGCCACCGATTGCCCTCTCAAACTTCGCGGAGACCGACCAGCGCGAGCGCGAGCGCGCGCGTAAAATTTTATTCCGATGTAACACGCTCTGAACTCCCGGACGCTTTATATCCGGCCGTCGGCGACTTTATACCCGCCTTTTTAATCCGCCGTTGATAGGGTTTCTTCTGTTATCCACGGACCGAGTATTAACCGAACGAAATACGCCGATCCGATCGGATAACCTGCCCGGCGAACGTATCGGCTTGCGCGCAAAACTTTCCAGCTGTTTTCTGTTCTTTGGCTCGAAGTAATTCTGCACCGACGGAAAAATCACTTTTCGGAGCATATCCGGTTCCATAGCATGTTTCAACGTAAACTAGTTACGTTCTTTTTAAGTTCGTGTTCAATAAACTTTTTATGCACAAAGCTTCACAGTCTGCTATTATTAATCAATATCCAACGTTATCCTTATCATTTACTATAGCCTATGTCGCATGCTCGACTTTACTACAGAAGTTTCCGACTCTAAAACTTTGATGCTACATAAAATTTGTTATAGACTGCGAGGAAGATGAAATTTTAAGCGGGCTATTACAGTGTTTCTCACATTGTAGAGCGTTTCCTGCACACGTACAGATAGGGGCACTTATTTTTCGATCTTGTGTGATATAATAGCAGAATTTCCGGCCGTTCCCCGTTTCGAAGACCTTAATTTATCGCCGATCAAGAAACGAAAAATCGCGGATGAATCAGACCGGCACGATGTTCTATCATAGAAATTTCCAATACGCCGTGCCGGTGCTCTGGCTCTCCCTCTTCCGGTTAGTTAAACGTGTACGGGCTGGGCTGTTTGAGAAAACAACGATTGCGAAAGGGGAAGAGGCGCACGTTTCCATTTTATTTTCCGCCATATCGTTCCACTACTCCCGAGGAAGGAAGATTCGCGCTGAACGGGCATCGCGAGGGGTGGGCGAAACGAAGGGTTGGCTTAGGGACACCCCAATACTTGGAAGTTAATTGAATGCAGAATAAACAAGTCTAGCGATGTTGTCAATAACTTGCCAGACGCGCAACCCCTTAATTAAAAAGTTCCTGCGAGACCGGAGACATTGTTCTCTCGAAATCGAATCAATCCACTTTTCTGTGAAATTAGATACGCAAACTTGCTCGTGCGCAGTTATCTCAGATTTATCCCCGCTATTTATTTATCCACGGATCCAACCCTCCGGATCATCCCGCGAGTTTCAACGATGCGAACGATAGTCGAAACTTTCAAACTGGACAACTATTCCGCCGTTAAACTCTGCGCGATTCGTTATTCTCTCGACTATGGTCCGCGTAACAAATGGCGGTCGCGACCGGAGTCACTCTGCTTCCAAAATAATTAACCATTGTTCACATTTCGAATTTTAAAGCGACCAACATATTCTCCAAATTAATTACCTGCAATACGAAGTTCGAGACTAATCGTATTACGAGTAAGGTTTCCTTTATTTTTTATTTTACAGTTGTTGAAACTATAACGATGCTTTGGTGGGAAACGATTCAATAAATAAATAGTGTTAAGATGGCTAATAGTGTTGGACGGGAAATATGCATGTAGAGTTTCGGTAGCGGTGCAATTTTCGGGCGCGAGCAACGCGCGAACAATTGACCGGAATTTATCGCAAGGAATTAATTGAACCGCGAAAAAAGCCGCGGCGTTAAATCTTTTCGATTGAGTGTCCGGCTGTTCATTAACGTAACGGTTTTTGTTGTCGTCCCGTGGAATTGATTCGCTAATGAAACGATTACATTGCCGCCGGCGGCGACGTCGTTGTCGCGCGCCGGGCGAAACAATTTTATTAATAAATACCGTTCTGCCGGGAAATTAATGTCATCGCGCAAACATATCATCCATCAACCAGCATCGTTCGGCCCGTGCGCTCGCGCGCGCGCGCAAACCGGATTGTTTTTTAGCGTTCAAATAAGATTGATCGTTCAAACAACCGGGGTGCCCGGCCTCCTGATTAACATGGCTAGGGTGCAGAGGAATCGAACCGTGCGCACCGCCCCCGCACCCGCCCCCTCGTATTTACGCAATATCCATTTTTGTGCTCGGTCTGCAGTACGACCAGGGCACAATAGCCTTAAATACATTCGAGGCTCACGCACCCTTCGCCATCATTCGCGTAGGAGGAACAGGGATCCTGGGGAGCGGGCAGCTTTTATTTGGTCGACGATGGAGGTAATCGAAACGTTTACCGTGCACTCTTGAAACACGAGCAAAAAGTTTTAATTGAATATGAATAATTAATGAGCAGCGCCGCGGTTATAGGCGGCGAGGGGGAGGGGCTAGAAACTGGAAGGGCCGGGCCAGCAAGGTGCAAAACACCGTAACTGCAAGTAGAACTGTCATTGTTCGCCAGTCGCGTGTTTCTCCCCATTCATTCGGCGACAAGACCGCGGAAAACTTCGACTGAAATTAAAGCGGCCGCCAGGTAACCCTTTCGCTACTGACCACGGTCGCTCGTTACGTTTATTACAACTGGATTGCGGACGGTGAAAACATTTGAAGAATTTATTTTCGGCTAATTTTTTTTAATTTAACCTTCACTCTGCGTACATACACTACTGTGCGAAAGAAAGAAGCACCCGGCCATATTTAATAGAAAAGCGTAAGAAATCATATAAGAACACAGTAAGTTTCGGAAAAGGATTCCGCTGTTTAATTGAATAGTTATTAAAATAGTTTTTAAAATAGAATAAATTTTTTATAATTTTACCAAACGACCTGATTTTTTTATAATCAATTAGAAACATTGGTTTACGAAATGATATGCAAAAAAGATTTTCCGAAAATTGTAATCGTTAAAAAAATATTAATCGATCTCTTAATGGTTGCACCTTCTGTTAATAATATTCAGTTGTTTCCATGATCACCAATTTCACTGTATGAGAAAATCTATTCACATGTATTTGTAAAATTGAAGCGTTCTAGCGACACAGCCCTATCGAAACGGTTAATTGAAACGCTCGTTCAGAAATCGAGAGTCGTGACGATGCTGACAATCCGATTCGTCGTCGACGATCCGAGTTTTTGGCGAGACGACGTTCCGCGGTATCATCGTTTTCGAAGATTCGGGGAGAAGTAATCTGCGTGGCGGACGCCGGCCGTTAGAAGAAATTGAGCGAAAGAAGGAAGCCAGAAAAAGGGAAGACGACGAACTATCTTGTGGAAATCTGCGCGTAAGCACCTGAAACTCAGTCCTACTCATCGAACAAAGATAGTGGACCTTCTTTGAGGATGCTGCGCTCTCATCCGAGAACGTTCACAGCCGAGCAAAAACTAGTAGGGACTGAAAACGAAACGAATTCGGATTCGTCGGATCGTTCGCGGACCTTGTACATAGAATGCGTGGAAAGCAAGAATTTTCCGGGGAACATCGTATCATGAAATGTGATACATGAAACGGCCACTGTAACGTAGAATGCTCGATTTTGTTTACGACTTCTCGAGATGCGATTAAATAAACGATTATTTCGAACATTCGGTTAGCTATCAGTATTTAGCTGGCTTTTTATTGTATAACTGAATTAGCTGGCTGTATTTCTGAAATCTTTTTTAAAATTAGTATATGTTTTATCGTATTAAATATTTAACGAACTCAGGATGTTACTTGTCAAGATCGAAATTAGGTAACAGATTGCAGTTAGTAAGTATACATCGAGGAGGATACCGTGCTAAATAATTTACTTTGTTTTTCGCAGTGAATACATCTTCCAACATTTTAATTTTGGAGTTGTCTGAATGATTAAAATCTGATGGAATGCAACGTCTACTAATAACTCAACCGGATGAACCAGTTCTTGTGAATTGAATTCTAAAAATTGAACTTTGCGCAATTAACGAGGTCTCGTGTATTCCACGGAACGAAATTACCAGACCAGCGGAACTTTTACGGTTTTTACGGTTCGGCACAATTAAAGGACAATTAACTCAATTTCACAGGCCAAATTAAGTGATCCAATTATAGTCTAGTTTCGGTTAAAAATGACTACCCCACCGCAATCGTGCTCCATAAATCAGAGCTGTGGAGAGTGAGCGGGTTCCGACGTTTCGATCGCGGTAAAAATACCCGTAAACACAAATAGAATGTGGGTTTCTGGCGCGTCGGATCGAATGCTGTGAAACAAATTTCTCGCCCCGATATCAATTTTCAAGAAGAAACCCTTTCAAGGGGGTGTTCTATTCAGCTAGCTAATCTCGAGCACACGCGATCAGCCCAAACCGCATTCACTTGGAGTCGCCGGTCCCAATAAATTCTGAGGGAAGTATCGATGGAAGGAGTCTCGGAAAATATCGGCGGCGTGGCGGTTCGCGATCCAGAAGAAATATCACGGTCGATGTGAGAGTACACTCCCAGTTGAAATGATAGCACACGCGTGGCACAGATGATGGCTGGCAACTCCACGTTCTGCACATATCGTATGTAGAAAATGAGGGATCTTTAAATTTTCTCAATTTATACAGCAAAATTATCAAAAACTATAAACTGTTTCCACAATACAGTAGGACCTCGATTACACCGGATCCCAATTACAAACAAATATGCGTTTAAATATGATTGTGAAGGGAAATAAATTTTCAAAAATAAGAAAGTTATTTTGGAATATAATGTACATTTTAATTACGTCCCTCGGGTCTCGATTATCCGGCTATTTGTCTTCAAGTCGGTTAATCGAGGACCTACTGTATAAAATTTTTAAACCTGGTGTGGCGCAAGTATGTTTTACAATTTTCATGCGATTCACTTCCGATTAGAACCTTTTTGCTGCGAACACTTTTATGAAACTGATGAACATTTAATGATTGCACATTATTACTGAGGAATTAAAGGTGTGCCATCTTTTTGACTGAGAGTGTATGAGGGGGCGAAGTAGTGAGAAAGAGAAAATACAGGAAGAAGGAAAGAGAGGCGGGGGTATAGGGTTCGGTGCCGAGTGCACGAAACGCTCGTGATCCAATGTCATTTTTACGCGGGCGTCGGTGTTGGCGTCTGCGTCGCGAGGCTCACCTCGGCCCTCGAGCGTGGCCGGGAAAATGGATCGGCCGCTCGATCGGCAGACGTATTTCAATTTCATACGCGAGTGCCCCCGTCATTTTCTCGCACGTAGGAAGTGTCAGGGAGTAATGAAAAATTTACCATGCGACGACGACGCTCCCCGGGCCGTGCCGCGTCGTACTGGGCCCGGCGCAGGGTTATAACGCCGGATGTACCGACAGTCGTGTTTATGTCACGGCCGTGTTGCGCAACAATGTTGCTCGCCGTTTTAAACCGGCCCGGAATCCTCTATTTTTCACACCGCGCCCCGTGCATGCTCTTTCACCCTTTCACCCCCGCCGCAGCACTCGCACCCTTTTCTCCGGGGCCCCTTTGAAATTCGCGTCACGTCCCGGCACGTCATTATTCATGCGGGATCTCGTACCTGCCCCGATCAACAGAGACCCGTTCAAAGGGGAATTAATAAGGACGTTGCCAGCTCGTAAACACATGCCCACCTATTTTTATCGGCGACATTTTGGAATGTTCGGCGGGCTGTCACAGGTGTGATCGAGGTGAAAATTCGTTGCCGAGAGAGGTTTATGCTTTTACGGGGCGTGTTGACTCGTTACCTACGAGGAACGGTTGCATTAACCTCTTTTCCGTTGCGATTTATTTGCCAGCGGTGATGACTACCCATATAATGTAATCCTTTGAACCCTCCACCGATGTGGCGACTTTGAAGCATCACTGAAAGTTGCAATGCTATAATTTGGAGCAAATTAATAAGTTATTAAACACTTAACTTGTTTAACTTATTTAAAATCTTTCTGGATTTAACATGTTTACACAAATTCTCATTGTAAGACTATAAATGAATATATTAGCGAGTAACGAATGGACATTCAGAGAAATTTTGTAATATTTTTTAGAGGAATATTAACAAATTGTTGAAAGAAATACAGTAAATGGGTACCCGGTTGACTACACAAGGCTTAAGCGTGGAACACTTTTCATTCAAGATATGAGAAAATCGTGACAAAAAACGCAGATTTCTTTTTCTATAGATCCATTGATGTAAACGTGGAAAAAATGGTTTTCCTTCTATTGTGTTCGGGTCTGTATGACCCGTCCGATTTTCTAAGTTAATATAACTTTGTTATTTAGACTTCGATTGCATACAGATTTGTTGACTTTGTTGACTTCCATGTATATTTTCAAATATAGAAAGAATTTTTCATAAAATTTATTATATATGTATGTAATAAAAATTGTTACACTTATTACACTCGTTAAAGTTATTCGATAGAATTCGTTGGACTCAATATCGGTAAATTACAAATGTCGGTAAAGCTTTGTCGGTGATTTCAAAGCAGTTACACTGTCGTTTCACTACGGCAGAGGTTCCGAAGAACAGTGGAAAATGACTTGATTGCAGACTTTTTTTTTATTTATTTATTTATACAGATCGCATCAACATCAAGGTCATTAGCGACCACAAGGATCATAACATATGATTACAATATTATATCTTTATACTTAGAGATAGTTATAAGTATGCATAGCATACATACTTATACCACCTCCCACTATTATTCGGACACTTTTAAAAAGACAACAACATTTTTATTATTGGACCATACGATTTTAAATTTTTTGGGAAGTTAGAAGAGTGTGGAAAATAATGCAAACGACTTGCCTCGAGTGAATTTCTTCAGTCGCAAGCAAGTAATCGCAAGAGTTAGTCGTTCTAAAATGATTGAGGGCAGTATTCAATATTTTTATGATTCTACACTGATCTTAGTACATCAGTAATTGAAGATAATTTACCAGGTGCTAGTGATGCATCTTCTAGTTATTGTTCATTTCATAAAACTATACATATATTTCTTTATGAGGTCTATATGACCCGAACACAATAGGCGAAGTATTTATGAACACAATAGAAGGGTTAACCCTGCGAGTACGGACTTCCTACGTAGGTCGCTCGAGACCCAGTCATAAGAGCAGGTATTTTAAACGAATCAGGGCAATAATTCTTCCGAACCCGGAGGCCGCCGAGGCAACAATAAAATATTTTTGCAACACGGTAATCCGCGGAGGCAGAAGTCGTCGGAGAAGGAGCGGGCCGCGCCGCCGTAGGTCAGACGGAGTTTTTGTAACGCGTCCGATTGTACTGGAACAATGAGGGTAAGTAATTAGTGGTGTTTCACGGACGATGATAATTAACGAATTTCCACGATCCTGGGGAAGTTTCGGCTCTCACAATGAAATATTCAGGCCCGCCTTCTTCAGTGTTTCCCAACCTTGTTTGAGTTCAACGATCCGTTTCATTCAATTCCCGCTTGAATGCTCGTCTCAATGAAATCGAAACAATTGTTTCCGAGCAGAAAGAGAATCATTGTTACTACTTACCGACGTATTATTGGATTTTCTGCTCGACGTTACACGGGCTACCGGCGGATTCTACGTTCAACTTAATTGGAGCAAACATTTCTTGAGATCGGTTCCCGATTGTTTCGTTTCGGCGAGCTTGGTCTTCGGGATAACTTCATTAAAATTTCTATATGGTTCCCGTCCCGGGTAGAACTGACGGAAGCAACGACAGTGGCCGTTGACTCACGCGATGGATGCAAACGCGGTTATTAACCGTCTCCCTCGCTCGTAGATCGAGGAGACGGCGAATTCACGAAGCAGCCAGAAAAACATCGGTAGATGAGCACAGGGGGGACCTTAAACTGGTGAAAATGGGGAGTTGGATGTGGTCCAATGCGAAGGTAATCGGCAGTCTCGGATTTCGTGCAAACAGTAAAAACTGTCGAGTTGGAACCCAACCAATGAATTCACTGGTGCACCATAACTTTTTCCTTGTCCGGATAACAAGTAGCTTGTAAAATTGAATACGCCCGGCTCGCAAGACGAGAGTCTTCCCCGTCCTCGACCTCGTCAAATATCTTGTATCGATGGCCGCGTAACGAGACTTCGCCCGTCCACAGAAACGAGTCAAACATCCTTCGCATTCACACAGGAAACATCTTTTGTACCCCCTACAAACCACAATATCACATTTTCAATTTAAGCTGCTTACTTGGCGATCTCTCTATTCTAAACCCTCGCAAACACGCAACAAACGAAATTGGTGTAGCGAAAATTCTGTACGAGTCATTGATCGAATGAGAAAGAAAAGCTGGAGAATCTGTGCCGGACACATTTCTCCGAAATCGAATGAACTTTCAATGATGAGTACACGGTTCCTGGTAGCCGAGTGAAACATACAAGGATTTTGCATCTATCTGACAGATCGGAGAGCGGAGTTGATAACGTAAAAAATTAATTGGCCGTGCGGTCGATTCATTCGCACGATTGTCCCAGTGTAATGGCCGTTCTTGTTCCCGCGGCGCGGCGAGACCGCGAAATTTCAATTTCGCCATCACATCGGAACGGACGGGACGCAATAAAAAGCAATGATGTCTACGGTTTTCGAGGGGAGCCCGAATATCAGGATTAATCTTCGTTATTCGCGTCCGGGCGTGAAACACGACGAGAAAACAAATCTCCGGGACGCCATCGTAGGATTTATGCGGCGCTCTGGAGTGAGCTGATTTGATTCGAAGCAGAAACGAGAGGGAACGATAGAGATGGTTTTACTTAAGAAGCTTCCGGGCCCACCTTACTTCGCTTAGCTCAGCCGTGGATGCGGTTGGAGTTTCAAGTAAACATCCGGTCGGGCCACTTCCTCCCAGAAGCGAAACTCTCCGGCATATCTGATTTTCTAACCGATCGTGGCCCAATAACTTTCACCCCTACCGACACCGTGTCTCCCCCTCCCCCTCTCCCACTTTTCCTTGCTCCTCCTGAATTATTACTGGAATACGCGACTTTTCTACCCCCCATCAACCCCCGGCCAACCTCCTCAATAATCTGTAACGAAACTTCGAAAGTCTATTTATTATTCCCGATGGTTTTACCGCGATCGAACACCGGCACGTCGCTGCCGCCGACTTGTCGTTGCTGTATCGCGACCAAGATTTACGTCGGGACTTCTTCCCGATTGGAAATATTTTTCTAGTTAGCGGAAGTCCTGACTGATTCCCCCCGCTTTACGACCAATCAACGGGCACGGCATCGTGGAACGGAAATCGATAGTTACTTTTCGAGAACCTCCATGCTGCGGCTCTTGTGTACGTCTGTTGACTTTTCATAATTCACCGCCTTCGTGCATCCGGTGTATTATATCGATGTTATTCCGTGAAAGAAATTTCGTAAACCAGAGTGCATTCGCTGGAACGATAACTCTTTCATGCATTGCAGAGGTATTCATTTATGTCTGCGTTATATTCTTTCCTTCAGAGTACAGTACTTTCTCCACTCATTGTATGTCAAATTGAGAAGCAACCAATTATACTGCATACGTAGAGGAAGAAATAAAGT
The DNA here is from genome assembly GCA_028455795.1 of Lasioglossum marginatum. Lineage (NCBI taxonomy): Eukaryota > Metazoa > Arthropoda > Insecta > Hymenoptera > Halictidae > Lasioglossum > Lasioglossum marginatum. The sequence continues at coordinate 1,703,286 of CM052261.1, read as the reverse complement.
GAACTTTTGATCGAGGAGTGTATAGGGGTTGAAGATCTCTGGAACGCGAAAGAGAATCGTTCGATCTCGGATTTCTGGTGCAGCCTGTGAACCATGGGGGTGTGTCAGGTGGCATTCCGCTCGTCGGGCTGTCCCGCAACCGGTGAAACACGTTGGCGTCACGTCAGCGTCCCGGCGCCTTTTGCACGGTCCACGGCTGAAATAATAGTAACTGTTATTATCTATTTAACCGGGGCGGTCGGCGAACAATTTAGTGGCGAATGGATTATCCGGGGAGAGGGTTGCGCGGCCGGCGCGGCGGCGTTGTGCACGCCGAGCGAATCATGCACTTTACAGCGGGCGCGCGGTGCAAGCGGTGGTGCAACGGCGATGCGGCGCGTCCAATGACAATTTTAATGCGCGCATTCATCACGAGTGCCCGCGCACGGCATCGTGGAAGTCGCGTGAACGCGGCCCACCAGCAATGGAATAAATTTGGCGAACTCTGATGCGGCATAAACGGGACACCCCCTCGTCCGACAACCCCTCCCTCCCAACCCTCCGATGACCGGATGGCCACCGTTTAAACCGACGGCATTATTCACGATTCACCCTTTCGCCCGTTCCTGCCGCGACCGCCCCCGCAACCATGCCCACTGCCTCCATTTTTGCCACCCCCAACAAATTTACGCGAATTCACACCGGTTGCTGTCCAACACCCCCGAAAATGTAGGCTGGGAGCGTCTATTACCGTTGCCGGACCGACTCTGTCCGCTAGAACTGTGCCAATGGTGTTTTAAAAAGGGAGAAAGCAACAACAAATCGATCCACCAACTATTCCAAAATTTTGCTCATCCTGCATGATTCGGACAAGGTTCGAAAAGTGAAAGACATTGGAATGATCCGTTCGTAATCTCTTGATCTTTGCCGAATTCCTAAACTATTGGGTTGTGTAATAAATTCCCGCGTTCTTTGTATTTTATTTTTCCCCCGCAATTTTGTGTCTTGTTAGGTAAAGTGTAATATGCATTCGCAAGTCTCTTTCTTGCTCTACAAACCAATCTGCTTCAATTTTTCGAATTAATTAATTTCAATCAATTTTCAGGCTTTTTCAATGGAAGTTCCAGGAGGCAAAAAATTCATTTTCGACATCTGCTCGACATCTTACTCAAGTCGTGTGGCACCCAAGCTCCAAGTTTTTGAGTAAAGCCCATGGAGATAGACTGTGCCTTCGTGATCATCGCTAACCATGGGCTTTACTCAAAAACTTGGAGCTTGGGTGAGATGTCGAAAATGAATATTTTGCCTCCTGGAACTTCTATTGGAAAAGCCTGAAAATTGGTTTGTAGAGCAAGAAAAAGACTTGTGTGTACATATTATACTTTACCTAGCAAAACGCAAAATTGCTGGGAAAAAATAAAATACACAAAACGCGGGAATTTATTACACAACCCAATACTTGACAAATTTCAAACCCGTTATTTTGATGGTTCCCAATACTTCATGCAACTCGTTTAATTCTTATTAATCAAATAAATTCATCAAATAAAAAAATAATTTTTCTAATAAATTCCTTATGTCGCTTCGTAAAATACATTGAACTTTTACTTTGTTTCACATACAATCAGATGTATGTAAATTGGTCAAAATAAACTTGAATGTCAATTAAAAATTTACCATAACCAGCGTGATATACGAGCAGTTAAAGGAAGGTTATAAGGACAGTTTATGTTTTGAATTTACCGCTAAATATCGATTGGCCAGCATGTCGATCGATGATACATTACATTCGTTCCAAATGTTTTCACGTTGTCTCGTTATCTTGTATACCAACCTGGCATCGACACATGTTTCTATAAAGCTAAAATTTTCTTTTGCACTAAGCAAGTAGGTAACAATTTTCTCCTTTTCTTTAAATTTACGCAAAACAAAACATAATAACGGTTGTTAAATTACAGACGCAGTTCTTCTATTTTTCTTGAAAATGATCTAAAGTAGGATCGAGACGTCGAAAAAAATTATTGTGGCAAATTTGCAAATAGTGTCTTAAATAGCAATTGATCGAACCAGTGCGCTGAAATCATAATAATATTGTTAAAAAAATAATATTACAAAAATTTGATTGTTACATCTCGAAGGGGCATCGTTCAACGTTAGAATGCATCGTCGAATGCATCGTCGAATGCATCGATGAAAGTAAGATACTATCACAGAGTTTGGCTGCGTAGGGATCGGAACAATGAGCGAAACACTGCTTAAATTCATCAAAGTATTACGGGCGCCAGTTTCTGCCAGGCGGCAGAACGGAATGCGGAGCCTACCAAGATTCGATTAGCGTTTCGGTGCTGATGCATCGGTAATTAACGCACAGTCGATGTGCAGGTAGAAACCGGCCGACAGTGTCGACACGTATATTTGCGCTCGGCGTTAATGATCGCGATTAAAGTCGCTAAAAACGCGCGCTCTACCGCGACGATCTTACAAGCGGAATTCTCGCCACGGCGAGCTGCGGAAAAGTCTGCACCGGGACGGGACCCGTCGCCAAAGAAAACTTTCGCGATCTGGATTACCTCTGCTCTCGAGTTTATCGGCACAAAGGCGGCCGCAATGTTAGCGAAACGATAATGCGACTAAATTGCGCGCGCGCGCGAGGATTTTCCAAAGTTTCCCGCTCGCAAACGCTTCGAAACAATTACTTTCCGCGACGGCAAAAATTTCGCGTCATTTCGAAAGTCGAAGAAAATTGTGTTTGAGGCTTTGAGTTAGGAATGCAGTCTTTCTTTAATTTTGTACCAGTTCCATATTTTGGAAGGTGCTAAATATTCCCGAATATTCCTCGCGAGTATTGATTCTTGATCGCATGAATTGATAAAAAGACATTTAATAAATTTAAGGCGAAGTAAGTCTGTAGATTTCGTTAATTTTGAAGTTGCAAGCGTATTCATTCCCGTTTCATTAGACCGTTACGGATTTAAGATCCAATATTACATTCCGGCATGGCAGACTATGCTATTCCACTCTGGAAGGGGCCATAAATTTTTCAAACCGTTCCGCTGCGACCCGGTCCGTTTAAATATCAGTAACAGGAAACCAATCTACTCCATTCGGTTGCCGGAAATTACCTGTGCCCGTTGCCACTTCGCGTTAGGTCTAGCCTGATCGGTTAGAAAAAGTAAATGCCTTTTCCTCTTTCCGTCTCGCCGCGTTTAAGGGCTGGCTGCTGTAAAAACTTCCGTAAATTTCTTCACCGGGCCGAGGGAATAATTTAACAAAATCGAACGTTTATTTGTGAACGCGTCTTTGCGTTGCTCCCTTCGACGGGAAGCGAGAACCATTAATATTAAAATCGTTTTCAGAGGGAACTCATCGTTTTCGCGCTATCGAAATTCAAAACAAGTTTATGCAGTAAGCCAGGCTTAATAAAAATGAAGAGAGGGAGAGAGAGAGAGAGAGAGAGAGAGAAGGGGTAAACGAGTCGGGGATAGGAACGAGAAGGATTTTCGAGATACTGCGTCGAGTAATCCTTTTCGATGTTTCAACGTGTAAGATTTTTATTGGCAGTCCGAAACGATCTCGGCGCCGCGGGGTTTGCTTCCCAGAAAAATATACACGAACGTTATTTTTTCGGCGCTGTGCAATTCATCGGACTGTTCTTCCGATGGAACTGCATGTAAAAAGATCAAGATGAACTGATTTAATAAATAACGGCAAAACGGCGGCGAATCATAAAGATTTAGAGCCATTGGTCTGTTTAGAACGCTTTATGTGGGAGGGGATTGGGGGGTTGGGAGCAAAAGTATAAATGTCAGCGAACCGAACGATCCAAACATTCAAACCCGTGCGGCGTACACACATATTCCATCAGATCTGCTGATCCTCCCGGCAATAATGCGCCGTGGTTTGCAAAATCACCTACTTCTATTATGCGAAATTGAAACGTGTTTATGGAGAACGACTCCCGTAAATACGGAATAACGTCACCAGGTAAACCGATCGATCGGCATTTTCCAGAAATTAACCCTAGAGCAGCGATTTCCACACGCGACGTGCATATCGAATGCAAAGGGGCATTAGTTTCATTTGTCTGATAGTTAAATATTTACAATAGTAATAATGGATGGGCCAAACATTGCGTCTTCGTGCTCTGTATTTCATTAAAAATGTAGCGCGTGCATCTAACCGATTAAACATATTAACCCTCCGTATACTGTGCCGGAGTCTATTTTGACCGGGAACATCCAAATGGTCATTTAAGCACTCAATTATGTTCTCAAGTGTCTACACGAGATATCATCAAAAGAAAATTTTTAAAAACTATTAATTAGAGCTGTGAACGGTCCTAAGCATTGCCAATTATATAGCTATAAAAATCGCCTGTTGTCCGAGGTTTAAGAAAGAAAATCAATTCGTTGCAGTTCGGGTAGAAAATCTGTATTTTTCGTAAAGATCTGTCGTCTAATAACTATGGTTTCTAAAAATGTTCGAAAAATGCAAGAATGCAAAATTCGGCAGAATTCACAAAGGCTACCGAAAATAAGACTTCATATGATTCCTGTTGCACAACATTTGCCTGCTTACCAACTTAAAATTGCATTCACATCCGCAGTCGGGTAACCACAAAATAATCAATTACTGCCCAATTCTGGTCTACAGATAATAATCTGGCCCCGGTTTGACTTTGGAGCAATTAATTTCGGCAGTGCGCGCGGTTCTTCGGAACGTTCCGTTGAGCCGCGTCGCAAATAATTTTGATAATTGCACGTCACCGAGTAACGTGCGTGTATCGCGCGGTCCATTTCCATTTGAACGGGCAGGGGCCGAAGAGGAAGGATTAAAGCGCGACAAATGGAAAGTGCATTTTGTCAAGCGGGATCCCGGCTAGCATTCCATTTCTACGTTTCACCGGGGACGAATGGCAATGAGAAAACATTAGCCACGCAGGGACAAATTGTCAGGCGGCTAAACGGCGCGGCGACGGCGGCGGCGGGGGGCGCGAGGACCCGGTGATATCGGCTGGCTAGCCCCCTGCGATATTCCAAACTCGTAACAACGTAAATCACTTAATGCGAGGATCGAGCGGCGTACTTCTCCGGCCACGACCCCTGAAATTAAGCGATTCGTGGGGGTGGCCAGGGATCCGAAAGGGGGTGGTCACCGGCCGATACGAAGTCGGGTAGGTATTACCGTCACAATGAGATTCCGTTGCGGCGCCGGAAGCCGCTGGGACGCCGCGACACGCAACGTCGCGGAAACAAAGCGCGACGATCTTGGTTATTTCGTGCCTAAATGCGGCCCTCGCCGAGATGTTTCAATGTGGACGACATAATGGGTCGCCTAGCATGTGGTACTATCGCAAGGCCAGAAGGTAATAACTCATTGTCCATTGCTCCGCGACTCTGCAAGTCAGGTACTGATGATTTCCTTCCGGTGCCTGTAGCTCTAGCCTCGCTTGGAGAGCCTGGTTTGGCCTGGTCTGGTCTGGTCTGGCCTGGTCATCGCCTGCGCCGTGTCCGAGTTTCAGAACGCCTAGCGCTGATGGGGATATTGCGCACAGCCTGATGTACCAATCCGAATGATTTACCGAAGGGAACGTTACGTCCTCGCCGGATAAATTACTTAGCGTTCGGTCGATGGTAATTCGAATCGCTGCCCCCGCGGGACAGCCTGGTCGCGAATTATGGCTGTCTTTGAGGACTCGCGATTAAGGCTGCTGACTCGACTGTCCTCCCGCGAAAGTGCCACGATAAACCCACGGGCACTTGTGCCCGCCAACGTTGAACCTCCTGCGGAGTATAGGCGGTTAATGTCGAGGACCCGTGATGACCTGGTAGCTCTAGCGTTAAGGCCACTAGCCCCGCGGATGGTAAAATAAGAGTAGGATAACAAGGATATTGTCTAGACAGAAAATTTTACATGTGCATTTTCATTAGTACATATTCTTCTTTCCGGTCTGTAACGAGGTCGTCGTACTATCGGAAAAAACACTGCTGCCATTAAATAATTTCAAGAAGTAAAATAGAGAACAATTTGTGTCATACATCTGTCTCTTGTGGAATCAAACATTGATACGCTCTTACTTAGTAAGGGATCCAATCTCCTCCATTAGCAATTGTAGCTTGCACCGTGTCGGCATACTTTCAACTAATTTCTCGGCGTATGCTAGAGGTAGCGACCTCCATATCTTCCGAATATGGTGTACAAGAGTTTTTATTTTGGTAATTTGTCTCCCTCTCGGCTTGTCTTTCATTATGGACCACACATTTTCTATTGGGTTTGCATCAGGGGATTGGGATGGCCAAGGTAGTGCGGTGATGGCGTTTTCCGCTTTCCATTTGATACCAAATTGGTGGTTTCGCGTACGCTGCACTCATCTCGGAAAGCTCTGTTCTTTTCACTATCGGAAACAAAACTGACAAATATTCAGGCAAGGCGTTTGTTTACATTACCCTTATCTCCCCCTTATTGGGTGACAGGTTTCGAAGACATCGCCAGATAGGCTGTAGGTTAAATCACCAACTCGGTATCATATTTCGCATGAGAAATAGGAATTTTTCCCGGAGGGATGGATAAGAGTTACGGAAACATGAATTAGTAAATCAATGAATCGAGCGAATGTATTTTTTTTCAGGGCAGCGACTATCAGGTATCTATCATCGCGGAGCAGGGCCGCTTTCCCATTCACGTGTCTCTCGGAAACTTATCGGCGCGATAAATTTTTAAAATTCCACGAAACTTGTTCGTATCCTGTCAATCGGTCCGTCATGATCGCGTTGGTTCTCTCTCTCTCTCCTTCACCCGCGAGTCGTGTAAATGGAAAACTTTTATCAGCGTCGCGATCAACGTAACGATCCAACTTCGTGACGAAGACTCGAAAGGCACTCAGCGCCGGCAGCCGCCTGCCGCCAACACCGGGGTGGCGGTGTTCCCGGTGTTCCCGGTGTTTCCGCGATAAATTCGCATTGACTGACTTTCCTGCCGGGTAGATAATCCATCAAAAGTCGTTCCAACAATTCACGCCGGGGCCTAGCCGGGGCTGGGAGCTCTGGTAACTCGGCGGGAATCATCGCGGAACTTCGCTGCGGCTTGGGCGCGTTACGCTCGCCCACGTCGTTGTCGTCGCCATCTTTCGCGACGACGACGTGAAGTGTCGGATGATTGAACGCCCGGGCTTAAAACCTGGAATCACTCGAACGGGGAAGCTAAAAGGATTTCGATAGAGGCATCCAGCGTCGGGGAAAATGCGAGGAAACGAAAAAAAAGCACAGGCGCCCACCCGCGCGTCCGCGTCCGCGCGCGCAGACACAGACGCACAGGCTGGAGAAGCAGTGAGAACCGCTACGACGAACTACCGCGGTGAAAGAAAAGGGAAAAAGACGGAAAGAAGGAAAGGAGGGAGGAGGGACAGGATGACGGTGGAACACGGCGTCTCTCTTTTACCGTAGCCGCGTCTCTGAAAATGCAGATGTTCCAGCGGCGCGGCGTCGGCTTCTATCGAGCCTTCCCTCACCTTCTGCGACGTTACCACCGACGGCGCATTTGACAGGAATACGCAATAATCTCTGCTAGCAGTATATAGTGGCGCCTGTTGAGCATTCATCATACCTGTCGATTTCTACGGCGCATCTATCTAGACACCTTCGCTTCCCGCTCTAAATTATCGTGTCTGTTCGCACGGACACAGGCGCGCGGATCTAAATGTACAGCTCCCTCCAAAAATCCGATATCTGGAGACCAAGTCGTCGTGCCTTAGAGCATGGACTCTGAAAAATTAAAGAAGTTTTCGGAAGAAATTGAAAGTGGGAACTCGGTTATTGGCATAAGCCAATTTTATTTTAAACGCCATGACATGCTGAAAAATATGACAACTCTTTACATTTTTATGTAAAAGGATTGTTCTTTTGAACGAACTAGGAAGCAGTAGTAGAAAAGACGCAAATGGATGCTTGAAATTTTCGCTGGTCACTGTTACTGCATAGCTACAACTGCACGAAATTGATAAACGATTGCAATCACAAAGGACAGTAGTGTGTTTCATTTTCTCTGGGACATAGTCGAGCAGTGGTACAAGTATACCGAAAGTACCGGCATCGACGTTGTCCCTAACATTTTCGTTCCACTGCTACCGGCAACACGATGGACAATCTTATTCAGCTGAACACTTCATTCCAGCGACTTTCGCTGGCTCTAGCTGTTTCATTTCGTTCGGTTCCGTTTGAATCAGCCTCTAGGCCGATGGGTGTGCATTGTGTGCACCATGGGGCCGAGCTGCATAGGTGCAACCACTGCACCGGTGAAAATATACCGTAGATCGGGCGCGTTTCCCTCGCGCACAATGTGTCGGTCGAGTGAGAAACGCAAGCATCGATGCTCCTCTCCTTTTGTTTCCATTTGCCGATGTATTTCATCGGCTTCCACCTAGACGATGTACTTCCAATGGTTCTACTGATATAAGTGCGCGTGTTTTACAGCCTTAAAAACCGGGATGCACGACCGACCGTTCTTCTGCGACAGCGTGGAGCATCCTTTAAACGGTTACCAGAGGTGTCCTTACTTTTTCTTGGAAAAACCAACGGCGAGGTGCAGCTCGCTTTAGCTGGATTTCCTACAGCTTTGTGGACACTTGTATACTGTTTTTTTTGTAGTTATTTTTGTAATTATTGCAAGGAAAATTCATGGTACATGTAAAATCTGTGGTTGTCAGGAGGAACGCCGCGTGTCGCATACTTTCACTTTCGAGACATTGCCGTTTCAGGTTGTGACCGCTAATGCTTTGACATAGGACATCGGTTAAATTGTATTATTTTTTTCAGCCTTTCGAATTTATTTTTATGACTTTTTTCTAGTGAGGACGTAAATCCTATATTATGAAGCTCAATTAATGCATAAAATCAAATTTTTGAAATTGTGACATGTGGCGTTTTTCCTGGCAACCATAGAAATATTAGATCATCTCATAAGTTCGTTCCGACTTTTGTGTATACATTTCATGCGTCGATTTATAAACGTTACGGCGATAAGGGACCAATGCACTTAAGCGTAGCTGTTCGGGAATAGTCTAGGGAAGGTTTTCGTGGGTATAAGATCGTGAAATAGTGAACGCAGTGATTCCTAGCAGTGAAAAATCATGAGCGAAATGTGTATCCATTTTCGAAATCTCATGTTATATGAATTTCGGAAAGGAAGTTCAGTAACAATCGTCACTGTTTACTGAGAAAGTGCGCTTTCATCTCGTACAGAAATCACGAAGTTTATCAGTTGAGGAGATGTCAGATGTTCTGAAATTACCTAAAACATAGGTATGTTTACAAAATTAACAACCGCTCGAAAAACGGCACGAACCTATGGGATGACCTAATACATTTTTGTAAGCAAATTCGAAGAAACTGAAATCATATAAAATTCTAGTTTCTCCTAGAAAATTGGGAACAGTGCGAAGTGTCAAAATATTGTTGAAAGCCTGAATTTAATAATGGAGTCCGACGATAATCGAAAATACAATTACTTATTACAATTATTATTATTAAATACATATTTGCAAACAAATTCGAAGAAACTGAAATCATAAAATTCTAGTTTCTCGATTTTGATCTCAGAAAATTGGGAACAGTGGGAAGTGTCAAAATATATATTGTTGAAGCCTGAATTTAATAATGGAGTCCGACGATAATCGAAAATACAATTACTTATTACAATTATTATTAATAAAATACATATTTGCAAATAAATTCGAGGAAACTGAAATCATATAAAATTCTAGTTTCTCAATTTTGATCTCAGAAAATTGGGAACAGTGGGAGGTGTCAAAATATTGTTGAAGCCTGAATTTAATAATGGAGCTAGACGATAATCGAAAATCCGGCGACCCTAGTCAAACGGTCGCATATCCGGCGAACAAACGAGGCTCTGTGCTCGTCCGAGGAGCCGATCGCTTTAATTTGACGCGTAAAAAAATGGGCCCGTTGACCACGTCCGTTTGCGCAGCGGGGCGGCCGGCCATGCGGAAAAAAATCGGACATTTTTCCAGCGATGATTTAGCGCATCCTTTCCGAGGGTCCAGATCGGAAAACATATTTTAAAACTAAACGTCACGCGCATCTGACGATCCGCGCCGGCAATGAATTTTATGGGGTCGTGACGATTTCACTCGCAGTTTCGCCGATTTCCCGTCGCGAGGATCTTTCGGTAAACACGCGTAGCATCGCCGCGCGTTGTCAGGCGGATTCTTCGCGGCAAACGTCGACCGTTTCAATCCGAGGAATGACCGTGACAAAATTGGTTAGCGGCCGTTCCGTTTTACTGCGTGCCCCTTTCGATTCCATGGTTTTACACTCCGAAAAAGCGTAAAAGAATAATTGAATACGAGGATGGGGGAACGCGTCGCGCGCTTATCCGCCGCTATCCTAGCGCTTATACGAAATTAACTTCTTCTAAAGGCTCTTCGAAACTGTGGAATCTGCTCATTCCCCGCGAAAATGGCACTTTGCTCCCGGTAGAGCTTCTGCCGAAGAAGTTTGCCTCTAAGAAAGTTTATGCTGCTCGGATCGAAGCACATGAATCTACGTTAGTCCAAATTATATTTGAATACTTGCTTGGATGCACAGTGTTGAGCAGCTAATTTTTGTGACACAATTTTTGATCGTTTGAAATTACCGCGCGAGGGTCGCAGGGCGAATGATTTAAGAAATGTCCGTACCAAACGAAAGTTTTCTTGCAACTAGATTGCCAATACGCTCGGAAGTTTATTACGAGCTGAAATATGCTGGAATAAAACGGATATGTTGAATCATAAATTGCGTTATCGAATACCGCATGGTATTACGGCTGCGTAAATTCACTAAATGTCACCGTAATTGCCGCTTACCGCCTAATATATGTATTTTATTACTCAATTAAACTCTTTGGTAGGTATCTGGTTGCTCGCGTGGCGGACTGGCGACTTGCACGCGTAAGTTGCATGTTCTACACGGCTGATAAAGCGGAAACACGGAACCGACTCTCGTTTAATTTGTCATTGTTTTGTTTCTTTTTTTCTTCTTGTTGCGTGTCTTCGATTGACTTATGAGATTGCACTCGCGTTACTGGCCGCGCGATGGGTTTCGAATCGTGCATTTGCATGCGAGTCATTAACGTGTACAGCTTTCCAGCTCGTTAGCAAAACTTCCCCGTTCGCGGCTACACGCCTAAAATAAGGAAAACTGGCAAGGGTCTGAGAATATACGCTGTTTCATAAAATCGAAGTGACAGCTTGACGTTTCTAACGGGCTAGCCAATATTAAATTACAATATATGATAATACTCTGGAGGTTAACAAAAGTTGGATGGAGATCGAAACGGATCCGCATTTCTGTAAATAGAATCGTGGAATTCTGATAGAAATAGTAGAGAAGATTGTCACATCATCAGAGGTAAATGATGAAAGATAGAAAAAATTGAAAAAAGCTGTCGATCATAAGATTATATCTACTGAAACAGACGATGGAGACTATCTAGAAGGCGTAAAAGATTTGCAGGTAGATTTGACGGTAGAAACGGCGAGGAGCTGAGAGAATGAGGCAGTAATAAAGACGATGATTGGCCAGTAGAAGAAATGACCCTTAAAAAGAATGAGTCCAGAGTTCGTTTGAATTATTAAGATTCTTGGTAGGCTCTCAAGATCTCGGAAGTGTTAAAGCACTCCAAGAGAATCTTAAGAGGTCATTATGATTTCAGAAGGTCCTGGATTCTTCGTAGTCTTCGGGGTCTAAATCTTTAACATATAAACATTCTAATAATCTCGGTAGACTTCAGGGTCCAAACGCTTGAAGCTGTCACTAGAGACTATAGCAATTTAGTACTTGTGATTCTGGTATTTTTAGCTTTCTCACAACGTTCTAAAACCTTGGCATTCTTGCAATCTGCTTAAAGTTTCAGATGAAGTCATACATCTAAAGATGTAAGATCTCATTCTGATTAATGAAATGAAAATTTTCTTCACCTGGTAACAAAAGGAATAAATTGAGTATTGAAGATGTTTCGAGATTTGGATTCCGAAAAAATGGATTTGGGATTTCGCAAGGATTCCTTATCACTTCTGCCAGCTCCTGCAATACTTTCGACGTTTCCACTTCGTTCTGGATGTCCATCATCCTTCGATTCGATATCCAAAGAGTACGTTCACCGTTTTCTATCTCGTTCACTTCTGATCCTTCAACTCCCCTACAATCTTCTAGCATTTCTACACAGTTTTTACTGCCATTTGTCAATTTTCCTTCGTTTCCGTTGTATTCGACCAATGTATCATCATGTGTCTATATATTTGTCGGTTTCCGTAGTCATCTATTTTGCTTTACGGTAGACCGGCAATTCGATCTATGAATTCCTCATTGCCTTTCAGAGCTTGTCATCGTTCGTTCATTCAACGCTTCCATCGAATTCTGTCATTATTTCGCACGTTTCAGCGCGTCGCTTACTGATTCTAAATCTTTGATTTTCCTACCCGGCTTCATTCGTATTGCATACCGTAGCTGATGTGCCGTGAATAATTCTATTTTGGATGAATGCCTCCAACTCTCGATCTAACCGAAACACTCTAACTGGCCTTCCAAAAATATTCCGACCAGATTAGCAGAGCTTCGTTTACATAATAAAAATGGACGATTTTGAATAACTCGAATATAGAACTCGCGGTCCGAAAGCGTTGGTCCGATGAACGATAGTCGCCGTTCGATCGCATATTTATCGGTCCTCGTTTAACACGACCCGCAACAGCTGGCATTGATTTATTTATAAGATAGGGCGTTGTAAATGGTTTATGCGCGACGCATAAATCGTCGAGTGGCCGAACGAGCGGAAACTCGTGGGGGCGAAGAAATGCGCGAAAGGAAGTCTGCTTTCCGCAGTTATAAGACGCGGCCGATGCATCGCAACATCGTGTCGACCGAGTATATTTCTTCCAAGTTGGATTGGCTTGAAGTTTTATCTGAACTGTTATTTCAAGGAAACGACGCCCGCCACAACGTCCGCCACCGTTTCTTCCCCGGACAAAATTGCGAGCGTAAGAATACTTACAGAGAGGAAAGGAAATTCATCCCCCCCCCCGGCATCGCGTGAATTTCAATTTCGAAATAGGCCCGGCGCGCATCTCCGGTCCTCCAAGGCGAGGTGAAAGTGTCCGAGAGGTGCGCGAATAAAATATCAGCGAGCCGAAGCGCCGTTAATAATCGCGGCCGAAAGCGTTTCAGGAATGCAATCTGCAACGCTGCCGCCGACAGCCAATTATAATCAGTCATGCTCGGTCAATTAGGCAGTCAAAGTATAAATTATTCCGAGTGATCAGTAACTGAACATTGGACAACAGAGGTATTAATTGGTCGATGAATCCGAATTCACGTGATTGTGTGGGGCTAGAGTTAGACCCAGTGTAAACATTCTTTCGAATTTTCAGGCTTCGTTCATCTGCTTCCTTTGATTATTCTGCGTTCAAACGGATAAACTTCTATTTTGTTTTCTGACAAATGTTTTTCGTCGCTTACAGCACGGTTGCAATTAAAACAGTAAATTGTATGTTTGTTATAATTTACTGTACAAAATGAGCACCTTTCGTGTGCCTGAAATTTATTTTAATTAAAACCGGAGTGCTTTAACGAGAAACATTATTAACCCTTCGAGCTCGAAGCAATTTTAGTTCCAAAATCGAGATATTTCTTTCAAGCCACATCATTTTTATTGTATGTAATTTTTTTTGCATTGTCTGCATCGAATTGAACCCGTTTTCTCATACAACAGTTAAGCTTTTTACAATTTATAGAATACGAATTTAATAATATTAAAACTGTTTTGAATAATGGCATGGCAATTTTTTAGATCTTTTATTTGACAATCATTGAAATTACTGAGGTGTTTTCGTGGGAATTGATTGAACACATTTTTCGATTCCAGTATATATTATAGTAAAAATCGCACACAATATAAATAAATTTAATCTTGTTGTTTTTATGATACAATACATATCAGTCACTTTTGATGGTCGGTAGGCTTAGTGTTAACATAAACTTTTTTTAAGGAAGAGATCAGGGTCTCATTCTTTTTAATCTTGGAATTAACGCACGCGGACGTATTTGAATTTATAATGAGAAAACAAATAATCTTTTCAACGCAAATATTGACAATCGACATCATAACGATGAATAGATGAATAGACCGATGACGGGTTCGATGATGACACGTATTTACCGCGGTACCTGGACCTATTCTACGCTCGTATGAAATATTCCATTTACGGAGGTAATCAAAATGTGTAAAACGACCGAATGCTCGACAACAATGCAACCCAGTTGCCCTCGTAGTGCGTGAAATTATACGGAATTCGCGATGGTCTTTTCACCGAACCACCCAACGATTTAATAACGGCGCTCTCTGATGAAATGACCGAAGCATGGTGAGAATTTAGTGCGATAATTTATATTCGGTTTGATAAACTGATCAACCGCGTGCCGAATTGCTTTTAAGGTTCGCCGATATTGACCTTCCGCTGCGCAATTCGCTTTCGAGACCTAACCCAGATCTTATCTGTTTTTATTGCAGTTATATTTCACAACGACTTGTACGATGAGAATTTTTAGTTGATTTTCCCACAGCATAAATAAATAAAAAAAAATATTTTTTGTTAGGTAATGATAAAATATTTTCTTCCACTAACAACATAATATTTCTTCCGGAATATTTGTACATAAATCAGCTTATTAATATTTCTCGGGGTTTCTTATATTCCTGATTACGTTTTTGATTGAATTCGTATCTCATATTAGTAAACTCCATATAGCATCACGCCGGCAGTCTAAAGGTTAATTACATTCAAAGAATGTGCAATTACTACGCGAGGAGCGGGTTTGCAAATCAGAACGGTGCGTCTTCGTAAGATCAAAGTCGGGGATAGCGGATGTGATAGCCGGAAACACGATGTTATTAAAATCCGAAGTCTGCAGCGGACGGCGTGGCGCGGGGATATTGAAATCCCAATGGTGGCGTTTGTGTGACGAAACGGGAACGAATGGAACGCGAAAGATTCACTGGCACGCTTCGCGCGTAGTGTACTCTCTCGCCTATCGAGCCGGTGGCAGGGATGCAAGGAGATCCGGAAGCTGGCAGGAGAACGAACGAAAGAAACAAAGAGAGAAACTGGAGAAAGTCAAGACAGCGCCGGCAATAAAAGAGTACACGTCATATTAAATCCGGTTGCAAGGTTTTCTTATTGCGGCGGTTGATATGCGGCTTTATGCGCTGGGACTCGCTACGACCGAGTGTATTACCAGAAACAGAATAATGTAGACTACTCCTCGCAGACCTTCATCCGATCTCGACCTACAATGGAGATCTCGTCTCACTTTGTCGAACGGTGCACACGAATTCCTTTTAATTCTTGTATATCAAACTTATTTGTTATTGCGAAAAGTGAGCTCTTTCCAATTTACGCAATCAGTGAATATGTTCAAATGAAAATATTATATTTAGTAGTTTTTAAGCAAACCTCAATAACGTCATCGAATAGTTTCATTTAAGAAAATTTCTATGCTTTCCTTTGGTACAGCACAATTATTGAAAATCCTATTGAGGCGGTAAACTCGTTTCCAGGATTGCAAGAGTGCGGGATTCGCGTTCTCATTTCTCGATAATATAAAAATGGATTTTTTCAGTAGTCAAAAACGCTAGATAAAAAATCGATCTAGGGCGCTATCGCCCTCAAAAGTCCTATTCTTTCGTTTACGCGGCGTAATTTGTTTTACTGCTATGAAAAGAGCTACATGCGCAGTTGTATCGTTGTATGCTTTCGAATAATGCAAATTACGCCTCGTAAACGAAAAAAAATTTTTTTTTTAAATACCACGTTTTTGAGACGAACTAAAAAGTATAAGAAATTATTTAAATAAAAATAGGACTTTTGAGGGCGATATCGTCCTAGATCGATCTTGTATCTAGCGTTTTTGACTACTGAGAAACCCCATTTTTGTATTATCGAGAAATGAGAACGCGAATCGCGCAATCCTGGAAAAATGAGTCTACTCCCTTAATAGACTCCCGGTAGGTAAAATGTTAACAAAACATGAGATGTCCGCTATGTTTCGTGGTAACAAGTGGTACTGCATATTCGAGTCGTTCCGCTGCGGTGTCATAATTCTGCGAGACGAAATGAGTTTTACTTTTAATTGTTCCCAATGTGTCTTGCCGAAGACAAGTTAGCAGACAATTTTACTTCCAAATAGACGCTCCGTATGTATTATTCAGACTGACTAGGGAGGAACAGTCTCAACACACGCGAGCTTCTGTCCCAGTTGGTGTTCTCAAAATCGTGACAGTTGTAATTAATACAAGCTTTGACCATCAACCCTGTGCCGCAACCCCGCCGGTCTAAGTCTTACCGTTTCTCTCGAAGTTACCCGGCACTGTGCATTTCGGTCTCCCTTGAGGCAGAAAATTGTCCTGCGGTGACTGAATCGCTTATAAAGAAGACACACCGTGGTCCTCGCCTAACAGACCAGCCCGTTCTGCTCAAATATTGCAAGCCAGTTGTGCTCGAATATGCATGTTCCCGATAACTATTGCGTTTAAATTCAAAATTCAAAATTCAATATTTAAAAACTTCTTTTCATTGCAATATTTCTTATTGGTTATTTATCGAGATTTATGGAACTTGGTGTACATAGTACGTAATCCATGGACGCACGATAGGGGGTGTTTTTGGAATTTCTTTGTTTTCGTCATTTGATAATAATTATTAAATATATATCATGAATATTTTAAATATCGATTAGACAAATAAAGATGTGCCAACGGAAAAATAAGTGTGTCTATGGAGGGTTGAATTGAAGACGGAATGTTATAGAGAAAATACCACATATTTCCTGCGCACTTTCGTGTTGACTTCACCGGCGCGGCGTGAAGGGTTCAGCCACTTTCTCTATAGCGAATTTTTCAATTTAAGGAATCGACATCGACTTCACTGCGGCAGATTTCACACACGATTTAGTACATCGCACAAAAGGCTCCTACAGTGATAAAATTCAAAAGGAACGAAAATCAATCTGTCCGTTGCGTCCAATAGACGGATACTTTTTTGCGGGCACGGCACTCGTGTTCGATTCGGATCCGTATATCAAGAGAAACCATTCAGTGCCAATCTGCTGTAGATAGCTGGCCTATTCGTCTAGTTTTTGTCCAAAAAATAGGTCCGGCCAGCGCCGGAGTTGAGTATTACAATCGTGGACGAACCCGTGAACACTGCCATTGTTACCGAACTGCCTCCGCGTCACTTGCAGATTATGGGGATTAATTGACCGATAAGGGCGTTACTCGAAGGCCATGAGATTTTTAAAACACCGCCGTTAGTCATCCGAGCTGTTAAAGCGAGGAGTCTCTATCAGAGATGCGACGATTGATCATTCTCTTTCACTGGGTTTCAATGATCTTTATTTTATAAACTCAAGCTTATACCGTCGGTGTATTCGAAATTCTACTTTAATAAAGCAGAGTGTTCCGAAGCAAAGTATTACTTGACAATCACATTGATTGACATTGAAAGAAATTTTATTGAAAAGTAAAATTGGATATACAGTGACTCCCACTAATATTCGGACACTCTTAAGAAGACGATAACTTTTTTAATATTGTACTATATACGATTTGAACTTTTTTTGGGAAGCTAGAGCAATTATCAAGAAATACTTATTACACTCTAAGGTTGATTATACATTATTGTAAGGTACAAAACTGATCTTCAAGATCTTACCGTCAATTTTTATGTACAGTTACTCGAATTAATATTCGGACGCTCTAAAAAAACGATTACTTTTTTAATATTATACTACACGATTTGAACTTTTTTGGGGAAGCTAGAGCAATTAGTTTGCTACAGGATGTGAAAAAATTTTTTTCAAAAATTGCAATTGATCGGAATTGTAGAAAAAATACTAAAAGTTGTATTTTACAACTTTTTTATGTGGGCCTATATTGAAAATTTAAAAGATATGTTTTAGATCTGTGTCAATTAAACATATTCTGAAAAATTTGTCAAAATCATGTTTATAATAATTGATGATGAAAATAAATGTTTAAAGATCGTAAAAATTACAGATTTTCACGATTTTCGGCCTATATCTAAGAATTCTTACATCTTCCAAGGCCTCTCGCTTTTTCCGCATCAACCGATTTCGATGCAACTTTCCCAGTGCATATAATTGACACAGACCTACAAAACGTACTTTTTAAATTTTCAATGTAGGCCCACATAAAAAGGTTGTAAAATGCAACTTTTAGTATTTTTTCTACAATTCCGATCAATTGCTATTTTTTTGAAAAAATTTTTTTCACATCCTGTAGTAAACTAATTGCTCTAGCTTCCCAAAAAGGTTCAAATCGTGTAGTATAATATTAAAAAAGTAATCGTCTTTTTTAGAGCGTCCGAATATTAATTCGAGTAACTGTACGTGAAAATTGACGGTAAGATCTTGAAGATCAGTTTTGTACCTTACAATAATGTATAATGAACCTCAGAGTGCAATAAGTATTTCTTGATCGAAACGCTTCACGATACTTATATTCCAAAATCGGACATTTCATCTACAAGAACCTAATGTAATGAAACATTAATGTGACACTGGACGTGTTAAACTGTGGAATTATAGAACTGATTGACTTAAAGTGTAAAGTATAATTTGGTAAAGTGTTATTCCCGAGGCGCGCGCGAGAGTTAAAAGCTGACTTGATTTATCTCGATACTTAAATCACAGTGAATGAATCGTAGCGAAATGGTATATCATTCCTAAAATGGTATATGTCATTATCGCCTGGTGCCGAACCATATTTCGGACATTATCGCCGGTATAAATCACGTCCAGTATGCCGGAAGGATTAGTTTAGCGCGCTAGGCAGACCGTTTGTATCTTCTCACATGATATTTACATACATTTTTCTTGGTCCCGCAGCCACCGCCGGCAAAAAGCCGATGACAAATCGCCGCCCGGAAGAATATAGAGCATCGTGTGTGCATGCGCCGCGGTGCCTACGCTTTCACTTTCTTTTAGGGGGTAGAAAACTTAGAGGAAGCATTTATGGCCCGCCTTCCTATCGGCAAGAATGGGGGAGGGTTGGAGGGCTGGCACCCGGCTGTTTTTACGGCTGTTCACCCTAAATCCTTTTTGCTCTTATATACTGCTTCGCAAATTCGAGCAAACTATCCGCCCCCCCCCCCCCCGGGACGAGGCAAATGTCATTCGCGATTCAATAGCATAATTTCGTTTGATTCATCGCGCTTCAAGAAAATATCCTGAGGGGACCGGGTATCATAAAAGCGGACCGGAATTCCGACATGTTTGCGTTCTAGAGAATTTTATTGTGCCCTACCGACTGAATCCGACTGATCCAATTCCATACTTGGCCGATCTTCGCGGAAGTTTAACGACCGACGGATCTGATCATAATAATTGCTCTATCGAGCCCGATATAAACTACAAATCGACGGGAACGTCGTCCACTCTAGCAAAATGAAGGATCAGCGTTTCGATCAATCCTGGCTATTTTCCGGAAATATGTCTCGTCTAGACGTTTATAGCATTCGACATTTTGAAACTTTACACGGTAAAGTGCTTCATGGGATTTTTATCTTCTTTGGACTATGATCCTAACCCAACCCAATTTTTATAAATCGATCCATTATTGGTATCTAATCAATTACTAAACATTTAAGATAAAACATAAAATGAAAAAGATCATATACAATGGAATTATTCTAGATCGGAAGAAATGTTTAACTTTCGAGAAGGGTTAGGACTACTAAATTAAATACTCACAAATTAAATTGGAAAGTTTTTATTTTGCATAAAGATCCGCAGTAATTATAAAATAATCGATTAACTGTACAACTTTGGAAATTGTTGGACACGAGAATCTCTGCCCAATTCGATGAAAGATGAAACTTAATGATCATGTGCGCGTACAATCGAGACGGTTCATCTATTCTGTTCTTCGCCCAGCGCAGCGGTCCGTCTTATTCAATTTCCCGGCGAATTCATAAAGGTTGAGCGAATTACTTCCGCGCAATGGGCGACTCGATGTAAAAACGCCTGGCTCCTCCTGGCGGCGTATCTCGTGTCAGTAAATATTCCCTGGTGTAATCGGCGATAATAGCGTGGCTTGTTTGCGGCCGAGTTAGTGGTACTTTCTTTCGCAAGGTCTCTCTCCTCGGAGCCGGTTCATCTTGTCCCGCAGTCAACAGCTCTGTCCATCCGGTCCCCTGCGTCTTTCTTTAACGAGTTTTTATGAAATTCTGGCTGGCCGAAACTAACGAACTCGCCCCGACGAAGATCAGCTCAGGACCCGAGACGAGAGGCAGCCTAAGCTTTATTAAAAAATAGCAAATCCTGTTCCTCGACTTTCCGCGAGCGCTTCACTTTCTGCTTCGTCGCGCGCTTCGCCGAGTAAATCCTTGCATTATCTGCGCACTTTAGGTAAACTGTATAAAGCACCTTTAGTGTATCAATCTCATTTTGTCAATAAACAACAATTATACCATAATCAATCATAGGTATTTCCACTGTTAATTGCAATAACTTGTTACCGTTAATTAGTAATGGCGTGCCGTGATTTATCACAATGATCGCAGATTCACGATCACGGTTGTGATTTCAACTTCATTCACTCCGTGATTTTTAAATGCAGAGTGAATTAGTTATTTTTAAAATACATCAATTAGCTCGCATAAAAATATCTGCATAAAACGTTACTTTAAAATTACATTACGTTCTCTGTATGTAACGTAAATTTACTTCATTTTTAATGATAAAAATAAGAAATATTCAATTCTCTTTTCCATACTCTTTACTTCAGTATTCAAAAAAGAAAAAATTAACTCCTCCTCTCGATTTCGAAATCGTAATACTTAGTTAGGTGGTATAAAAGTGCAGACAATTTCTTTTATTAGGTTGTTGCATATGAAATGTCCGATTTTAGAATTCAAATGTTGCCATGCGTTTTGATTCAATTTGATGAAATTCTCAGTATGTGTATAACTAACATAGATCTACAAAACATATATTTCAAATTTTCGTTAAGGGCCCAAATAAAAAAGTTTTAAAAAATGCAGTTTTTATTTCCGCATGCAACCTTGTAGATTGTAATTTTTGGAAAATCTTTTTTGCAGATCATTTAGTAAACCAATGCTTCTAATTGCTTACAAAACATCAGGTCGTTTGGTACAATTATAAAAAAGTTATTCTGTTTTAAAGGGTGTACGAATACTTTGGTCCTCCACTGTATATGCTATGTATAAAGTTTTACAAAATACCAATGTATTACTTAACAATTATAGGAAAGGCAAATGATAGTTTGAGAAACGTCTTACAAATCTAATAAATTTGATAAAAATCCGATGTGACTCGCAATTTGAATGTGATCCAAAAATAGCAGTTCACGCCATCCCTACCAGTGATTAGATATTTTGAGCAAGATCAGTTGTAACAGATTCGGCGTAACAAATTCTGTTGGAGGCGAATGCGTTCGTCGTTCGTCATTGTAAGCGAGCTGCCATCGAAGATAGAATCGGTTAGTGCTTCCATCCCTCCGTTTCCCAGCCGTTTCCCAGCTCCTGCGGTGCGGAATACTAACTTCATCGTAAACCGGATGTCGAAGGCAATGCGGGCTAACGTCACCGACAATGAACGCAACGACACTCCTGACGCGAATCCGCGGTTTATTAAACCGGCCTGAATCTGAATAAACCGCGACCGCATGGACGACAATACGTTTTTGACGTTCACCTCTTATTTGACAGACTCGCATTGCAATGCATTTCCAATGTTATGCTCGAATAATTCCATAATGACGCGCAATACAAACGGCACAAAATCGACTCTGAAATATGATTCCTAAAATTTAGAAGCTTAATACTAGGTCTGCGAATCCCCGAAAAATGACTATTTCACATTACTTTATAAAAATAACAAGAAAAAATGTATCTTCATAAAAGTGAAATATTTTCACCCCCTGCCGTATTTTAACGAGTCAGACTCGTGATGAAGGTTTTAACAAAGTCTAACAAATATGAATGTTATGCTTTCCTTTTTAGATGAAATGAAATTTGATACGTTGGTAACCAATATTTAAGCATTACAATAAATGTAGCTATACAAAATATATAAATTTTCTTCCCTCTTCTACGAAATTTTTGGGGATGAACATGTTTTAATTACTATAACTGTAAAGAAAATATTCTTTTTGTAATATACACCAAAAGAAATAAATTTGCTGATTGATCACAAATTCATAATATCCGTCGAAAATATCCACTCAAAAAAGTGTTTCTATCCAATTAGAAAAGGATGTCGATGGTAAATGGAATTTTCATCGACTGCAACTTCCAAGTATCCGATCAAAAAATGGAGCACGTCCGAAATAGAAGTCGATGGAAGATTTTACGAGCGCAGTTCGCCAGATATTACAATAATTTCGCGCCATAAAAAGTATTACATATTAAAAGAAAATTACTTCGGCGATGCGAAAGAAAAGATCGTACCGTAAATCTTGACTGCCCTGAATAAGTCAATACTTTATTACGCGACTTAAGGAAGTAATTTCCTCGCCTTAATAAAATATAGACTCGGTTTCTGCGTTACTTTGTAATAACCGTTAATGCTACCGCTAATAAGTCGCGTAATAATTAAAATCTTACTTAAGTGAACGCAACAAACATATTATCTGTTTATTGAACCAACTGAAAAACTACAATATAAAATCGTATATACACGTAAGACAATGCTAAAGACTTTCCACAGTTCTTTCTCTACAATCACGCCGACAGCTGGATCCATTTGTACAAGTCATCGGACGCTAATTACTATGTTCCAGCATTGTAAAGTCGATTACAGGTATGACTTCGTGTTGCGACCGGCCCGCAACCATGACACGTAACAAGTGCACACGCGTTAAACAACGTCAAGAATATAATGAACTGTGACACAGATTGATGAACATAAAATATAGGAAACGGGGAAGAGTTGTGTATGTGTACACTATGCCGCAGTGCGTACTACACCCTTCAAAAAGTTCTTATTCATATTCCTTGTACTTTAACTAAAAGCATCATTGGCTCGTTTATTATCTCATGTTTAATAAAAGGGTAGTAGAATTCCTTATTTCATCAACATTTTTATAGAATATCATTAGCTCTTCTATCATATTTGTCGTATTTAATACATGCGCAAATATTTGTTCAATAATCATTAGACAGCTTATGCATTTATGACAAAAATGAGTAGGAATTTAGAAATACTGTCGTATTATTTCCAACCTATTAACCCATTACCGACCGGTGATTATTGCATAATTTTGAAATGGTACATGGCTAAACACATTTTAATGGAACCTTCAGGGTAGCAACAGCAATTTCCAATGTGAACTAACAAGTCACCCTCAATAACGTCATCTAATAGTTTCATTTAAGATTGCAACGTAAAAGAAAATTTCCACGCTTTCTTTTGGTACAGCACAATTATTGAAAATCCTATTAAATGGGCGCGCCTATAAACTTACGTTAGCGTGGGCGCGTGGGGTCACTTCTGTCCATTTTCAAATAATTTCAACAATGAATGAAAATTTTAAAAACTAAGTAGACAAATTTCATGATAAACACGAAGGGAACATCATTTTCGAGGATTGCATGAAGTATGGAATTTGTGCTTATAAAACTGGAAAAGTTATATACTATTTTATACCACTCGGGGTCAAATAGAGCCGATGCGCTCAGTTAAATATTTATTTCACTGCAATTTGTTACAATTCATGTAGCAAATTTTTATTTTTCATGAAGATCCGCTAATAATCATATTCACGATTTTGATGGTATATTTTCTGCTAGTGGTAGTAGCATCATCGAAGTAGAACGTGGTGTATAGACAGCAGCGAAAGTGTTAAACTCCGTAAACGGGTCGCTTAACCGGTGAATCTTCCCCTTTAACCAGTCGAAGGTTCGATTCCGCAACCGTCTTGAAGTTGGACGGCTAGTAGGTCTGTGTTTATCCGGACATGGTTAATCACAGGTTAACCGTAAGGCCACAATCCCTCCGTCTAATGGCACCTGAGCGGCGAGCCGTGCATTGTTACTACGTTGCACATCGGAGTGTTTGATTAATCATTGGCTCAGCCCGTGTAATCCAACTGTTAAAGCTGCGCCTGCAGGCCTCCGGCCGTATTCTGAACATGATTCTACGTTCTCCCCGTGTACACGCACCTGTTTAGCCCTGTTCAGCAGCCAAGTATCATATTACTGCGACTGTTCTGGACGCTTTTCTACTGACCCAGTCAACGGTCTTTACCTATCGACCATACTTGCATGTCGACTGCCCTGGAAATCTCTTTCTGCGACGATAATTTTGCTCGCAACAGTAGTTTCCCTCCGCAAGAACTTCAGCTTGTACTTCACCTCCCTCCTATCCTCTGACTACAAGCCCTTCGCCATCAGGCGCATAACTTATTGTCAGACTTTACAGAATCTCAGGATCATTAGAATCCTCATCCTAGTCTCACTCATAGTGCAAGGGGTTAAGTTTGAAAAATGAAGAATAGACAAAAATTAATAGAGAAAAAGACGAAAAGTATTTCATAATTTTTTAAAGACTTTCATAAGTTTGTAAGAACAAGGGAGGGGATCTAAAAATGATGAAATCTTGATTACAATTTCATTGGAACGTTTCATCGAATCTCAGAGACTCCGCTCGCCAGTCAAGGGTTAACGCCCATCGCGGAGCGACCTCGCCATCGAGCGTCGGAAATCAGAGCTCTCTCAAGGTCCCTGTTGTCCGGTCGAGGGACTTTCAGACTGTTTCGGAATTTAATAAGATTCGCAAGGCGTCGGTGTCGTGCGGCGAGCGGGGATCACGCGAAGATGCCCGGGAGCTTGCAAAAATTCTCGCTCCTCCGACTGCTCTTCACTCTCCATCCCTTGTTTTTCCTTTCCTCCGTATCCGCTTTTTTTTCTTCCTTCTTCCCTCTGCCTCCATTCTCCTTTCTGCCTCATAAATCCGTTTAAAAGCCGAGGATTTATGTCGTCGCACGGCCATGCGCGGCCCTGTGTGGGTTCGCGTTCCTCCTTGTACATGGGCCGACTGTTTCAGACGGTTTTCGTGAACAGTCTTAGGATCCGTGTCGCATTCTTCCGTCGACGTTTCTTGCGGCTTTCCTTCCCTACATCAGCCGGCCGGCCCGGCGAATTTTAGAGAATTCGTTCGTCGACGGACCGCGCAAGATTTACGCGGCAATTAAAATTTCGATTCTTTATCCTTGCGTTTTCCCTATGGTCGACCTGCCGTGCATCGAGGAGTCGGTTTGCGATCCTTTCTGCGCTATGTTATATCTAGACTTCGGATGTTTATGCAAAATAAAAAGTTTGTGCATCAATTGCAAGATGCAGGAGCTAAATATAAATTTATATTCTCCATTAATAATTTCAATGTGATGAAAATAATATATTAACCCCTTGCCCTACGATTTATTTTACGGTTTTGAGTGACTAGAACCTTCTTGTAGATCATAATTTCCTAAAAAAGGAAAACATATACGTTCTCCACAATAGCTGTATATTAACAAAACCAAAATAGAATTTTATTTCGGTTTAAAGGAAATTATTAACATACGTTTTTATCAGAATCTGTTCAGAATGTTCATCATGAGTCAGGCACGATATTGTAAGGCAAGGGTATTTTCACTGTTTTAAATTGCACTTATTCATTTTTGTTTTAAATGCATAAAATCCGGAGTCTAGTTATATCATTATTCGAAATATTTTTAATATTTTCTTTTAATATTTTCACTGTTTCAAATTGCACTTGTTCGGTTTTGTTATAATTGCATAAAATCCGGAGTCTAGTTATATCATTATTCGAAATATTTTTTACATTATTACAGGGTCTAGTAAGAAATATATGGTCCTACGGTCTCCACGACAATTCTGATCGATATCGTGTGCAAAATAATGCTTTTAGATAAATCCCGAAGGAGGTACAACATTTTTTAGAGACTCTGTGTAACATAAAATAAACTCGCAGAATTAAATCAAATAACAAACTGTGAAAAACAGTGAAATAAACAGTGAAAAAAATAATTTAGCAGCAGTAAAGGTTAAAAAATCATAATAAATATAAAACAGCGTGCGTTCGATAAAGCGTGGGAACAGATTGACTATATTTACTTTAGCACATTTTTGCTTGATTCCCCTTTATCCTAACGAGTGTATTGCGAGGTTGGTAAACTCAGTTTACGGTTTCAGCTTGAAAAACACTTCTGTAAATGGCCTCTGTAAATGGATTATATAAATATGTATTTGCCAATCGGTTCTTACGCTGTATCGCACGAACAAACCTTCCTGTTGTTGTTTCGTGTTTTTGTTACGGCTTTTTAGAGGCGCATTTATGAGCCTACGTTCATATAACATATTTTTATGCGGACATTGTTTTACGAAAAAGCGTGGTGTATTTTGCGCACTGCCTGTATTGTTCAATCATTTCGAGCATGTTGCGACACCGGACCAATTAAAATGAATAAACGTTTCGCTGGAAATATATTGTTATAATAACGAATTGGTGGTTCGATTGCAACGAAAAATTAGTGAACTAGCGTCGGAGAGATGTTTTACATCGAAGCTACGATTTTAAAATGAGGAGCGTGAGGGACGCGTCTTTTCATTCTGCGACAAAGAGCATATTCGCGGGAATAACTGGCTAGAAAGTCTCGGAGCTTTCAGCGCGTGATTCTTGAACCGTTCGCGTCGTTAGTGGCAGGACCAGACAATCTCTGCGCGACCACTCGTTGTCAGGGTTATTTTTATACGCCGCATTGTTTATGAACGAGGCGTGGGTTACATCGGCGACGCGACGCGGCGTATATCCACGTATAATAATCCACCGTGAATTATTTACATAAAAAAAAATTTTTAATATACCACGTTTTTAAGACGGACTGAAAAGTATAAAATAATTTTTCCTAGACCTATACAGATAATCTCCTATCCTGAAAATTTGTGATTGTGAATTTTGAATAGCTATGAAAATACTTGTAAGATTTAAAACGAAAAACGTGGGGCGCATGCAATAGATAATTGCTGCATGAATAGTTCACCTAAGTCACTAACAATTTTATTGCACTGCAAATGATATGAACTGTTGTGTGAGTTTTCTCAACGCGGCAGCTACTCGCTACACTCCTTACTATTATCTTGCGCCCCACGTTTTTCGTTTTAAATCTTACAAGTACTTTCATACCTATTCAAAATTCACAATCACAAATTTTCAGGACTATCTGTACGGGGCTGGGAAGAATTATTTTATACTTTTTAGTCCGTCTTAAAAACGTGGTATATTGAAAATTTTTTTTATTTAAATAATTATTTTCTGCTTTTTAGACGAACAGACAGACAAGAAAGCGAGTTAATATTGCATTGTCATCCAGTTCTGAGCTATGTTCAAAGTTTCAAGTCTCTAGCTCATCATTCAGGGAAGTTAGTTCAAAATCAATTGCAAGATTTGTACCGAACAGACAAACGGACAAATGAGAAAGCGAGTTAATAAAGAGGTAATCCGAGGTAAAAAAAAAGTGTCGCGACGTCTGTCTCGAATGGCGCCTCTCTCGATGGTTAATTAATCCGACAGGATCTAGTGAACTGTTCAACATTTACGAGGTTCGGCAGCCGCGCTGCATGCATATTTCAGGGAACGCTTCAGCGCGATGACGCTCACCTTGAGCGGCGCGCGCACTCGTATCTGCTAGAAAGCCGGGAACCGGCAATTAAACGTATCACGTAATTTATAGCGAGAACACGCGCGCGTAAACGTGACTCCATTAAATCAAATTGTCCAATTAGTACAGCTTTGTTTGTAAAACGCAGAACGAGCGGCACGATTGATTTCGCCCCCGCGCGCTCGCGCGCCGCTGCAATTCACGGTTCGATCGTTCCGCGATATAAAGTACCGCCGTGATAATGCAATTACATGCGATGCACCCGCGCCGCTCTGTTCCTCCGAAGAGAATCCCGCCGATTCGACGAGTCGCCGCCATGATGCACCGCTAAAATGAAAACGTGTCTCGCGTTTCTTTATGCTGCGTCCCACAGTGTGTCGTCCAATGGACAAAAATCAGAAAATCGAAGTGTAACATCTGTATATAGTAAAACGTAGTTTCTAAAACTACCTTCAATTCTAAGTGAATAAATCAATTTATTATTTAAATTGAAGCTGAAACTTGGAGATCTGTATATTTGTCTATCCTAAAATGTTCAAAACAAAACGTCTGACACTATCTTCAATTCTAAGTGAATAATCAATTTGTTACTAAAATTGAGGCTGAAATTTTACTGTCAAATTCCGTACACTTATTCTACTGTGGTTCTAAAGAGGATGTCCGATCGATTACAACTACAGAATGCAAAGTGTTCCGTATTTTTATATTTGGGCTACGAATGCACTGACACGCTGTTTGTCCTCGCGTCTGATTATGCACTTGGTTATTCTACTGTGATTCTAAAGAGAATGTCCGACCGATTACAACTACAGAATGCAAAGTGTTTCGTATTTTTATATTTGGGTTACGAATGCACTGACACGCTGTTTGTCCTCGCGTCTGACTATGCACTTGGCTATTCTACTGTGACTCTAAAGAGAAGTTGTTCGACCATCTATTATAACCAGATTGCAGAGTGTTTTGTATTTTTATATTCAGGATACAAATACACTGACTCGCTCTGTTTATCTTTACGTCCGACTATACGCTTGGCTATTCTACTGTGATTCTAAAGAGGATGCTCGATCGACTACGCCAACTAGATTACAAAGTGTTTTATATTTTTATATTCGGGTTATAAATTCATTGGCACGCTGTTTGTCCTCGCGCCTGACTATGCACTTGGCTATTCTACTATGACTCTAAAGAGGATGTTCGACCATCTATTATAACCGGATTGCAGAGTGTTCTCTACTTGTAAATTCGGGGTATGAATGCACCGACTCTCTTGCTGTTTGTCCTTGCGTCTGACTATGCGCTTGGCTATTCTACTGTGATTCTAAAGAAAATGTTCGATCAACCAGTATAACTAGATTTTTCTAAACTCTGGTCGTAATAAAAATTTAAGATCTATCAGACTAATATGCGCTTGGAACAAGGGAAAAAATTGAATCTGTTATAACTGTATGACGACTGCGTTTTAATTACAACTAAACAAACAGCGTATGTTTTAAGAGCTAAATATGAAGAAATAATGCTAGCTATTTATTCTGGCAATTTATGTTTCACCATCTTTTCCCAATCACATGAACAAACTTTTTAAAGAATATTCTGTTTATTAATACATTACCGACCGGTGATTATTGCATAATTTTGAAAAATCTATGGAACATGGCTAAACACTTTTTAATGGAACCTTCAATAGCAACAGCAATTATCATTGTGAACTAACAAGTCACCCTCAATAACGTCATCTAATAGTTTCATTTAAGATTGTAATGTAAAATTTCAATGCTTTCTTTTGGTACAGCACAATTATAGAAAATCCTATTAGTAGGCTTCCGGTAGGTAAAGTGTTAAGAGACCATAGTTCGTCGAATAACTTGATCCGTGTTAGACGTTAATGTGCGAAAGGGTGTACATCTTTAAAAAGGAAGACAGGTATCATACCTTTAAGCTAGAATGACGATGAGAACAGGTAAATTGATAATGCCTGCTAGACAGCGTTACATTTACGCTGTTAGGGTTCTTCGTACCCACCTCTAAAAGCTTTATCCGGCCTGTGATCGCCGTTTCTCAAAACTTTTACTGCAGGAGACTCCTTTTGCGTCACGCTTAGTTGCCCCATGCCGTGGCACTTAATTAAAAAAAAACTCTTTTGCTATTACCCAGTGTCGGCACACGGTAAATTAAACACAGCTGTGTTCAACTAGTCTTGCTAATTACAAGCCACTGATTCGAAATACATACTCAAATTTCTAATTAACACGTCGAGCTTGGTTCTTGCATAGAGTAAATGAATCAAAATTATTGGAAATGGGTATTTATAATAATAAATGACGCACGAGAATTTGATATACTATTTCTTTTATTCAAAACGAGAAAAGAAGAAAACTCGGAAGACGTCTGCACGGTTCGTAAGCCAGAACTGAAGTGAGGTAAAAAGAGAAAGTCTTGCGCGTAAAACCTCCCTATTGGATCCATTCGAGGAAAACTAAAATATAGAAGTGCCCATAGTTTTATTACACAGGCCCTCTTCAGAAAGAAGACTGCAGGCCTTCGGTCTCTGACCTGAGGACCGTTAAAGCAAACAAAGACCCTGTCAGTATCCTTCGATACTCGGCTTATTTTTGCCAGATATTCCAACAAAAATCAACATAGGAATCGTGATTCGTTTAAACGTCAATAGTGAAACTTAGAATTTTAGGATTATTAACATATGAAGATTCTTGTATGAAAAATTACCGAACATTACTGTAATCAAACAATTTAATGGTATCGGCGCTACAGGTTCGATCAACTGTAATCCTTCAGTGAACTATTGGAACCGATGTGGCCCTACTCAGATTTATGCTAATAATAATTTAACGTGTAACTATTAACAATATAACTATCTGTGGATTTAGAATAAATTTTACTATCTCGCTATGTTTCTATGCACCATCCCGATAGAGATGAATATCAAATATAATTTAATTGAATTGTTGCATTTTTAAAGTGAGTTTAGAAGGTCCACTTAAGGGGTAACAAAAATCGTATAAAATTTGAATAAATGCGGCGTTATCGCTTCCGCAAGCCTGTATAGATCGGTCACGTTTAGTGCTCGGTGGATCCAGTGTTAAAGGCCACCGTTCTGCCTGCGTGTGCGAAAACGGGAAAATAGCCACTTAAGCTTTGCAACGAATTACCGTCGTCGTGTTGGCGAACAAAACGGTATCGTGGCGCGAAGTATCGAATACACGTGAGTACAGAATATTCGGCGATAGTCTTAACAGCATTCGTGCACGCTCGTTTTCGAACCCCGTTACGAGTTCGACCGGATTGCACGCTCGAAAGCTCGCCCGTGCTTCCAAAGGTTTTCTTGCCTTACGCTTTTTCCCTTCATTATCTTTCCTTTCTTTTCCCTTCTGGTCAAAGCATGATAGATGTCTGGCGCTAGACAGCTTGAAGCGAACCCCGGCAAAAACCGTGTTTGTATTTGAAGAAAAAGCAAAGATTGATATACTGTCCAGTCAGCGGATAATCGTAACTGTTGATTCGGTGCACACATTGATCGACGACGATGTAAACGTAAATAACAATTTTTAATTTATTGCAATGTGAACGTGTTGTGAGAGAAGCATGAAATTGTGTTGTTTAAAAATGATTTTTTTCATCGAATTGCATTCTCTTCTGTAATGATTAAAAAGGCGTACGTTTTATTGAAAACAGGTGAAGGCTACATTCGTTTCCATTCTATTTTAATTATTGCATTCTTGTTCACACAAGTTGATTTTTCATATTTATTTTCGCAACATGAACCGTGCACTGAAAAATGTTCAGCAGAGGTACGTACGTAAATTTCGCATTCAATGGGGAAAATTGAATTATTTTATACCAGATTTAATAAATATTTGTTTCAATATCTTCACGGTCAGTTGTCAATAAATATTTACGATTCCTACAAATGGCACCCTCATTCTCCGAGTATGAATAACGGTGGACAAGAGACAGAAAAATATTCGATAATCTCTGCTGTGATTTTTAAAGAAATGTTTGTTCGATTTCAGTGTCGACAAATATTTCCGCGCACCCTCGAGTTTCGTTCATAACTTCATCAGCAGTGTTTCTAACGGAGCCGGGGCAAATGAGTCCGAGCACTCCGAGGTAACTTGAACGACAAATTCGTCTTAGTCCTCGTTGAAATGATTGGCGAACGGCCCTGGAGAGCTGCAGTGTCGAAAAAAGCGGGACATCGTATTCCAGGATGGAACTTTTAAAAAACGATCGCACGGCAACGGGAGCTTTCAATGTCGGTGAATAGAAAGCTCCCAGGGAATTGACCTTTCCGGTATAAGCGCCGCATTGTCTGTCACGGCAGTCGCTCGCTATTGCTTCCAGATTCTCCGAAAGAGCTGGTGACGTCACCGGTTAGTTATGGCAAAGGCGAAACGTCGAAAGAAAAAGCTCTTTATCCCTCTCTATCCCTTTCTCTCCCTCTCGCGAGTTGCTTCCATGAAAGGGAGCCGTTTCTCGTGCGCCGTTTCCTTTTTTCGAGACGCTCTCCGTCGCGCAAGTCGCTGGGAAACAGTTAATTACGGCCGACAACATCGCTTTGTTACTCATTAACGAGGTGACGCGTCGCTATGTCATTGGAATGCAAACGGCGATGCTCCTTCAAGATTTTGCGTCGCGATGTCAGCAACCCTTCTCCCTCCCTCTTCACACTGAAAACACTTCCCTTATACCTCGCACAACTGCTTTTGTTCCGGACAAAAGCGTTTTCACATCAGAAGACCTCGCATTCCTCTGGAGCTGATATACCTACTCCTTTTCAGCGTTGGCGGAGCAACGCGTTCACAAAAGAAATGTCTTTTTTTCTCCCGTCTTTTTTTTTAAATTTTAAACCGCATGCGTCGGCCGTAGGTGGATGCGCGAGCCACGAAATAATGGGAGGCCCGTGTTCCGATCCGTCTACCCGATTCTTCGGGATTTCGTGGTTGTGAACCGGATGAATCGCTACGCTGCATAGTGGAGTGTTCGCCTCGAAAAGTTGGCCAAAATACGATTTCTCAAATCTTGCGTAAGATGAAGAATTTTTGGTTATTTGAGCTATTGGAATATACAGGATGGTCCGTTTAAATAAGGCCACCTACATATCTCTTCAAGTTATTGTGATGCAAAAAA
>CM052261.1:1309775-1665073 GCA_028455795.1 Lasioglossum marginatum | reverse complement strand
TTGGCTGTTCTACTGTGATTCTAAAGAGGATGTCCGATCGACTACACCAACTAGATCGCAAAGTGTTTTGTATTTTTATATTCGGATTGTGAATGCACTGACACGCTGTCTGTCCTCGCGTCTGACTATGCACTTGGCTATTCTACTGTGATTCTAAAGAAGATGTTCGATCAACTAGTATAATTAGATTCTTCTAAACTCCGGTCGCAATAAAAATGTATTAAGATCTATCAGACTAATATGCACTTGAAACAAGGGAAAAAATTGTATATGCTATAACTGCATGATAACTGTTTTACCATCTTTTTCCAATCGCATGAACAAACTTTTTAAAGAATGTATTCCTATTCTGTTTATTAAGAGACCATAATTCGTCGAATAAGTGCTCGAACGTTTCCAATTTAACACTGGGTTTACGGAGGTCTAGAAAGAATTATTTCACATTATTTTATAAACATAACAAGAATGTGTCTATCCAAATTTTTGCCCGTTTTTGAGGAATAAATTTGGTAAATAATTCCTCAGGGAAGCATCTTTACAATCTTAATCATCGCAAATTAAGAATATTAGAACCCGTCATTCTGACGGGTCCCGTAAACCAAGTGTTAAGAAACTTGATTGGTGTTAGATGTTAATGAGCGAAAGAGTGTACAAAGTGTGTCTTTAAAGGGAAGACAGGTATCATACCTTTAAGCTAGAATGACGATGACAATAGGTAAATTGATAATGTCTACTAGACAACATTACATTTATGCTGTTTGGGTTCTTGGTACCTACCTCTGAAAGCTTTATCCTGCCTGTGATCGCCGTTTCTTTTGTCGTATACACGAATGTCTCACTAACAGGCGTCGTGTGGCAATCATTTCGAAAATCTCACGATAGAGACGACATGCGAGCAAGTTTCATATTACCCGGAATTTTATCGTGATTGATGGAAAGATCATTCACGATCTCCGTGTACTTTTTTAAGTCCGAGAATTATGATAATCGTGCTTCCAAGTCATCCTGTTAGCCAGAGAGGCCGGTACATTAAAAGACTCGTAAAACAGATAAGTATCCGTTAAACAAAATTTGCATAATGTTTCTCTGTAGAAGGGTTTTATTTACTGCAACTGTGTTCCGCACTTAACGCGCACGAAACGCGACCGTGTCGCATACGGCGCGCAACAATGTGCGTGATAAATGCGAACTATGTCGCGCCCCGGCGCGGCGAAAGAAGAAACAACGAGGAAAAGAATACGTGGATATACGTAATGCATTATTGTAATTCCAGCCCCGTTTTTACCCCACCATATCGTTGCGGGACTCTTTAATAACTCGATACTCGCGTTTCTCGCATTTCTCGCTGCCCACCGTATTCGAGCTGTCCGCGTCGAAATGAAATAACGCGCGAATTTCGACGACGACTGTGTCCGCAAAAAAGCTGCTGTATTTGTCGAAGATTAAACACCGATATTGCGCGCGATTAAAGACAAATATTAGGTACCGGGAAAGTTCTTTTTCTTAATGAAAGCTTAAGTGGAACTACCCAAAGCTGTACATTAAGGTTAACATATGGTTACCGGAAAAGTTTGTGCGGTTTTCTTCTCAGGTATAAATTGAAATCGAATTTAAGTCGATAATTCGTATGTGTAATGCATAAAGTTAGCGATCAGAACAGGGCGAGTCACAAAAAACAACACCTGAAGTTCTGTGTTGATGTGAAGGATAAACGAAAGTTCCAAAAGAGAAATGAAATTTGCGGATCTTTATGCAAAATAAAAATGTTCTGCATTTATTGCGGGAAGCAGGAATAAAATAAAAATTCATTTCGACCCTTAATGACTTCGTCACATTAAAAACAACATTACGGTATTCTTGAATTTTTCGAATCTTTTGCCGTTTTATATTTCACTCAACCAGTTTCTTTATAAATAAAGATCCGCGGTCTAATGATGATATTTGTCACATCAATTCTAACATCAAAAGTTCTGTCGAGAACACTCGTGTCGAGACAAGAAAAATTAGAATTTCATTTACGAGCTCGTCACGAAAGTTTCACGTATCATTCAGTCTTTAGCTATTCAATCATCAAGCAGGTTTCCCGAGGAGCACCGTATTCGGAAGTTGCAAAGTTCCGCGGTAAAAACAGATAATATTCACCAAGTTCGAAATCCCTGAGAGTTTGGCTTTCCGCTGATACCGCCTCGCATTCATATTTTATCGCTGAGGCTGTGGAAGACGCTCACGGACAACCTGTGTATTAGATCGTTCCAAAAATTCGTAAAAATGAGTTTAGACAGTCCAACTACATTTAAAATACAGATTTTCAAATGAAGAACAATAAAAAATTCATACTCCTATTCCTAATGTGTCCCAATACATAAAAAGCTAATGTAAAGATTCATGAAAATACATTAGACTACCATCTAATACGGTTTAAGAGCAATAAATGCAAAATTAAAAATTTTTCTTCTAATCGTGTAGAATCTACGATCAATTAAAAGAACCTCTCCATATTAGGCAACTTTCCCCGAAGTTTTCGTCCGCCAAGATTACACCGAATTCCAATGCGGTGGATGCTGTTTCCCTTTTAGCAATAGTTTTTCCGGCGCGGCGTTTTGATGACAAAAAGGGAACCGGGAAAGATATTCATTAAAAGGTCGCCGTATATATAAGAGTGTTCGTATACATATACATATAATCTTGTTCGCTCGGTTTTCCCGGCACGGCACGGAACGGTGTACCAGCGAGAAGCAAGGAGCAGTGGAAGAAGAACAACAACGGAGGAATGGGAACAAGAAGAACAACGGCGGTAACGTGGCGTCGTATTGAAAACTTTCGCGGAGGCGCGTCTCATTTTCAAATTACCGGCGCCGCTCCAAAGTACGGGGGAAAATGCGCGGGACGGGGACACCGGAGGGCGAGGAGGGATAAGGCACATTTTAATCAAGTCCTTATTGAGTTGAGAACTCGAATATTATTGCGGGACCCGCGAGTTTCGCGAGACTGTGCCGCAATTCCACCTAGCGATGCCATCCGCGAAGCCCTTCGCGCTTTGTGCGCCGCCCTGATAATACGAAATCGATATCTAGTACACGAAAAAATGCGAATCTTGATTGCTCGTTTTAATCGGGGTTAGATAAAGCTGACAACCGATGTTTATTGTGTCATTTAAAAGATTGTAGGAACAAAGGATAATCGAACTTGACTGGATCCTTGAGGATTTGTGAGTCCAAAATTTTTTACTAATCCGAAAGGTTACTTTTTAGTGGTATTTTATATAAAATTTCAAATATTTCCCAGTTTTTAACTTTTCGACGGCGCGGCTTTAAGGGCAGAGACTCCTAGCTCGCGCGTGACTGTGTGTGAGTGCATACACCGCTAGACCACGTATACGTACGCGAGGATTGCAAGGGTCCGGGATTCCGCTCCTGATTTCTCAATAATGCAAAGACGGGTTTTCTTAGTAGTCAAAATCGCTAGATGAAAGATCAATCTAGGGTACCATTTGTCTCAAAAGTCCTACTTTTACGTTTACGGCGCGTAATTTTCATTATTCGGCAGCATATTAACAGCCACAATAGGCGGCAGCACTGTCGCCTGTCACATTGCTTCTCGCGGCTCCGCGACATGCTGCCGAATAATGAAAATTACGCGTCGTAAACGTAAAAGTAGGACTTTTAAGGCAAATAGCACCCTAGATTGATCTTTCATCTAGCGATTTTGACTACTAAGAAACCCCGTCTTAGAATTATTGAGAAATCAGGAGCGGAATCCCGGATCTAGCGGTGTGTGCACTCACACACAGTCACGCGCGAGCTGGGAGTCTCTGCCCTTAACACTGCTTTTGTAAAAGATATTTTTGAAGGTACTCCTGGCCGACTTGTAAACCTTTCCATTGGTCCTAATAAACCTTCATTTTAATAATTCGCTAGAAACCGAGTGATTGAACAACGATTTTGATATATTCTTGATCAAAATAGACCCGGGCTACGTCGTCAAGTTACATGGCATGTTAGAAGCATTCAGTTAGAACATATGTATGTCAACCAAGAGCAATATTTAATAATAGGAATGTAAACGAGGTTGTTACTACGCTTTTCAAAGATCTTCATTAGAACCCACAGAAATAGGACATACATGGGGTACATTATATGTACTGTACATGATCTCTTTAATTATTATGCCGTGCGACCTGTTTATTTCCAACGATGTTAAATGTCTGTCAGAGACACGTTTGGTTGATTTCAGCATGCTACGAGCCGAGTTTAAACGTCACACGCTCCAAAAGATGAATATGTTCGTGTTTGGACGGCCGTGTTTAAACAGCGACCCATCAACATATTAAAACCCTGTCGGGCCTATGAAATTAGAAGAGAAATTAAATTGCGCGGGAAATTCCATTAAAAACCCAAATCTTTGGTAATGTCGGCACGGCACTGGGACGATCAAGATCGAAATTTCGAATATATCTATTCGACATCGCGGAATCATTGGAAATATTAAAATCGCAATTGAACTGCGTTTAGTCTGGAAAGGTTTCCGAAGAATACTACTAAAATATTATTAACCAGTTTGAAATTGATTGAAAACAATTTGATTGTTACACGAACTTTTATAGTTTTAACTATTTTAAATAACAAAATTTTATCTGAATATTCAGCAATTTCCTATAAACCTTCATTCCAGATTTAATTAATTTCACGCGACGCAGGCTTTACTAAATAATATTATATCTCAAAATACTTTCTACGTATCGCGAGTGCACGAAATCATTCATATATGGGGGATGAAAGCAATTCTCTAATTCAGACATTTCCTTCTAAAGAGTCAAGGGTACGTAATTTTTGTTTAAAAATATTTTTTCTGAAGCTCATAGTTTTTGAAGTAAAATATTGAGAAGAGGACACGCGAGAGCTATTTCCATCCAGCAGATATGATCGATAATGGATAAAAAATTCATATCGAATATATATTATATATAAATATCCCGCTATCGTATTGACAATTATATCGCGTACAATTAAAACTAGTTCGTTGTTTAAACGGGGAACTTTATAAATAGCAACGAATCCTTCATATTTGATTAATTACGAACGATTAATCTACAATTCGTATTGTAGATTAATCAAATATGAAGGATTCGTTGCTATTTATAAAGTACGAACGACAAAAAAATATTTACAAATGACCAATTCATCCAGGAACGACAGAAAAGATATTTTTTAAAACTGTACCATTTATTCACATATTTTGTAAACATTTCTGAAGCGATTGCTCTTTGTGCTGCAGGAACGATCCGCCGGCATAATGGTTTGTATAAGGCCAGGGTTGGAAACAGTGACAAGAAGTTCTACATGTGCGAGTAGAAATTACAAGGAATTACGAATAGAGATTTGTTCATCGGTGCGAGGAGACAGTTTATTTTCTCAACAGGCTTTAGCAAGGTAGCTCTGCTTAGACTGCTTGTTTCATCGCGTTTCCTTTGGTCGTGGCCTCGGTCGGGCGATGCAATTCGTCTCAGACAGCAGATGTTTGCCTATGCTACTGTGCAGACGCTCGGTGCGCTTGTAGGAAATTCTTCTTTGCAATATTACTGAATATTGCCCGGGCGAAGGAAAAACGAGGAACACGCCGACAGGAACGATGAAGGCAGTGTTTCCCGTGCGCCCGCGAACAAGTCAACCGGATTATATTTTCGTTGAGCTTTCGTCGCTCGCGCTTCCAAATTACGAATCACCCTGAAGCCCTCCCCTCCTCGGAACTTCTCGCGTCCCGGCCCCGGCCGTAAATTCGCGCGTTTTATTTTCGACTTTGCGAGCGAGCACGCGCGTCGAAAAACTTCTGCGGAAGATGAGAACCGAGAATCGATCGCGCTAAAGAGTCTCATAGCTTCTTCCGGCGAGCTCGTTACGCAGCGATATGAAATCGCGCGCCGCTTTCGCAGGAAAAAATAGAAAAATCCGCATCAACGTGCTTTCGTTGATTCGTTCGAGAAACTAACTCGACTCGGTCGACGGGAAGACAATCCGCTTCTTCGTTCAAGGTATAGTCAACACTGAACTCTGGATTTTTATGCGCAATAAAAATTGTGTACATCAATTACAAAAATTTAAATGAAAAATAATGTTTAATATACCACGTTTTTAAGACGGACTAAAAGATATAAAATAATTTTTCCTGACCCCATATAGATAGTACTGATTTACAAATTTGTGATCGTGAATTTTGAATAGCTACGAAAATACTTGTAAGATTTAAAACGAAAAACGTGGAGCGCATGCAATAGATAATTGATGCATGAATAGTTCACTTAAGTCTTGCGCCCCACGTTTTTCGTTTTAAATCTTACAAGTATTTTCATAGCTATTAAAAATTCACAATCACAAATTTTCAGGACTATCTGTGTGGGGCTAGGAAAAATTATTTTATACGTTTTAGAAACGTCTTAGAAACGTGGTATATTAAAAATTTCGTTTTATTTGAATAATTATTTTCTGCTTTTTAGACGAACAGACAGACAAGAAAGCGAGTTAATAAAAAAAAATGGTAATTAATGTGTCTCAAATAATACAATGAAATTCTAAAAATTTTCCTACTATCGCTATTTTGTGTCTCACGAGGCATGGAGATTAAGAGAATTTGTTGACGAACCAACAAACTACTGTCAGCAACCAATCGTTTATTGTTGGAATTATTTCTTAACCCCTTGCCGTATTTTGACGAGCAAGACTCGTGATGAAAGTTCTTAACAAAGTCTAACAA
The DNA here is from genome assembly GCA_028455795.1 of Lasioglossum marginatum. Taxonomy (NCBI): domain Eukaryota; kingdom Metazoa; phylum Arthropoda; class Insecta; order Hymenoptera; family Halictidae; genus Lasioglossum; species Lasioglossum marginatum. The sequence goes on along the minus strand of CM052261.1, from coordinate 1,658,326 downwards.
ATATGAATGTTACGCGTTTCATTTTAGATGAAATAAAATTTGATTCGTTTGTAATCAATATTTAAGCATTAAAATAAATGTAGCCGTACAAAAAAATATACATTTTCATTTTCCTTCTACGGCATTTTTGTGCATAAAGACGTTTTAATCACTGTAACGTAAAATGGTACGGCAAGGAGTTAAAAGAAGATTTTCTCGTGGAATGTAGTCGTCGCGGATCGTACCAATAGACTTCCGGTAAGCAATGTATTAAGTAATCGCGCGTTGGATTATTCATCGCGAATCCTGTTACCAACTTGTTAAACGCAATCTAATTTTCGGGCTACCGAATTAAAACGCGTGGAACCCGAACGCACTTACATACATACACCACTGGAAGTTTGGAATCACTCTGCGCATTGACGGAGATGGAGATGTGCTTGTTAAGTCAACGAACCAACCAATCATTTCATTAGCTTAGGGGATGCCCGGACGAAGAGTTTTCGCAGTTGCTCCAAAAATATTTGGCTTTCAGATCTATCGAAATTTCGGGTGCGTTATGGTTTTACCGAAAGTCTGCAAACCTTCAGTCTACAGTACTGGCGTAAAAATGTATAGACATTCTTGGAAGAATAATAAAAAGAAAATTTCCAAAGATTTTTTTATAGAAACCAATATAAAGAAACATTTTGTCTCGCTGAGTTTCCTTCTTTATGGTACGAATAAAACAAAAATAACGTGTATCATTTTTTGAACTAATCAAGCCCTAGTTTTCAACGAAAATTGTTAGCAACAATATCTAAAATGTACTGAGCCAGGGACCATTAACCCTTTCCAAGTACAGCAATTTACTTATTATACATACCCACAAGTGGCGGAGAATATTGGAGATATTCCTAAAGATAACCCCATATAAAATGATATGATAGAACATACATAAGAAATCCACCTACAGGCACAAGCATCAACCAAGCCTAAACTATACCTCGTTGCTAACGACCACTGCCATTAAAGCAACGTTGAATAAACAAATAAAAAGAAATATTGGAGATAAAGAAGAACGTGACGTAACAATGCGAGCAAAGGGGAGCATCAGGCCGCAAGAGGACTTCATAGATGACGAGGAAAGTTGATACCTGTAACGATTCCTGAACGAGAGGAGTTGGTTTACGACGTCATGGATGGTGGGGGATCTGTATCTGACCAAAGGAAAATATTTGGTGGCGAATAGAGTGCTGTATCAAAAGAGAGAGAGAGAGCGAGAAAGGAGAGGGATAAAGAAGATCCTCGTCCTCTCGCAGGACTCCATTCCGTGTCACATATTGTACGCGCCCACGCGAGCACGAGGACATCGAACGAGGCCGGGCTGTTAATTCATGAAGCTCGTATCGATCGCCAAGATTCGCATTCAACCGGGACACAAAGAAACAGAAGGGAAGGGGACCGAAGGTTCAGAAAAAAGACGAAACAGCGGGCGGGGGAGAGGCAAAAATAAAAAGAGAAATAGGAACGAGGAACACAGGGAAGAGCGGGTTACACGGTACAACGTGGTCCGTCGATGTCGCACCTGTACAAAAGGGAACGGGCGATTTTTCAGGCAGATAAAAGTAGCGAGTAAAAAATCAACATCGCCATGGACCGCTCTCGGACGAATGGGAGCGAGGGATATCTGTGTGCACGAGCCGACACAGGATTTACCCATTTCCTTCTTTCTCGAGCACCACGGGAAAAGCGCCGAGGGGGTGTAAGCGCAGAATGAATATTGTTTTGTTAGGTATATACGCTTTGACGGAGCTGATACAATTTAACAGCTCCGCTGATTCTCGATACCGCAGTCGCTTCAATTTTTCTCCCTGCCAGCCGAGTGTCGATGGTATAATGAACTTAAACGCGATTCCTTTGTGTGACTTCGGAACCGCCTCCCCCCCCGTCGAATCATTTTTAAACGACGTTATACTTCGCACTTTCGACCGCCGTGTATTATGTTTTCGCGCTCGCCGCAAATGAAACTGGAAATTACTCTCCTGTCCGCGACGACGTCGATACGGTGTCGCGAGACACTCGACGTTTCTTCTGCAAACGATCTGCGAGAAAAATAAAACGGTACGTTCGAATCAATCTCATCGCGGTCGGAGATAAATCGCGCAGCTACATTTCAGGGCTGTCACGGCGGGGGCAGACTGTTTAAAAAATCGCGATAGTTAAAGTTTTTTAAATTGGGAACAGCAAGCTTCGCTTCGTTAACAACGACCATTAGAAGCACCGCGAGACGCACCGGCGAACATGGAACGTTTCTCATTTTTACGAGCGAGCCGAATGCGTGCAGAAAAATGTCAGGATATAACGTCGCGCGCAAAAATTTCATGAAATTCGCTGGGATTAGAAATTCAGTGTTCGCCGAAAATTTGACGGAACTCCCGGCGAGATCGACGAACTTGAAAAAATGTCGAGCCAAGTAGGTCATAGTATCTGACGCTGCGAAAAGTAGGATGCACCGGACAGCTCAGTCGCTGTTAATGCACTAAAGGAATTCCTTTGTACGCCGGCCATTGTGTTCGGCTTTGGGGAATCCGCTTTTGTCTAAAAATTAGCGAAAGGCAGAGCGGTGCAGCTTCTGAAAGGCTGCCGTGCACGATTGCGGGGGCCGGTGGGGGGCAATAAAACGATTGTCGAGAGGGCGCCGTAATTCAAAACGTCAACACCCTGTCCGGAGGAACAAGGGTTTCTCTGCAGAAGCGATTGCAGTTGCCGGCATCTGCGACGATACAGACGCGATCGCACGGATGGCGAAAAAGCGTCGAATCACCGCGGGATGGATCGCCGCCGGCACATTTCAAAGAATCGGTACATCCAGCTACAAGCCGGAATCACGGTATCCCGGAGAAAAGGCTAAGATTTCACCGGTGTCCCCCTCCCTGACCCCGCGGCTCTCCCTCTCTTACTTTCCGGCAATTCTATAAAACTACCACGTCCCCGGCCAGTATTTCATAACCCCGTAACAGTCTGCCAACCCTCATTGATTGAGCAGATACGAGTCCGGGGCTGGCGGCGGCAGAGAAATAACCTTCGCAGTGGCCGACATCAAACTCCTCTGTGTACAAAAATACAGCTTTGTGTGTGTGTCTGGTCCTCTCGTCCTTTCCTTTTTTTTCTCATTCTCTCCTTTCGCCTGCTACATGTAGTCGACACATATGGTATACGTGAATAGGACAGCGTCGTCAGCGGAATTTCAAATTCCCTTAAAACGCCGGATCGTATCGTGGAACACTGGAAATTTCGTCAACGGACACACCTGTCCATATTCAAACGGTGTCGCGGAAGATGCACGCACCTGTGAACAACGCGTATTATCACCGGCACGCTCGCAGAAACCTCGCGGCAATCCATTCCGCGGATTTTCGTTAACCTGTTACTCAAATTCGGGACAGTTAGACTCGTCGTCGATACGATTTTCTGAGCCGTGAACGTGGACACGCGCGAGTTCGAAATAGTTTAATAGGTTCTGTCATAGAATATTTGAAAATACGTTCGGGTGGAACTGTATTAGAATGAGTTAAAAGTACAGTTTAATTATAAAATTACTGTACCATTTTTCACAATATTATTTACGTTATTAAATATGTTGGTATCTAATCAATTACTACACATTTAAGTATTGTATGAAGTGTTATATCAATTTCATATCCATAAAATGAAAAAAATCATATACAATGTAATTATTTTATTACCACGCTTATATTAACTTGCCGTGTTGTTGTATGCGTCAAATCTTGTAATCGAATTTTAAACAACTTCCCATAGTCCAATCTTGCTGAAATTTTGTATACACAGTTGCTTCCGATGACAATATTTGCGGCCATACTCGTGGGATCAAAAATGAAAGTAAACAAGAAACAAACAAACAAACTTACTGACGGACGAAAGACAAAGCCTGAAACTGCTACGCTATGGAAAAGACGACTGGAAAAGGCGAGACAAAAAAACGGGATAATAAATTATCTAATCATGACACAATATTTTCCCTTTTACAAAAGATTTTGATTGAGGTAATTAAAATCAATTACAAGGTATGTAAAGACTGAAAAGTAGAAATTAAAATATATGAAAAAAAAGTTTTAAAAAGTTTTAAAAACGCTTATATTAAAATGCACTAAAAAGGAGAAATTAATTTTATTCCTGTTTCTCTATAAAATACCGAATCCAGTTAAATGATTAATAATATTTTTCCCCAAAATTTTAAGCAATCGGTTCAAAATTTCTTCTGTTATAAAATTGGTGTCGGAATAGACAGAAAAGTTTAATATAAATAATTTAAATAAAATCATGACATTAGTGACTATAAATAAAAGCATGGAGTGCTAAACTTCGTGGGCGCTCCACGCTTTTATTTATAGTCATTAATGTCATGATTTTATTTAAATTTATATTAAATTTTTTTATCTATTCCGACACTAATTTTATTGAACTAATTGCTTAAAATTTTGGGGAAAAATATTATTAATCATTTAACTGGATTCGGTACTTTATGGAGAACCAGGAAAAAAATTATTTTCTCCTTTTTAGTGCATTTTAATATAAGCGTGGTTCTAAAAATTTTTTTTTTATCATTACTAGACTGCGGATCTTTATGCAAAATAAAAATTGTCTGCATCGATTGCAAGAAATAGAAATCAAATTGAATGTTACTTCTTCCCTTATAATGATTTTAATGAAGGAGAAATCATACAAAATTTTCCATCAATTTTGAATTTCATCTACTCAATTTTGCTATAAATGCATAAAGATCCGCAGTCTAATTATTACATTCGTATTAATGTTCAAGTTAAAATAGCTCCGTCTGTAAAGGGTTAAAAAGCCTTCTACATTATCAAAATTATATTCGTAATATCGATTCCCAAACGAATTACATGATTGCAGTCCATAATAATTGTCCAAAATAATGTTACAGAATCCAATTGTGAGCATCGCGAGTGTCAGATCCTTCAAAGTACATCAAGCTGCGAGTAAAACCGAAATCAATTCCCGGGGCGTTCCGACACCGCCGCAGAAGACAGAAAGGTGTTCCGGAGTTTTACGGGGGTGTAGGAAGAAGAGGATGCGGCTCTGGTATTTAACGAGTGCTCAGCTGCGTCTCTCTAATCAGCGTCTAAGGTATTTGCGGAGTCGGGTAACCGTCGGCGTACTAATTCGTCGGGACAGTATTACGAGGTTCCGAAACATCGCAATCGATAGGGACGTAGTCCCGATCTTCCGGGGCGACGCACGTAGCTACACCAAGACGGATACAGCACGGTATTTGTCTACTTATCTCGAGTAAACTCAGTCTACACCGTGTCAACGCGAGTCCTTGGTGGCGGATCACAACGGATTTGAAGATGCAAATGCACCGGGGCGTGGTGCAGCGAGGGGTTCGTCTATATTTCCATGCGTGTTCTCTCTCTCTTCCTCTCTCCCTCGCTACAGAGCACCCGTGTGTACCCGGGTGGCCTGCAGAGACGACCCGGTCATGATACCCGCAAGCCGGTATCTCCCCTTTAAACGATGAAGCACACCTACTTGAGCGTCCGACGCAGACGTGAAGCGCACAAGACACGGATGGAAAGGAAGCACTGACGAACACGGACGTAAAAGAGATACTGCGAACGGATATGTCATTCTCGCGTCGACATACCTGCCGGCTAGTTTTTTATTGGCCTGCCGCGCCGTGTCGTCGTTAATTACGGAGCTTACAGGACGAAGCCTCTGACCACTTCAAAAGACGTAAATACAGGCGCACTCGCCAGCGTTCGCCTTAAGGTACATGTCCACTGGTGAATGTTCGTTCACGAAATCATCAATGCATTTTTTATCTTTTGGGATGCAGAGAACGTAATGATTTGTTTAATAAGCATTCATTTTGTAGATTCATTAAAAACCATAGCACTATTTGATCGAGTTACAGGAATACAATGTCTGATGTTGATTCAATTTAATAAAACATTTTCACGATAAAGATCATCGTTCTTTCATAAGCCGAATGCATTTTGTATTATTCAAATCGGACTACTAAGTTTTAAAGTATGTATCACGCTCACAGTTTCAAGAACGCCTCGATAAAAATGCGCCCGAAGTTTTTCGTAGATTTATCATCGTAGATTTACCGATAACAATGAAATATTCTTGCGCACGTTCGATCGACAATTCCTGGTCCATAAAGCAGCGCGTCCTCTTTCCTGAACATCTTCTCGTGTTTTGATTTTCGGAATTTATTGGAGGTATTGGACTTTTTAAAGGCGAACGCTTGGACCAGTTGACCCGGTTTTCGTTCTTTCGTGGAACACATGAAAGGAATCGTAACCCAATCGTTACGTTCATAATTTTCATCAGACTCGAAAAGAGTTTGAATGTTTCATTAAAAGCATAAATCGTAAATTGAGTGGAAACGTCGAATAAGCTGGATCTTATTCTTCACATTTGGCGTGCAGCTATTTCGATTTCAAAACTTCGCATTTGATGTGTAAACTTTTAGGCAGCGTGTTCAAATTTTCATAATTAAAAAATAAGATCCAGCGTACGCATGTTTAGGGAGGTTCGCGGAAGTTTGTGCGTAAAAATGTGGAATAGTCCGAAGAAAAGGGAATGCTCCCTTAAATCCCGGGATTACCAGCCATTTACCTTCTCGTTCGAGGAAGTATCGTTACCGTGGAACGATACGCGGTCGCTTTTATGTGCCGGCCGAACAACTTATCGAGCATCTCTTTAAAGTTCTCACAGGAATCGATGAATTTTACGCGCGATTCGAATTCGTTCGGCTTCGAGGTTTCCCGTTTCAGCGTAATCGATGCCATTGGCGAAGTTTATGAAATCCTCGTGGCTCGCCGGGGTACCAGACCGATTATCCGTTGGGAACTAAAAGGGAATAAAAGCGGGGCGTGCGTTAGACGAGCTACCGCCGGATTTCATTCGACGCCGGGAGATGTAATTTATTTCGAAACCGCATAATGCCCGGACGACGACACCGCGCCGCGTGCCGGGGCGACGTGCACGTTTGAAAAATACACGGGAAAAGTATAACGGATAAAATGACGCTTCGCAATAACCACCGGCGCAGAAACAGCTGTGCGAAAGGTAAGAGGATAACAGAGTAAAACACTCAGTCTACCATAGAGCTTTATACACTCGGTAGCGCGAAAGTCAAACCGTAAGCTTTCGAGAGAAACAGGAAGGACGGAGAGTTTATTGTTCCGTAGGTTTTTCCCGGGCTTAAAGTCCAAACATTCCCAGAAGCGACTTTGTTGAGTTGTCTTAAGCGTCCGCAAATTCGTGGGCCGCTCTCATAGGAAAAGCATTAACGACGCCGCAAAAGGAAAACCGCTGGAAATATAAAATATTTTTCATGAAAGAATACAAACCGCGGGAATAAAAGCGCCATGTAATTCTGAGTAGATATTTTCCTTCGCCATTGTCACCGCGAATTCCAAAATGTCAAAGAAAACATCAATACGCAGTACAAGGTGTTCTACTATCTTTCTTACCAGACGATATCTCTGCTATTGTTTGTCCTCACAAATTTTGTTCGGTCGGTTAATGTCCGAAAAGAACATTGCCACATGGGCTTAAAATATTTGCTTTGCGTTGCTAAAGAATAAGAACGACGCGACGGTCCGTTGAATCGTGTAATAAGTTCTTGAGAGTCGAGGAGACCATATTTTGGAGACGTGTCCACGTTTGGGGAAACTAAGACTAACTTCTGCTCGCTAAGTTCGATGAATGGTGGTATATCGTCGAAGAAACGCAGTTATTTCTAATCCGCCGGAAGCGCTCGTACGTTTTCATGGAATCCCGGCGACGGCCATTACTAGTTCGTCGCGCCCAACATTATTGCACCGCAGTGAAATGTGTTTATGTTTTGTCGAATTGAAAGTTGCGACGTAGGCTATGAAGTGTTATAGCTCGCGCGGAACAACGTCGGTGGAGAGAGAAAATCTGTTTATGAAATCGAATCACAAAAATTAATCACGGTATTACAATAAAACATTTCGGCAATCTGAAAATATTACTGCGTTATTTACGGCTCGTTAAAATTATTGGAAAAAGACATAAATATCTAATAATAATGTTACCTATGTTAATAAGGAATTCGGTAATAGATCACGATTATGTTTGCGACAATACTCTTTCTTTCGTCAGCGAAAGGTAGACAAAATTGACAAGTCCCTAGCTACAGGAATTTGCTAACAATGAAAGAGAAACACTGCAAGCCAAAGGGACGCGAAACGCCGACGAACAAAGATTGCGGTGACAATGAAAAGCGCGCATTGTTTAAAACGTACAATAATCTTCCGTGAAAAGTTATCTGATTATATGAAATATTGATTTTATATCGCTGCCGGCCGCGCAGGCAGCGTTATCGTCCCGATTGCAGACCATTTTCCTGAATGCATCGCGACACTGTTTTAATTCTGATTTATCTCGAAATGAATGGCATCAATGTTCCGTGGAGAAAATTTCATTAACCGATCGAGTAATGCGTCCTCTTCAATAGTTATCTCGTTATACCTTGTACGCGGTCACAGCTTTTGCGCGTCGATTAAAATCATACATATGTGCTCCACGTGTTGGGAAATTATTACAATTTTCTACGGTTTGCGAAATATGCGCAATGGAAGTCTCGGTAAATTTTAATCATCCGGAATACGGCACGAGAAAATAAGATTAATATTGTTAATAATGGGGGCACCATTACTTTGCGGGAATATATCTTGCGCGATGAATCGCCATTTCGACTGGAACAGTCGAAATTCAATTTCCGAATCGGTTTCCCATGTGTGCAAAAATATATTTCTCAGTCGCTCTAGAAATATAAAAACGATATGAAAACTTGTTCAAGTCGCCAAGTCGTTTCGCAGTACAGTCTGGCTACGTCATGGAATAATCACGAATCAACTGCTCATTCCCGAAATAAAAGTTCCACGGGATACGCGAGGACGATAGGTGCAGCACGTATAATGCAGCTTAATCCATCAATACCTGTCAGAAATTCTGCGGACACCCGCCCTGGAGAATTTATCATTGGCTACATAAATCAGATACGAATCGAGAGATACATGGTATTGTCATGTATTGGATTGTAGTTTTTGTTTAAAAAATTCAGTGTTAGCCGAGAGCCCGTGTTAACCATCGCAGCCCGAGCGAGCCAATAATTACCTTGGAGAACGATGAAGACAAACACGGGCAGATTGAAATTGTAAATTTCGACAAAAATTTCCATTCACTAACGAAAACTGTTCTTTCAGTAAACGTTTTCCCGAGGGAGACTAAAATTCATGGCTCGTGGCATCGGAACTCGCCCTTCTACTTTCCGTCTGTCCAATGCTCGACTTATTCTACTGAAATTTCAGAATTACTAAAAGGTTAATCCATTTTTTTTCTAGATATTCTTGCATTCCACAATTTCTGTAGATCGAGCGTGTTTGGAATATCGTGTACTGTGGATATTAATGCAAAATGGTTTATAAGTTTATACGAATGGAATAGACAAGACTTGCGTGTTAAATTTGAAAAATGTGACGCATCCAGTGTATGATAAGATGGTAATGCTTTCGTCGTACAGTGGATAAATGAGTGTTTACTTACTTCTGTTTATTATCGAAAATATTTCAATAATGAAATCATGATAACAGTAATATTTATTCACTTATAAAAATAAACAAGTTGATCACAAAAGTTGGAATAAATTTTGTTTTCAACATTACTATTAAATATTTCATCGACTTGTTTATTTTTATAAGTGAATAAATATTACTGTTATTGTGATTTCATTATTGAAAATATGAGTGTTTACTTACTTCCGTTATCCACTGTAATTTTCAGGTAGAATTTCGTTGGTGGTTCCTTTTGTTGGTGTTCGCGGATTCCGAGAATTGCAAACAATACGTTCGCCGATGTACGGAGCGTGTTTTCGCAGGGGTCGACGACGCGAACCGGCTTGGACGTGCTTCTCAGTGTGGAAACGCGTTAAAAATACGTCTGCAAATGAGATTCTGGCTGGCGATGAGCTTTTTTTGCCAGGTGCGCTACCTTCGCCCTCTTTAAAGTTTCATGCCTCGTGGGAGTAGCGTCGTAGCACCGCCACTACGGTTAAGCGATGCAGATCACAGTGAGGCGAAGGGAGAAACCGCAATCTTGATCCGTCGGAATCCTTCGTTTCTGTCGCTCTTCTCCTGCACTTAAGCTCCAATGAATTATTACGGCCTGCCATTTACGCTATTCACTTACACTGCCACATTATTTTCGTAGATAGCCGCACCCCATCCAACACTGTGTACCGAGCTTTACGATTTCACGATCACACATGAAACTGGTACACACTCTAACCAACGAGCTACCCTTTGCCAGCCAAAATCTTCGAGATTTATTTACCAACTTTGACCGAGAAGATGCGGCGAACCTTCGTCATCCACGTCACTCTAGACATCGTAGGATTATTAGCAGCCTACGGATCCTTATCTATAACAGACATTTTGTTTAATTGCAAGGCACTGGGACCGAATAACAGCTGTTTATTTTTGAAACTCTTTTAATCTGTTTACTAGATTTTATTACACCTAGTTATTTTGTTCAGAAATGTATAAAATCTAATAAAATTTTAAGCAAGCTGGAATTTTTTCGTATTCGATAAAGGAGCCGCACTGTTGGTTTTACACATTAGAGAAATGTAAGAGAATTGCTAATGTATCTGTTTCCCTATTCTCAGAAACGTTTAAAAATGTATATCTGAAACGAGAACCACGCAGGGGTTAATATCAAACTAGTTGAACAGAATCTGACACGGGAATGTAATGAACACTAAAGAATTCCCTGTAATCATCCGATGGAATTTTAAATCGATCGTAAGTAATGAGGGAACCGGATTAAAATTCAGGGAAAGTAACAAAGAATCCTGCGTCGCGTTTTTTCGATTGCAGTTTCGCGCGCGGGGTGACGCACACCGTATCGAGATTAAACTTTAAGGTATCACGTGAAACCATACCTTTCCCGTGGGAGTCGCTCGTAACTCTCCCGTATCGGTGTCTGCGACGAGGCCGTGAAACCAGGGTAATATCCATTTCGAGGTGCGGCACGTCGAAGATTGATCTCTTTCTCTCTACCTGCTTGCTCGCTGATCTGGAAGAAACTAGTATCTTAAGTAGTAACAGAATCTTCCTCTTGTAACTGTACTTTTCATTACCAATCTGTTAACCTTACATTCTCGACCCACTTTCTCGTTTCCACGTTCTCAAAATCGTCGACAGTCAGCTAATCGATTGATCACGAGGGCACGAGATGCACAGTGGGGTAGCGGCCCCAAAAACCTGGCAGAAACTCCAAAAATGAAAATTCAAGAATTCATGATTATCAGTCAGTAAATTATAGTTTCCTAACATATATTCTTATATGCTCTTGTAAAATTGGTCATTGCTAGACTGCGGATCTTTATGCAAAATAAAAATTGTCTTCATCAATTGCAAGATACAGAAGCTATTGGGTCGTTCGGAAAGCCATTTCGTTTTCTTAAGGGAAAATGAAAGCCAATTTTTTACCATTTAGAATAAGTTTTATGATATTTTATTCTATGATCTCTTGCGATTTTTCGGGCAACTTAAAGATCCCATGCTCGTAGAATTTCTGTTTTTTATTAGCAAAATATTGAGTTGTGTGACTTTTCACGGCTTTATTTGAAATGAAATTTGCACCGCATAAAAAATGTTGAAAAAAGCGAAAGAAATAGTAATCGATGGTACATCCTTTCCTTAAACAACGCACAACTTTTTCTTTCGTGCACTGCATTTTTACCTTTGCGGTAATAAAAAAGCGAAAGGTGATGGAAATGCGTACTTTGATTTTGCATATTTGATGCGATGATAAAAACATACTTGAAAGATTAGAAAGCACTGCAAGGTAGAAAATTACGTCCGAAATGTCAGCTGTCAACATATACCACGATTTTGCGATTTACAATAAGGTTAGTAATAACAAATGGAAGTAATGCCATTTCTATACGAAAAACGAAATTACTTTCCGAACAACTTAATATATAAAACTTTCTTTCTGCTTTCAACGATTTTAATAAATCGAGAATAACATATGGGCGTTCTTAAATTCTCTTAATGTTTTTACTGTTTTAAATTACGTCCACCGATTTTTGTCACAAATGCGTAAAATCCGCAGTCTGGTCATTGCAATTGAGTTTAGTTATGGACTGAAATATATGTAGATGTTCTGAGTATATTTTTTTAAAATACGCGACAACATTTACCAACCAAATTAATATGGCTTGTTCGTCTAGTGGTAAGTGAAGGATTACATATCGTGGTATTTAGAAAATATTACCTTGAAAAAAATTAGTTATGTCCCAACAATTTTTTTTGCAGAATTTCGAGAATTTATTTAACTTTAATGCTAAAAAAGAAGTTACAACTTTTTTCCACTTTTTGAGAAATTCCATTTTTTTACGTGCGGTGTAGCATTTCGATGCAGCGTGTTTCCTGATGAAAACTAATACTTATATTAATATTTAATTTTTTCCAATTTTTAGTTGGAAACATTCCATTATCGAAAAATTGTTTCGAGCAAAAGTTGAACAGTATTTAAACATCTACAAACTTCTACGTATAAAATATCGAAAAAATTGTTTTCTCGACAGAAAATAAAGATCATGTTGATGTTTTGAAATATTAAAATTCATTTTTGATTTTATAATATTATAGCTGACGTTAAGACGAATTCAATGACCTACTATACATATTATGACCTTGAGCCTATAAATAACGATCAGATAATTTTTCCGATTTTTCGAGTCAGATGCCCCACTATGCAACGTACTGAATGAAAAGATAAGTCCGAAGAATATTTTTCGCAGCAGTGGTTCGATCGCGGTCACGTATAATTTAAAACGAGGAAGCTAATGGAAAGTTTCATTAGCGGAACGAGGACTATTTTAGAGCGAGGTTTGCAACAGATCGAAAAATTGACTATCGATTCTGAAGCACCGGTGCTCGTCGGGCCGAGGATCGACTGCGAATTGTTTTAAAAGCTGCACATAAAACACCGGTCGGAGTTTGCGCCTATGTGTCGACCAACGATTTCTACGGTGTGTTAAACGCGTTAAGTAGTCGCGCGTAATCCAAAGACTGCCGCTCGCGATGCCGTTGAATAATTAAAATCTTACGCGTCCGGACATTAGCAAATTAATTTCGGCGAACGCTATAGCGAAGCGGTATTGTCCCAGCCGGACGGTGAATTTTAATTTCGAATTTTACGGAAAAATCGCTGAAGGGGCTACTGAAAATTGTTCGTTTGAAGTGATCGATCGATCGCGCCCCGTTCCTCGGATATGTTTGGATTACTCGTGACAAATGTTTATAAAACGATCAGCCAGGGAACGGAGGATCTGATAAATCTGTAAATAAATATTCGGACTCGCGCTGCCATTGCGATGACGTCGGACGTACTTTGAAATGTTTTTCTCTGGATGATCACTAATATCCTGAAATATTCGAAATATTCGTCTATCTCGTACAGCATACTTCGCAATTATTTACGATTCTGCATTTTACGATACAAAAATTCACTTTATCGTTGTTGGAACAACAACGATATTACTTTCTACACACAGAAAACATTATATTTAAATCTGTGTTCAAACACTTAGTTTTAAATATGTTCGCCGGAACCGGTGCAATTTATTTTTATGCAGAACAAACAGAGGCAACGGGAACCGCATACCCGGGGAAAAAGTCGAGTGAAACGTAGATTACCACGCTAGTATTTCTGTTTGCAGAGTTGCAATCTTATCCGCGAAATTTCGTCGGCAAACTGAACTCGTGCAACGATCGCGTGAACGCTCTTACATCACTTACCCCGAATCGCGATATTTAACGACCGCCTACTCGATATACTTAGTTAGTTTCCAGTTTACTCTGCGCTCACAGCTTATGTACATACGTATTTTATGTACGTTTTGGCGAAATGTTTGTGAGTAGGTTAGCCGACTATAGTATTACCTCGAGAAAAATACACAGCGCGGCGTGTGTGCACTTAGCGTTCTAAATACCTCCGTTACGTGGAATGATAAGATCTCGGTAAACAAAACCACGGATACGCACGGTGTTCCTAACATGGTCATGTTCTTAACACCTGAGCATGTGTAAAAGGTTCTGGATACAGGTAAGTGGGTATTTCATTTTTACCACGTTTTTTTAAATGAGATGCTTTAACATAGACAAAATTAATTTATATCTAAACATGAGAGCAACTGAACCAACTAAACTTTAGAAGAAAATTACTTAGTGTATCTCAAGAAGCTAAAATCTTAGCTTCGGCCGATAAATCTTAACAGTAACTGGTTTTTTTATAAAAATGACAAGATTGATTTCATTTAGACTTTGTGCGGCTCTTATTGTAATACGTGCACTACTAAAGATATCTATACAATCGTTTCTTATGAAATCAGTTTTATTATTTTGTAATTGTAAAATAAAAAAACCTGGAACCGGTCATTTTAATCAGTGTTGGTAGGTTTAGTGTTAAATACCTTTTCTAATCGATATATTAATAGACTGCGAATGTTTATGCAATTTTCAAATTTTGTAGATAAATTTTAAGGAAGTGGGACCAATGAAAATGCTATTTTAATTGGTAATGGCATTGGTAGATTCAAAATAAATAAAAATCGTACTAAATTCTGTCAATTTAATACTCCAGCATTTCTTGAAAACTTTTATAGGCCGTAAATGCATAAAGATCCGTGGTCTATTAATAAATATTCACAATTTCGGAAATCCCCTAAACCATTTTATTACAAAATCCACGAACTTCAATAAGAACCACAGCTCGTGGCCTGAAGAAACAATGTACCAGTTGAGGGTTAAAAATCTGAATGAGGACTAGAAATGCACTGCATGAAGAAACGCCTTCGCGGCCGACCGTGTCTCAAAGGAGGATCGAGAAAAAGGTCGACGTCTTCGCGTGCAATGGTGAATGGGCGGCATAAAGACGTCAACTAAAAAGTTCTTTATCGTGCCGGGGAGGGAACGATCGTTCCGGCTATCTGATTTTCTGAGTACGTTTTAATAATACGGACAGTTGGTTGACTAATTCCCCCGAGATTGACTGCAACGATGACATGGGGGAAAGGCGGTGAGCCATGGAAGAGAGATACGAACTCGATGTCGAACGGTCAAAGCCGCGTCGGAAAGAAAGTAATAATCGTTATGCAAAGCTGTAGTCTGTTCGAGATAACTGGCTGGGGGGCCACTTAAAAAAAAAGAAGAGGCTCTCTAACCTCCGACACTCCGGTCCGGGTGTCTTACATTTTATAATTCGAGAGAGGGAGAAAAAAAGATGGAGGAAACGAGTAGCGAGTTACAGTGGAGCACGATAAGCCCGAGGTATGAAACTAAGAAAGAGGGCCACGCGGAGAGCGCTATCAACCGGGGGTAGTTACTCCATTTTCTCTAAGCACCAATCAGGTACGCGTTATCAGCTCTTATGTTTATAACGTATACGGCACTTGGCCTATGAAACCGTACCGGGAAGGAATAGCTTGACGCCGTGATATCGGGCACGATAATTCGTTAGCGGGATCGCAGTTTTATGAAATTTCGCGGAGGCCCCCGGTAAATGCTAATTTAGTAATATTCGATGTGTGTAAAGCTTTTAATGCGCCGCTACCGGTTCTATCACGCGCGAACCGGATCAAGTTATATTTCCCTGGACGGATCAGGAAATAATCTGATTTTACATTATACCGGGATCACATACTTTCGGTGGATATATGCTTTGTTCATACCTTCGATTGTAATTGTATGTATGCTCTGATAGATGAGGATCTGTCAATGACACCGACTCTGCAATGAAATTCGATATACATATGAACGTAAAAAACATTGTCGAGTGACGCGCGAGAGAAATGTCGGGCGTAATATACATCGATAAAATATGTAGAAAGCATTTTTTACATGTGTGTTTTGTTTATACTTAGAAGTTTACCTCGCTGCACATAATTCATTTTATACGAATTGGAGTTATGCATCGAAGAATGGGTTTCGCGTCTTAAAACAAATAAAACATGCGATCTATTAATTCACCGACGTTATTGATACCGTGCTAATGAAGCTTTTAATGGACTTACTCTACTGCTGAAGTTAAAGTAGACCGATTGAAGCGGCATCCCGGTTATTCCAGTGATAAGCGAGACCTCCCCTTGAATTGTAGAAACTTCCTGCCGACTTCCTTCCTTCCCGGTAAATTCTACCTGGAAGCAAAGCAGAAATAAATGTAATCAAATTTTGCCAACAAATTAAAAGTTAATTCGAAAGATCGCCAGAAACTTTCTACTCAAATAACGTTTGCGATAACACACGCGAAGATTATTTCATCCCCGAGTATTTTCATTCAAATAACAGGCCGGAGTTAATTATTTTGCAGTTTTACTATTTCTCTCCAGTTACGTGCATTAAAATTAACAAGAGCTGGTACATCCATACAATTTTTATTAAAATAAAAGGTTCGCATATATCTGAGTGGTAACGTATGTTGAGAGTGCCCTAATTATCCTATTGGGGTTCGGTACGTCACAGCTGAACCTCGCCCTTTGCGTGCATTATTAAATACCACCACGTTTCTCCATTACCGCTAATAAATGTATTAATACAACAGCTCGCGTGTCGCGAAGACGTTAACGATATTGCACGAAGGCCAGAGGCCCGGGTGTATTCGAGACTAAAATTCGGCAGCGAGAAGCAACCCGAAATACACGGGGACGAGCTGGATATGTCCTAATCATCCCGCAATACCTGCGCAAGATTCGAGCAGCCACACTTCGGCTTCTAATTGACAGAGCACGATTGATCGTCACGGTTTATCGATCGAAAATGGAGGACGCCGCGTGGTTGGTGCCTTTCGCGCGGCCGTAATGGAATACACAAGTACCATATCTGGCTGTGCGCGACGCGCTGTACCTAGATACTCGCTATAGTATAGAGTGTATCATCCCTCGTAAATCAAAACGGGAACAAGGCGCCGCCGTTTAATTCAGCCCGATTACGGGAGGGGCCTGAGGACCGAAGTAGTCAGCGTAAAGTCGAGGAAGAGCACAATGAAATTGTCGACGTCCCCGGATAGATGACATTATATTCCGATCGCGTGTCCACGGGACGGCGCGTTCAGTGGGTCGTTAAAAATAATGTATCGTAAAGTGTGACGGACTCGGCGAATGGAAATGCTCCGTAGTCGGCACACGTACAAGCAGAGAGAGAAAAAAAAAGATTAGTTTCCCTGGAGCAAGGAGTCAAGTAATCTCGATTTTTCAAGCGACCAGAATATCCCTGAGGTACGATGTAAGAAAATTAAGCGTCCCCGAGAACCAACCAGCTTTTTGCAACGTTCAACTACACTTGGAAGGGTTTCTCTAATTTGTCGAAGGATGGAGAGAGAGAGACAGAGATCTCGAGGAGAGAGAGAGCAAGTAGATGTTCGGGCGATTCAGCTGGTGCACAGGATGACCAGCGTAGGAATAGGGCAATGGCGCAGAGACGGTCAGTAGGATTTATGTATGAGACGCCACCAGGGCTTAGAGAGATAAATTAGTCGACCTGGCAATAAAAAGTCGACTCGCGGATAGCCCGGATTACACGGATGTACTGCCAGGGAATCGATGGTGCTTCTTGCCACCTTTTTCCCCCGTTGCCTTTTCGTTTACAGACGTTATACGTTTTCTTTTCAGCGTGATGTTTTTCTCTCGAAATTCTTTCAATCGTACCGCCTCCTATTTATCGATCGGCTCGAATATAAGGCGCCTCGACGTGGCTTTCTTCGATCTTTGATTTAAGTTTTCGTGCTCTCGAGAAAATAGTGGCAAGTGTCAAAAACGTGATTGCACTATTCAGTAAAAATTCGACGGTTTCTTATTGTCCTCGAAATTGAATAATTCCATACTTTATTCGCACCGCCGAGTAGTATCTTTTAATCACAATTACAACTGCTTGTTAGGTGATACTGAGGTGATTGTATTTGTTACGTCTATGATATTTGTAATATTAGCTGGTAATGTTATAGATTTGGGACATGAAGTCAAGCAATTGGAACATAATTCTGTCAGACGGCACCGCAGCGGTACGTTAATTACGAAGCACAACCATACCTAATCCGTGATTAAGGACGACCGCAAGGTGTTGGTCTATGATGCTCTCACCTTGTACCGCATGGTCCTTCAAACTCGAAGAAACAGGGATAATTGCGATCAAATGATAATCAACTATGGTTCCCAAGAAGACCACAATAAAAGCAACAGTTTAAAACAATCTAATATCAATAATTTTGAAGAAGAAAATAACAGATACGAATCAGTAATTAATTTCTTCGATTAACAATTACGTTTCCAAAAAACATTCATTAGAGATCACGGTTTCAGTCATGAGTCAGTGTTGTGCGCAGTATTTGCAACAAAAACGGAGAGAAGTAGTAGCACTGGAAGTTCCATTTCGTAAGAAGAAAATATATTAAATTCGAGAGACACCGCCTGCTGCCCGTATTTCCGGTGTCGAGTTACACCGTCAACGTTGCTGCAGTGCAAGCAGAATTTTCTTTTCTTTCATCGTCTTGCAATTCGTTGATAGAATATGTTGATTATAATGGCGCTTGTCTTGCTCAATAAGATTTATTTAGAAAAAAGTGTTTAACGTCACCGATAAAAATCGAACATTTTCCATGCAAGAACGTAATAGTTCGAATGGATTCGTACGAAGATCTGGCAAATAATTTTCGAACGATGGATTTTTTTGTAGTGCCGCGTATCCGCGCTGGCGATTTGTGAAATTTCAGAATACAAGGTGAACAATAAAACTGGGTCACGGATTTATTCAATGGTGCTTCGAAAAGTAATAACGCAGTCGTGGAGTGTTGCTATCGATGGAACGCCGACTTCATTCCTTGAAAGCTGCTTATTAGCTGCTCCGAGACCGATGAAATCGAAGAAAATGTCGCAGCGGCCGGCGCCGACTAATGGTCAGACCCTCCTCGCTGCCGATATTTCCGCTAATCGTTAAATAAACAATCGGCGCCGTTCGCCGGCTCGATTGACAAACGTTTATCGGCGGTAGGTGGCGGCGAGCAAAAAGACCAACTCCTAGCCGAGAACATTTGCAATGTAAATGACAATCATTCTCTGATTGGAGTATTTGCGGGTGAAAGGACTCGGCCGTCGCAGTCAAGTGCGCGCGGTCGAATTAAATACTTCCGTGCTCCTCGAACCTCGTGCTCTCGAATATTACGTTGCTCGCTCTTTTGTTTTCCCCGTCCTTATGTAATTCTCTCTGTGCAAAATTTTTTGAATAATTCCGCCCTCCCCCCGTGGGTCTTTCATTTACGCGTAACCCGGACCCTTTCCGCGGTCGCCCCCTCAAATTACAGTTTCGCATAATTAGCCTATAAGGAAAAGCTTCGGCAGCCCGGCTCCGCAAATTCTCTCCGCGAATTCCGACTCGGGCGAATTTTTGCGTCCATTAACGCTTTATCCCCGTCGCTCAAAGAAAACCGCAACAGTCGGATATAATTTCGACTCGGCATTGTTATCCGCGTTATCTCGACAACGCGGTGCCTTGATGTTTTCGTTCCGCGAAAAATCCGATCGATCCCGCTGCGGTCCCGCATTTTTCGTTTGCGATACGCATGCCGCACCGCCCGCTGCACTGTTGCACCGCGATAAAAAATGACAAAGATAACGAAGCGCAACTGTGTGGCCGCACTGGAACGCGCGTATCGCGGCCTGTCAATTATTTAGGCCGATTCTCCCCCGAACAAACTAACTTGATTTCCGGCGACACGCTGCCTTCAAACGATTAACGTGAAATCGCGTGTTTTCTCTAAGCGGAATCAGAATCCTAGTACTAATGTAAACAGCGAGAAAGGCGGAGGTAGAAAATTGTCGAGTGGCATCCGAATATTGCGGAGAAATTCGATTTAATTCCGTTCGATCGCATTATGCGTACCTACACATGAAGTATTGTGTCGCGGGAAGCAAGTGCCTGTCAAAACCAAGTATTGAAAATCGAAGCCAGACGCACATTATGTGGGATTCAATGGGGTCCCTCATATATCCAATTATCTGCTTCCTTATAAGATCAGATTGTATGAATTATATATTGTGTTGCCGGATCAATGGAAATCCTTTTTTCTTTCTCGTTGTAATTGATAATCTTCGGAGATACACGACGCTCGTTTAGGTTTTTTCGGTGTTTCGCGTCTCGTTGCGTAAGAATCGTGCATTTGTCAGGCTTGCATCCGCGTTTATTGATTCCCATAGTTACGTGACTAGCATCCCGTCGCATCTCCCCGCGGTAATCGATCAAAATTATACGGATGGTTGTCGACACTGATACCGTTTACAGATCATTTTCGATGGCTGTCCGGCTAGCACTACCTATACACATTCGAGCGCGGCGATACGTGAAATCGAAGTCAGAATTTGGGAACGTCACGAGCACTTGCAGCACGGTAAATAATGACTCGTTCGATATCAACGCAAATTTTTTTCATTTCAACGAGATCTCGTTGGTCGGCCGGTCCAGATTTTCTCTCTGCACGACATGCTTTTACGAAGATGAAATGAACTTTATAAAAGCTTCATTTTTCATCGATGGCTAATTGTGCTACCTTTGTTGTTTTACATTTCGTCGACTCGGAGCTGAGGATTATTAAACTTCAGCTTGAAAATGTAGAAGCGATGACCAGAGAGAGAAAGAGAGAGAGAGAGAGAGACAGAGTCGACTAATGGCGGAACATATATAAAAACAACGTTTCAATTGTTCTCGGTTTTTAATTCTAAATATATCAGATGGCTTCAGGTCTTGTTTTTTAATGACTTAAAGCGGAGAAACTAGATAATATGACCAAACTAGTATTCATTTATTATAAATATTTTCCACGTTGGAAATGTGAATAATTATAATGACAAATCCATGATTTTCGCCACGGGTAATATAAGAATCTATCTTTCCACTGTTCGTCGGATTGAAGGATCGGTCGTTTCCTACGAACAGCTTAGTATTTCCCCGCCATTAGAGCGAGAAGAAACCAACAAACGAGAGGCAGGATTTTAAAACGAAGTAATCCCGCTGCCCGCTAATCTTTCCCGAAGAATTACAGCAAGTTTTCTTGCGAACTGAGCGAAGTTCTTCGGACTGGTGTGTCTGTTTCGAGTAGATTCTCGCCTGCCGCGAAATTGAATCTCCGGCAAAAGTTTCGTCTGGAACGGAAGAGCCGGCGCGGTGCAAAGCTTTTGATATTATTCGAGGCGTAATATGGATGATGCATGATCCAGATATCGCGCCCGCCACGTTCATCATGTTATCCGAATTCGATCGTCGAAGTTGTTCTAAACATATTCGCGATGCGTGGCCTCGCAGTTTAGGTTTCTATGTCGGATCAGAGGAACACTGGAAAAAAAAACCAACTTTGTTCCCAGCGCCGCATCGATTTCGCGGCTGGCTTCAACATCGTGAACCAGTGTGCACGAGCACGAGGCCGGATATTTCGATTGCGTTTCCAAAAATTGATCCGCACCGACGCAAAACTGTGACAATTTTGGACACTGCGGCCTGGGATCGTAACGGTGATCATAATAGCACCATTCATTGGACATTCGAAAGAGGATTTTACGGATACGCTGTATCAAAGTACAGCATGCAAATGCGATTATGCCCTTGCGATATAGCAGGGGATAGATCGCTCGACTCTGAACGAGTACCCTTTCAACTAGCGCCGGACGTATTGCGATACGGGAAGCCGATGTGGGGTCGTCTGGGACCCGGCATAGTGTATTTGGTTGGTGCAAAAATAATTGCTGTTTTTGTCGTCCATGTAGTAGTCATCAATGAAAATCTATCGATTTGTGTACTGCTTATGAAATAAATAAAAAGTGGCCAGGTGAATTCTAAGAAGCCAAAATTAAATGAAACTGTATTTTCTCTTTCGATCATCTCAAATATTATATTTGACCATTTTTGTAATAAATGTATAAAATTCGCAATTTCCTTACTCGATACCTAGTGAACACATTCCAAATGGCATTAAAGCAAGACAACTGAAAATAATCTTTTTGTCGCGGGCGTTTCAATTAGTACTATCCATAGACTGTTTTATAAAAATTAGAACAAGGAAAAAGTGTGTTTCGCTTTTACTAGAAAATCCTGTATGATAGAAACGAAGTGAAAATGTCCTTAATGTTTCTTAATGTAAACTCCCTTCTGTGTTTTATGAAAGGTTTTAATTCCAGTTGAAAGAGGAACTCTGAGCGAATGGATAAAAATGAGTAAATGGTGGTAAATACGAATATTGAAGTTTGACTTCGTGTGTGCATTAACCAAAGGCATCTCTTCATAATTCTTCACTGAGTTGTAAGTTTCCCGTAATTCTAACGTGAAATATACTACGGAACTGTCTATTTCGCACCAGTTACATATGTTGTAGACGTTTGACCCTGAATAGTGAAAGAATGAACATTACTTACGAAATGAAGGGAGTTACAGTCTTGTATTATGTTGTTTTCTTTTCGGCGGTGTGTATTCAATTTCCCGACGATCACTATCCGCGTATCGTTCAGTTCGTAGGAAACCGAGAACCGGTGGGCATGCGGGATATTTTAATATCAACATCTAGCGTTACCAACTCGGAGGGTAGCGATCCACGATTTATGTGTACGCCAGGGAAATGTTTGTAGCAATATTAGATGCCTCTTCGCGCACGCTGTAAAATATTATGGCTACATCGTGAATATTTGTTTCGAAGTTTCCTAAAATTTGCACTGTACGGACACCGAGAAAAATCTCCTAAAAAGTAAATTAATTGTATAAAAATTAATTGTATTTACCTTTCGACAGGGTCTCATTTTACCTAGAATTAAATGTTCAACCTGATTTGGCACACGTTTAAAATAGGTACTTCCAACAGGTCAATCGATAATGACGAAAATAAAGTGCCCATTACATCTAAAGTAAATTCAATTAATCCTCCAGCAGAAGAGCCCGGATCTATTTTGACCCAGAATATCAAAGTCGCCATTAAATTCCTGAGTTTCTGGTTAATTATTTAAGTGAACAGTTGTCGCATTAAGAATAGTAGATAGATTAACGTGTCTAGAAGAACGTCCTTGAAAATATAAATAAAGCGATTGTATAACTATAAAAATGGTCCGTAGAGGGTGAAATATTGGTATAGTCAGTGATTACGTATCATTTTTAATGAATAGCAGTTCGTTAAATTCCGTTTTCATCACGCGAGCATGGGCTTGGTTTCCAACCACCACCGCCGCCGCGGATATTACAATGGGCGCATCTAAAATTAACAGATAATATTCTGTTTGTGCTCGGGAACGCTGGAAAAGTTATCATTACCAGCGCATAAATCGAATTGACAGGAAATTAAATGAACATGCGCAAGAGATTGAAACGTTCGGACAAACATTTTAAATGAATACGCATTAATGTAAGCTTGTAATTCATGCGTATCCGATATTTAATTTGGCTTAAATTAAATCGTGATAAAAGCGATGTGGGACAAAATTTAAGCGAGCGGCGCTGACGCATTTACCGCGGGAACAGGGCCGATTTTTATCAATCCTGGCTCCCCATTATTTACCCGTTACCGATGTAAGCGATACGCGTTAAAGCTCGTATTTACGAACGCCGCGTTTCGGGGTGAATTTCGGCTCATTTTTTTGTTAAATCCCGCACGTTCCAAACGATTTAGGCGGGAAGCTAGTGAATTGTGCTCCGCGCGCTTTAAAACTCTTTGGGAGTTACGAGCTTCATTATTAAAACCGTAACGGACATCAGAATATTGTATTAAAATAACATTTTCCCTTTGTACAAGCAGAAAATGTGACTGACACATGTCCTCTTTAAAAAATTACAAAATTGAAATTCAGTAATTTTAGTTTGATAAAAGAGTTGACGTGTCAAGGTTACGGGCAAAAATGTCTAGAGCGCCACATGTACGCCTTTCGCAGTCGGGAAGTGAATTTTTAGTGTTTGAAAATGTGGAGAAAGAAGACCCGGCTAAATTCTACGTTAGTTTGAAAGTGACTAAACAAACAAGACCGCGAGCGCAACGGTAAATAGTTCCGAAACAGTGCAAGGCAAAACGACAATCTAGTTAGCGCAACAGTGTAGAGACAGTAATATTATTTTTGCACGAGGTTCTCGCAACTGCAACTGTAATAGATGTTAATATTCTTAATATCGCCGCGTGCGTATTCCCATAAGGCATACCGGCACAGGACAACTTCTCAAGCACTACATTCACATCCGAATAGCTCATCCCCGTTAATGTTTGCTAATAGACTTAAGATGCAGGGCCGTTTTTCCTCGGAAACTCGAGGGCCGTGTTAAAATCTAACTTCGTCCCTCAGACTCGAGGCATTCCGGAAGTTCTACGAGAGAGCTGTATGAAAAAACGCTCCATATCCGGGGAGGATAAGATATTTGCCTTAAACTTTTTTACTCGCGTAATCCTCGGTCGGATAACTTTTTAAAGCCGATATATAGAGGGGAGGGCGAGGGCTTTTAAAATGCGGTTATAAAATTGTCAGCGCCCAGGCAACACATACTTCTTAGGCTTTCACGGTTCGTGCCGCGGAAATAATTTTACGACGATCCGTGTAACCGAACTCGATACATCGACACAGGCACGCACACATGCGCAACACTCTACAAAGTGCTCGATAGATACGTGTAACCAAACAAGACAGCAACAGTTGAATTCGACCGGTTGATAATGTAGTGAATGAATCGCCGTGTTTCGCTAATTCGCATTACAATTTACAATTCGCGGTTGCAGATTATATAATTATCAATTCTACCGATATCCTATTAACATTATCACCATTAAATCAAAATTATTGAGCACCGGAATGATTTATTAAAACATATCAATAATATCTGCATAAATGTATGCTGATCCAAACCCTATCAAAAGCATTTCCTCTACCCTCGTGTTGAGCATGTACTAGGCACTACTGCCCGTCACGTTAAATTAAAAGGAATATAATATCGATCAAAGTGCATAATGAGCAGGCGTGCAAGTGATATTATTTCGCACTGATTGGCTCTGTTTTATCACGGTAATTCACTTTTAAGCTGATAATTCGGACAGCATAGTTTTTACCGTAATACAATCAAGAAACTTGAAATTCATTGAGAGAATACGCTGATTAGAATGGTGCTTACTTTGATCGATAAGTTTATTTAGAAAAGAAAAGTCGCGTTTGTTTAAAGTTACTAAAAATCGGACATTTCGTATGCAAGAACCTAATTTTCTGAGAAAATATTTAACATTTCAGAAAGCCCTTGTACGCAAAGGGTTAAACGTGCACCCTTTAATTCGGCTCAAAGTTGCACTCAGACCTTTCAGCGATGATAGGACCCGTATCATTATTCCTTATTAATTAAAAGGAAAAATTGGTCAGCCCGCACCTCTGGATCCACTCTATCCCACGCGAGTGTAGAATGCAGCGATGTAATTTGGGTTGCCTTTGACCAGGCGTTTCACGTTGACTGCCATCTACCGCCTTCGCTCCCGATCCCAATGCGAATAGGGGTCAGCAGACACTGCAACAAAATTGAGCTTAAAAGCGTCTCTTATCCAGTTAAACAGCAACGATAAAATTCTTACAAATACATAGGTGAAACGCGCGTCCGCGTTCCTGGACAATATTCATGCAATTAAAATATTACCGGATGTTGCTACTCGTCTAATCGATTTAGACGCCGGGAGTAGATTCCACTGACTCTTTGTAATACGATTATGTGTACGTGTGTGTCTATACAATAGTTGGCAACTCAATTAGCCGAATCCGTAGAAGTGTACTTGCCTCTATCGTGGTACAGAAACAACGGTCCGGCATGGAAATTGCTTGACCGAGAACCATAACTTCGCCCTAAAAGTCTTGGTTGTCGTTATCTACTTGCGATTCACCCTGTGACGAATATACCGCCGAATCTTTATGCAAACTAACAGCTCCGGTGATGAATTTACAGAATCTACATTAAACTATTACGTATCAATCATTTTAATCGAGAATAATGTATGAGTCTGCCAATAATGTATTAGTATCGCCATAATAATGCCAATTAGTATCGATTTGGCGTTGATTCTTTAATTTACCGGTTACGGAACGAGGCTGCTCACCACTTAAACGATCGATAGAATTAACTGTCAAGCGGCATTAAGGGCGGAAAATGTAGAATGAGGAAATTTTTTTCCACGTTCTTGCTCGTGTTGCGAAACTTTAAATCGCTCGCTATCTCGGGGCGGAACTTTATCCGGAAGGGAAATGAATTTACGTTTCGTGTTAGGGCTGATTGTGGAAGGACCATAAAAGTTTTAAGTGCTCCTGTTAAGGCGATATACTTGTTCCCAATTCAACCCGTATGTTCATCCGAAATACCGTGCGTCGTGCAACCACGGAGTTGCCGGCGCGGCGCGGCCGTGCTATCTTAACTGATAAATTCCGGAATTGTAGTTCTTAGTGTACGCCCTTAGCGTACGTTGTTGCTGTTCCTGCGGTCCCAGACGGCCTCCGACATATCGGTCACGTACGCCCGTCGCAGAGAATCGCATTCGTACGACCCAGCAACGTTATCGCCGGGTAAACATCGATAGGAAAGCATTGTCATAATACACACAGCGGCCGTGCACTTGCGCGCTTCCAAGCTGCGTCTAGTCTAACCAGGCCGATCTGGGTTAGGTCTGGCTGGTATCGTTACTCGATATCGCTCTATCGCTGCACCGAGGACCTTCTACTATTATGACACCTGTTCTTACGTTCCTGCGGTTCGATGCAGCGATAATTTCTTCACGGCAGAACCCGCCCCGTAATCTCTAGATCGCTAGACCGGAACTTTCTAACTTACGATAATGCGTGTCTCGATCTATCGCAAAACTCCGGGACCGAAATGCCACGTATTCTCCTTGATCCCTTAATCTAAATACATATAATCCGGTGATAAAACCTTTTTGTTTTTAAACCTGCGCCGAGAACATGACGAAATTTTTAGTTTTATTTCAGAAAGATTTAAACGTTTGGCTGAAATATCATTCAATAATCATCGCCTGCTCGGCGGTTCATAGATCAACGAGAGCCTTTTCCTGTAACTGTGTTTCTTTATTTTTATAGCTTATATATCTATTTTTATATCTTGAAACGAAATATAATATTTCTAACCCTTGCAGATTTCGATTTCTTACGTCACTGGCACGAATTTGGGAATAGGTTGTCAAAAGGCAGTAGGGACGTGTACACGCCAGTAGAAACGAATAGACGGGCATGAGACCTCAACTCAAACACCTGCGGCTTTCGAGAAGTCCGCGGCGCGTCTAAATATATGGTTGGTTCCAAAGGTACAAAGGTACAAAGGTTCAAAGGGACAGGTGGGGGAGTTTTAGGAGTCCCGGAAGTCTTGAGGTCTCGAAGGTCCCTGGGATTCCACGGATCCCTCGCGCCTCCTGACATCGTCGGGACCTCCCGTGACCTTGAGCCCTTCCGTATCCATTCTACCTTCGGGGTCACACGAAACAGAGAAATCTTTGGGCCGCTTAACGGACCAGGTTCACTTGAACAGGTTGTATCTCGGAGTCTACACGCGTTTCTAACTAATCTCTCATCGTATTCGCCCTCCGCCATCTTCCTAACCCGTCTACATCGGCTTCTACTAATTTGTCGCTACCTCAATTGTCTTCCACTAGTGTTTCTTCGTCTCCAATCTCTCGGACCAATCTGTCACCGTTACCTATGGCTTCCAGGTTGTTCCATGTGGACGTCGTTATCACTATCGCCCTCAATCCATTTACATCAGTTCCCATCGATCTCTGTTTAAACACCAGCGTCTCTATTGCATTTTCCCTGTCTCTTACAGTCGACGTATACCGTCGGCAATATGATACAGCTCCTAGCAATATATTAACGTCCGATAGCCTTTGACCAATCGCTCGTTAGGAGAAAATGTTCTATATGCAAAGGCGAATGCACTGTGCACGGTTGCAGGTGTATGAAAGTGTGACACACAGACCACCGATGGAAAACTACGTGACCCTCCGTGTAGATGTATATCTACTGGTAACCTGCCTATACCTACGTGCGCTCACTATCCGAATATTCAAATATTTACTTTTTTCCGGCAAAAGTCGGCTTACGGTACATCGATCATATCTTGGCGTATCCGTTATTGTTTGAAGTTAGATAATACGAATAGTACATAGAACGGCAGGTTTTTGTTTGCGATTCTTCTCGTGAATCGATCGGTTCCAGATATTAGCCTGGAAATGTTTTTTTTTTAATCGATTCTGTGTTTTATTACGAAGATAAATACTCGACCAATTAACCCGACCATTCTAGTTTGTATTAGACTAGCCATGGCGCCTCGTTTTTCTGAGTATGTATAAGCATCTCTAATTTTATAACATTCTAGGAATCGTCCTAGCAAACCGTTCGAACCAGGCTATTATACACGTTCACCATATCTACTACTTTCTACCTAATCCTCGTGCTGAACATAATTTTCTCCATTAAATAACTATTAGAAAAACGGGTCTATTAACTGCACATGGAACTAGTTAACTCCTTTCCCCGTATTCCCAATGAAGTAATTATCAACAGGCCATCGGAACCTGTTCGATTCAACCTTTCACCAAGAAGAAACCGTTGGTGAAAAAGGAAGTAAGCGATACTTTAAAAAATGCACCGATCGCTATGGTCGATCGTGATTCAACTCAGACAGAATAATTGAGACTAATGCGAGAAGGAGTTATTTATCAGCGTTAAAATAGTTCCGGTGCCCTAAAATTTCTAATAGTTTTTATCTGGTACGCAAAAAGTTCCAGCTTGGCAAAGGTAGAAGATATTTACAATATTAAATTGCTTATAGTTTGGATAAAATAATATTTTAACCCTCCATTGCATTCCGTTCCCAATTGAGGACTTTACCTAAAATGTGAAATCATTTTGATTTTGTATTTGAAATACGATAGAACTAAATGGAGAAATAGTATCAAGAAATGTATGTACAAAAATATTCATAGTTTATATTATTGCTTCGTATACACAGAATTAAGTCAGTGAAGTTGAACGCAAATATTTTTGAACAAAATTCCACTATTTTGGGAATTCTTCACATAAAACAATGTATTAATACTGCTTTAAAATCTTATAACTAGACAGCGGATCTTTGTGTAAAATAAAATGTTCTTTATTGATTGTGGGAAACAGGGATAAAATAAAAATTGATTTCATTCCTTAATGACTTTGTTACATCAAAAACAATATTATAAGATTCTTAAATTTTTCTTCATAAATAAAAATCCGCAGTCTACTTATAACGAATCAGTTACTAATTTACTATACTACCTTGAACAATTTCTTATATTTCCAAAAATACCTGAATTCACTGATAACTGGACAGCGGATCTTTATGCAAAATAAAAATGTTTGGCATTGATTGTGGGAAGCAGGAATAACATAAAAATTGATTTCATTCCTTAACGACTTTGTTACATTAAAAGCAACATTACATTCTCGAATTTTTTAAATCTTCTACCGTTTTATATTTCACCCAACAAATTTCTTCATAAAGATTTCTTCATAAATGCATAAAGATCCGCAGTCTACTGATAACAGTTCAATGTATAATATAAATCGATGAAAGAATCTAAAGATAAACGGATCGAAAAGAAACTGGGAAGATAAAGACAAATACGTACAAATAAAGTCGGCGTGGATGGTTAACAGGTTAAGAATGCAGAGTTTATGGTAGCAAAGGGACTTCTCGCGCGTGCCCTTGCAAGTGCATCTAAGGAGAAGAAAGCCATGGATCCGAAGGCGCGAGAGAAAATAAACACATAATACCAGGAATACGGTAAAGTGCGTGTGCACGTAGGTTAGGCACGAAAGTAGGTACACCGTGAACGATATCAAACGGCGCTATCGGGGGATCGGAGCGTTCGGGCGATCTCGGCTCTTGCCGATGTCTCACGAAGCGGGCTGAAAGCAAAGCGCGCGGCAGACGGTATTCACGCGCCGAGCTATCTGGTTGTCCCTCGCGTCGAGTCGGAACACTTATATTCGAATTGACGTTCGTAAAGTCTGTCGAGAATCTTACCGAACGAGTTTTCATCGTCCTCGTGTATTCGCCACGTTTCCTCGCGACGAGTTCTGTGCTCCGTTCGTTTCGAAATCGCGCGGTTCCACGCCACGGGAGCAGATCAGTTTCTTCGCCGCCAAAAAAAGGAAGTTAGACAGTGGGTTTCTTTTTGTGATGTGCACGAAATCGACGAGCCACCTCAAGATGACGATCGCCTGGGTCTGCCTCATCGGGCTGTTGTGTTCTACGGCTGTTAAAGGTGCGACTGAAGTAACATCCGTACTTTCTTTTCTATCGCGTCGGGTACGAGACCGATGGTGACACGTCGGGTTAAGAATGTTGCTACGATGGTCGGCGTTCGATCGGCGGATCGAACGGTTGTCGATGTCTGTTTCGAAACCGGCCGTCGTCGTTGAAAGGCGGGAAAGAAACGATGAAAACGTTATGACACGCGATCGAGCGTTCACGGCGTAACCTTCGACGTCGTTTCCACGAGAACTGGTACCCGGATCGATGAAGTTTCGAACCAGCTAGAGACCGTGTTCTCCGCCGGCGAAAATTATGACGGATCGATACATAGAGATGCGGGGAACGGTAACTGCGATTTGACTGATCACGGACGCGGGCTAATCCACCGCCGAAATCACAGTCGATCGGTCAACGAGACAGACCGCTGCCAGGCTGCGACCAATTCGCGCCGGCATGATCAAACGAATTGTGACTGGCTCTCTCGGACCGTTCAGTTTTCTTTTTTCGAGAAACCGAGAGAAATCAACGTTTCGCGTCCGATGCTTGACCCTCCCGCCATAACAATCATCACTGACGCGGCAATTCGTGCGGCCACTGTTAAGGTCAAGCAAATGGGAGATCATGGTCGTCTTAATTGTGGAACAGATACGTGAATGACAGCTCGACTTAGAAAGTCGAAAGCCAATTATTTTCACGGAAGTCTCGTGTTCGCCGGCGCTCGCTCGTAACTGATACGTTATCGGTGGGATTACTTTTCGAAACGGGAATTCAGAAAAAAAAAAACAAAATTATTCGACGGTCAGATAGGAAAATGGCAACCAGTGATTCTGTTTGTAATAAGGTCTGATTCGTTATCCTGATATTGTAATTCTTTGTTTTCTAACCCGGTAAATGTATGTACTTTGTTCTTTTTTGTGTTTGTTGTTAATGGTAAAATTGATGCACACCATTCATCCGTATAATCAGAAATAATGGCACGGTGTCGTCACAGTTGTGCCGTTATGGCGGTAGTTTTGGGTCTTGAAACGTTGATTTTTCACTGTAACTGTGCAATTCTTTTCTGCTCGTTTCTGTTCGACCGTTACGACTCGCTGGAACCGTGACCTAACCTAAAATGTTTTCAACATACGTACGACACAATATTTTTTAATTATATTACACGTTTGAGGGTTTTTTTTAACTCTTATTCGTTGTGGGCTCTTTCTGTAATTGATAAAAGTTTATTTTTGATTATATATTTCTTTCGTGATTGCTATAACACGTTATTGAAAGGTTGAGGTGTAAATATTTATTATGCATTCGATGAATGTGATTTGTTGAGCTGCACTTGAGTCAACATATGCGCCACTATTTCGGAAACAATAAACATTGCAGTTTTTACTGATGGACATTATGTCAGTTTTACGTTTCATAGAAACGTTACGTTAATCTAGTTCAAAGATAAGTTGAAAAGAAAAAATAATATTTTATGAGAAGAAAGGCAACTGAAACAATTACATTGTACAACTGCAGTATGCTAATGTAATTAACGTTTACACGATTTTCATAATTAATCCTTATACACACTGGCGGTATTCAGACAGAAGCCATTGTCAGTGATCGTCAATAACTTCTCAAGTGTCCTTAATGAGTATTAACTTTTATGCCAATAACCGGGTTTCCACTTCAAACTGGGGCTTCAAGCTTCAAGATTCTTAGACTCCCAGATTTAATTGTTAACATAGAAAGTGGTACTAAAAAATGAAAGAACTTCTTTTAGTACCTGTTCAAAAATATGGTTCTTCAATGGCCGTTTTGAAAGCATACGGGACACTAAACGATATCTGTTTAATATTTAATATAAAAGAAACGGCAGTTTTTAATATAAAATGCAACAGTCGTAAACTTTAGGAGAGCGTCTTGGATTATATTTTCTCCTCAACATTTTAATACACTCTTAACGTAGCAACTTTGTTTCTTTTACAACTCGGACGAAGTTTGTTAGCCTACTTCGACAACAATGGAGGCTAGGACGATGGCTTGTAATTTTTCTCTGAAGTAGTCGGATACTATTTCAATTCTAGCCCCGTTCCCATCGTTGTAGCATTCTCCCCTTTCTGTTGATTATAATGTAAAACGAAACGGTTACTTGCCTGAAAGTAGATATGAAACCAGCGTACCGTATTTATCGATCTAAAGTTAGGAATAATGCTCGGTATCGAGCAACTACCGCCGGCTTTTGTTCATCGCAACAGAACGACTCGAACATTTAGACTGTTTATTGCTCGGGCTGTTCTTCGCAATTTCCTCCCGCCGCGATTCAAGGATATCGCTCGTTTCGCATTACATAATTGGAATGGATGTAGCTCGTTTTATCGAAGTAACGCCGCTAACTCCCTGTAATCCTTTCTTTTCCTTCTTCGGTGAACTTCCGCGTAACTTCAGCGCGGCGCGGACCACTTCCTGTATCGCAAACCGATAAATACGAGAAAGTTTCAATTAAATAATGATCAATACAACTTAATGAGCAGCGGGCAAGCTCGTGTACCAATCAGTGTCCCGTTGTATCGTAATTATCCCCCGTGGAAGCTTCATTATCGCCGGCATGGAGCGGGGGAAATTCAGACGAAAGTTTCGATCTGTATAGAAAATGGCGGAACAGTGTCTTACAGCGCCGTTGAAGGGTTGTTTCGCTCCAGCGACCACGAGACAAAAACCCACGGAAAATTAACTACCCTGCCAGCGGACAGTCAAGGTGAACATTATTTTGCGAGAGAAATCTTAATCTTGCCCACGTGCGCTGCATCGTGGAACGCTGCGACGGAAACGCCTCGTGTACGTGGAAAGTTTAAGGTCGCATTTACACGAAATGCCTCTCGCTCTGTGCGACTTGGTCGCGACTCGTGCTTACCTTGAGCTGTAAAGAAAGGTCGATGGATAATGTGACGCAATCGGAATCGCTAAAGATAGTACATGCGTCGATTCAACGTTGCGAATTGCAAGCAATGCACCTCCCAACGACAGTACCGTTCAATTCTCAAGTGTATTCGTAATCTTCGCTGAACAGGCTGTGGGTGTGAATAGCAAAGATGAGCTTAACCGTTCGTTGTTGCCGTTCCGAGAACATTCGCGAAACGTTCATTCGCATGGCTCACTCCGCCAAAAATTTCCAAAGTTTCCGCATCGTGTTTACCTTCGCCTGGACGAATCGATGGGTGTCGCGTGACTACGTTCGTGAGTCAGGTTTTTCGACCTACTTAGGATACTCCAGCGATTCCTGGAATCGACAATTATTGACCAGTCCGCTACTTGTTTCATTTAAAAGTTATTCAAGAAAATGAATTCTTCCTGGAGAACTGAAATTTTTACGAACCTTTAACTGGTGTTATAAAAATATTACTAACTTTAATCACCGTCTTTGAACAGCTGTAAGAAACATATTTGAGACTTGTCGCACACTTTGAGACTCTATCTCGAAGTGATAAAGCAATAGAAATCAAATGTCGTGATTATCGTTATAATTTTTAACTGTGCCAGGCCGAGAAACATAATAATTTTTGTTATGTTGACATAATTCTAATCGTATCTACAGTGACATGTACCCACAGAAGTCAGGGTTCAGATTTTGTACTGTGCAAAAGAAAGAAGCACCCAGTATAATTATAAGATATAATGACAAATAATATCTTTATGTAGAAATTGTGTTGTACTAATAATTGACTTATTGCATTTAAAGTATAGCTAGTCCGCAATAACACATATTCTCAGAGCTATTCAATTAAACAGCGGAATCCTTTTTCAAAACTTACTGTGTTCTAATTTGATTTTTTACGCTGTTCTATTAAATATGGCCGGGTTCATCTTCCTTTGGAACAGTAGTGTATGTGCGGACCGCTTCAGCGTCTAAATAATTCAGTTTTGTAGCCCACGTACACGAATAGTGGAGATGGTTAATGTACAGCGTACGGTCGGTCAGAGACCCCCATCAATCCTGACCAAAATTATCGAGCTAAAAGGAAGAGATTTTATCCAGACAATGAACCTATGCGAATCCGAATAGGGTTACTCGAGTGTGCGCCACGATATAAAATTTAATAACCTCGCGCAGCGAACGGATCCGTGAAAGATCTAAAGTGATCGTGGCGGCTATTAAGTCTCGAACGCAATGGTTTTAATTCGAGGTCGAACGCTTTATCGATGACGTAGCGCCGTTGGTAGTACACCAGGAGAACTGTGTTCGATCCATCGGGGCGATAAGATTTAAAATAAACTTATCCTCAGTGTTTGAAAAGAAGACGTAGTTATCAGCGTCGACACCGAGACGATAATGCGATCCGAAGTATGTAAAAGTCAAAGCACACGCTCATTGAGCACGCTGCTGGCGCGAGCTCGTTGAATTAATTGATGGCAAATACGATCGACCGTGGCGTTGTTACGCGGTGAAATTTGTTCTAGGAGAATGTCAATTATGTAATGTAACGCATTAAACAGAATGTTACGAAACACGATTGTTGTGCTACTGGATGCGACTCGAAACACCGTGTATAATGCGATGGAGATTACACACACGGCACGCGCGTGTCCTTGCAGTTATTGCGAATTCCCGCGCGCACTTCGTTCCTCTTATTTATTTTTTCGAATGAAGTGTCGCTCCTCCGAGTTCGGAGACCGCCTATAAACGTCTCGGCGGCATCAGTTGTTTTTTTAACGGTAGACCGACTACGAAAAAGAGGTCGAGCGACCCTCGTTCGGTACTTCAAAGCTCCCCGCGATCGACAATCGGCCAACAATGTAAAAGCTCGGAATTAATCACGCGCCAATAACAGTCGAAACTTTATATTTTCCACTGTTTTCGCGTGTGCAACTGTTACAGACTGTTGGGGTGCTCCCCATGGATACAACCAGAAAGACGTTAAGCGTTCCTGTTCTGCATTCCGAGCTATTAATAATCGTCGAGGGAGTGTCACGTTGAATTCATTCTAATCAGGAAACTTTTCAGAAGTCTTACTAATCTACGAACAGTGACGAATAGGAGCATCTTTAAGTTATATTGACAGGATGCGATGACTATCTAGCTTAGGCCTTGGTGACTCACGCTTGTACATACACATATACGTAGAAAAGGCGGTTGCACACATACTATTGCAGATTTGAATCAGATACTACACAGTTCAGGATTTACAGTCTAGTGTGCAGGTTCATTGCTCTAGAACTGTTCGGAAATCCATACAAAATTCAACAAAGTCGATGCGAATGGATGCAGTCCGACAGTTATTCCAGTAGCCGGAGCTTCAGAAAAATGATTCATCTTCTGAGTCGTGTCTCGAGGAACGCTCGCTTACGTGTTACTTGTGCAATATTAACGCGATGAGCCACAAGTATCGTCACTCAGCTATGTCTTCCGATAATTCTGATCTTCTTCAATCCTCGTTGGTCATGGTTACTGTCGCTTACAATTCTCATGTCGTCGAAATCATTAATCTTGAATTTTGACTGATCTCATCTTAAAATTATGTCCCTTTACTTCTGCTTTTCATATTCATAGAAGCCGTTTATGAAATGAATTATTTATCTTTCTACTTCGACGATCATTTACTTTCGTGCTAATTTTACACGAGTTCTCGAAAATCTAAGAGGCTGCTACAATAAGGAGGTTGCCCCACTTCCGAGTAATTTGAGCGAATCAAGAAAATCTAATTAAATATCAGATAGTGCTTCAACGTACTATACAAAGATATTACTTTCGACCTACTAAGATTATTCAAGAAGGAAAGGAATTTTTAAGTGGCTTCTGTGTTTCTCGTCCCAAGTGCAGAACATTGTTATTTTGCAAAGATATTTTAATAATTGTAATAATTTAATGATTGTTTCATAGTGGAGATATAATAGGAAGTGTGTAGAAAGTGGAGCTGGCTTCTTATTGCAGCAAATCCTTAAACTCCGGTGAATGTCTTGGGAATGTGTTGGTATTTGTATAAGCGTCGAACGAATCGATAGTAGACGAATCGAGCAAGGCTTGTGTAAGCTCGCGTAACGTATCGTCGCGTCGCAAGTGCGACCTACTCTTTCGGTCGTTGACACGGTTCTCCTTCGGCAAATGTGATCTCCGGCCTAACAAAGGCCCCGTGGGCCAAAGGCAGGAGTTGACCGGTGCCGTCGACCCATGTCGAAGGGTCGAAACAGCCATAAAGGCAGACGATCAAAGTGGGCTCAAAGTCAGTGCGGGGCCAACAGTCATTTGGATGCGGTGGAAAGAAGGTGAAACATCGTCCTGCGAAGAAAAGTTACGTGGCAGGTGTGTTCCTCGTGGCAGCCATACACACGTGCGTGAGGGTCCACGCACACACCACCGCCACATAGGCACGACTGGAACTATATATACGTCTATGACGACCAACAGGTTCTCCTGGAACAGGTTTCGGTGCCTATTTTCGGTCCGCGTCCGCTGCCTAAACTCTTCAAATTACGTTGAATCAAGGCGGGCCCGCGCGCGCGCGTTCTTTCTTTTCTACCCTTCGCCCGAGACCCTGCTCTACCCCTTCATTCTGTCTAATTAAAACATGAGGGTTGCCCTGTATTTCCTTATGCGCTGTTACGCGCAACCGTTGCCCCGATGCTGGATCGAAAACTGGAGGCCTTTTGTACCTAAATCTCTTCCGTCATCTGCAATTAACTGTTCCTCAAAATCCTCGAGACTCTTAAATACGAGGTAGGTTGTAATATTATTTCGTCCTTTTCTCGATGGGGTGTTCGACTTCTCAGCACGTTTAACTACTTTTAGGCATTTTCATCAAAGATTTAACCTGCTATGTACGGAGATTTTTCCGTCTACGACTTTTGACCCTTCCGGAGATACGTGCCAGAATAAAGGGCTTATTCAAAATCCAGGAAGACAGGGCCCGCTAAACGGCGCAGCGAGTTGCATAATTTCCAAGAATTCAATTCTAATCAAAAGACGCACATGACCCCTCATCATCTTTTAGACAGCGGGTGATATAACGGACGATATGAAGTCGGAGAACACAGCACAGTAAAATTGAGGAGTCCAAGTCGTAGCTAAACGACGCGCGAGCGCATGAAATGAATCGGAAGCGGAGTTATACCAATTTTCCAAGCAAGCGCCGAGCAAATAAGAGCGAAAATCGAAGATCTGCTGTTGATTGGATAGAATCGGGTTAATTGAGTTTTCACGATGCTTCAACGCGATAAGCTCATCATCGATCACGCGCCGCTGATGCATCTACACGCACTCACGATAAACGCATGATTGGATGGTTGCGCATGATAGTGTCATAATGAAGGCATTAGTAGTTTATACGAATTGCATTGTTCCACATGCACTGTTCGATTGCGCGATGTCCCATTCCGTGTTGTGCGCGCACCGCGCCGGGCATCCTGTATTTTGCACGGCGGGATTCGCAGTCGAGCGTTTTCTAAAGCGGTTCGGAGCGCTGTGCCACCAGGAAAATACGTGGAGCACCGTGTCGGACGGTGTGCAGTCGCACGTAATTAATGAAAATCGAGATTCACGATGATACGCCTCCCTGTGCGCGTTGCGGGCGGGTCAACGTCCCTCCGCGCTTGACGATTTCACCGTCGATGCACCGGCATATCTTCGTACGAAACGACGCCGCGGTGCCCGCCGCCGTTGGAACGATGATTCACGCGGAAAAAGTTCATTGCCGAAGATTTATCAAAGCGACACGTCCAGTTTACCAGGAAAGTTAAAACGCGCGGCTAGAAAGTACACCGGACCCAGCGATACGTTTTTATCTCGATTATAAATGTTACGCGCCGGGGCGCGCGCGAGCGGCCGAACGCGTTAGCGAAATGGACGCGTTCCGTTCACGCTATTAACGAAACGAGTTTATGAAACACCGTTTCGAATTACTGAATGCTTCGCGCATCATCCTGCGCGATAATTCATCGTGACTAGCACCTCGTTGCTTTCATTGAATTCGAATCGTCGAAATGGTAACGATCGAAAAGTGACAATCTAGAATTCCCGCAGAAACCAGAAGAGTAAACCTGCCTTCCCTTCCCTGCTCTGTTCGTCATTTTCGCAGGTCATTCTATAAAATTCGATATGATCGTGTTTCGCTGACTTAAACGAACTTTCCGACACGAATGTTCATTACCGTTTCGTCGAGCCGCAAGTTGCGTAAGTGCACAAACAGACGGCCAACGACAAAGGATGTTGCCAGCGCTTTGGGCACCGAGTCTGCCTCCAGTTGTGTTCTAAGGGAGTAGGGAAGCGTAGTTTGGTTTGAATTCGACGAGCGATGCGGCGGAAGTTTCGTGCATGACACACTTAGCAGATTTCGATTCGGCCGCGATACGGTGCTCACGAAAGGTAAATGATTAGAACCAACGGAAGCAAATTGGCTGCTTAATCGATCAGAGGTGGGCGATGCGGTGGCGGTGTGCGGCGGTTGGTCAAAGAACACCGGGGAGAACTCCCGGAGAGAGCGTCAAATGTTACGCGGCCCTCGGCTAATCGACGGACATTCGCGTAAGGCTTAATTGCACGTGGCTAAACAGATGAAAGGAGGATATTGACCCGATCCTAAAGAGCACATGGTCACGGAAAGGGACCTCGTAAAGTGCACGCGAACCAAACGCTCGCACGCTCGCAACTTTCCCTCCCGATGGTTACGCAATCGAATTCATTGTACGCAGCTCTCGACGATAGCCGGCCGTCGATCCGCTCGGTCTTGCCGGCACGACGAAACCATTAAAACTGTGCTACACCTTCCAGGTATTATTTCTCCGATGGCGGCCTCGTTATTCCGTAAAAGAAGAAATATTGTTGCGCGGAATGTGCGCTGAAATGTCCGGGAGAAATAATACTGGACCGAAACGTGCGAAAGATAATGGTGCAGCTTGTATCTCTCGACGGCTCTGTCTCTTAACCGTTCGAGACACGTAGCAATACATTTGCTATCTAAAATATGTTGTCCACTGAAACTGCGAGAGGAAGCATAAAATCAATCGGTTCTCCATCAATGTCGTTTTCATTATTCGAAGTATGTAGACGTCGTTCAAGAGGAAAATAATCGAAGCACACAAAAATCAATGTTATCGTGATTTCAGTTCTGTTTTCCAATTATGTATTAACAATTCCGTTGACTTCTCTGCGAAACTGCGACACGCGGAACTTCGAAGTTTCTCGCGTAGGGTGAAAGCGCAGGAACGCGGAAAATCTATTTTCCACGCCTAAAAACGGGAGCTGGATGAATTTGCGCAACATTTCCTCCACGCGCGCGCAGTCGTATACATCGGACGACCTACAATCAGTGGCGGGTCTAACGGTAAGCGGACTAAGCAGCCGCGGGACACCATAGAGCCCCGAATTTCAAATACATTTATTTCTCATTACTCAAAATTTCTCATTACTTTTCTTTTTTGTTAATAAGTTTATGAGAGTTTTCTTGCAACTTCTATTTCTAACTTGAGTTTGAGGGCCCTAAAATTTTTACCGCTCGACTTGAGCCGCCACTGCCTACAACCGAATCACCCTGTACAGCATCAGCCTGTAGCATACCATATATTTTTACGGTGAATACTATTTCCACGTAGTCGTTCAGTCTCTATTGCATCGAGTAGGTTTATTTACGGAAACGTACATAGCAACTTTTCGAACATCACCGCAGGACGTTCACACTACGTCCGCTACTATACATAGCTCAAACATCGCGCCGACATACTTGAAGGTATCGTCGCGTGACAGTTTGCACAGTATATCGTTGCTAACTATTCAGAAACGCCGCATGCGATCATTATAGAAATTGCAAGGAAACACAGTGTGTACACATTATTGAGTGTAGGTGTTGGATAACAGGGAAGAAAAAAAGCGGTTTTAATTTTTAAATATTGCACCCGCGTTTACGAGACTGCAGCTCGGGCTGCGGTTCGCGTCGGTGCACCGTTTTGAAAAAATTGTACAGGGTTATCCACTTACCTCGGCTCCCTCGCGTGTTAAGACAAGCGCGAATGCTAATAGAGACCGGGTTTGTTGTCGAAAATAAGCTTCGCATGATGTTTTCCATACTTTATCTTGGAGGAACTCGAAGCTAAAATGTCTTTACCAAGAAAATGATTCTGGGCGCTCAAATTGGTATATTTCCGACAACTCGTGACAGAACATTTTTATCTTCACGCAATATTATCGTTTCTTTTAACCAGCCGAATAATAGTGTTACTTCGGCAGTGGCCTTCAATGGGTAATTCAATTTGTGCAATTTATAATGTGCTAATCGAAATCGTCTCGATGTGTTTGCACAACTGTGAAAACATCTACAATGTTAAAGCGAAAGTACATTTGAATTTAATCAATTGCTGATGCACGTATCTTGATACATGTTTAAACAGGACATAAAGCACGTCAATTAGTGTATAAAAAAGAATATAAAGTCCTGTTTATGAAACAACAGAGGTGACCTGGAATTGTTCGACACACCTGCTTTCACGGCAGATGTGTGTTTTATGCGATGAATTATTCAACATTCGGTTTTCGTAAAATTTTTATTTTTGTTACTTAATTCTACTTAATTCCTAATCTCTTTTCTTCAAACGACGTCTCGGAGACGTGAAGAGATTCGGATTCGCCGAATTTAATTATTTTTAACCTTCCATAAAAGTGATACAAATTATCTTATTTTCCTCTGGACTACTTTCTTAATGCTGTGATAAATTTCACTGGATTTTACAATGTGTATTGAACTTCCTCGAGTTGTCTTCGAAGGGACGTTGTCCGTTCACCACAGCGAAATTAATTAGA
Organism: Lasioglossum marginatum; assembly: GCA_028455795.1. Classification (NCBI taxonomy): domain Eukaryota; kingdom Metazoa; phylum Arthropoda; class Insecta; order Hymenoptera; family Halictidae; genus Lasioglossum; species Lasioglossum marginatum. The sequence continues at coordinate 1,617,187 of CM052261.1, read as the reverse complement.
CTCTGTTGGTAGCACGTGAACGGTTCTTGTTGAACGATCCAATTACGTCTGTCGTGAAACCGTGAATTCTGCGAAAGAATTCCGAGTTAATTATAAGCGGACGATGGTTTTCGCAACGGTGCGGTGCCGAGTCGGGTTCCCTTGTTGCGATTGCGATCGCGAAACGGTTAGAACCGCGCGGCCGGTGCCGATACTGGTGGTGGTGCTGGTGCTAGTGCGCACACAGGCAATTTGCCAAGTTTTCCGTTCGATCAGGGGATTTGCTTGATATACCGTCTTGATTTTATGGACGCCCCGCAAATCTTTTCAATTCGCGCTCGCGTCCCGCCCGGCGATTGACTCGGCGACGCGCGTAATCATAATCAGGATCAGATAACCGGCGACGATATTACCGGCCACGAGAGCTCGTTATTGACTTTTAATTGGATTTTGATCAGCCAGCGGCCGCGTTCTTTACAGGATCGCGGAACGATTTTTGTCGGTCCCGCGAGAGACCGGTGTGCATCAACTTTATCGGCGGCGAGACGCGAACGAATTAATTATTGTCGAGTATTACACGTGGCTCGGCCACCCTCGCAACGCCAATATCCCCGATCGGAATTGCGTGGAAAAATATAAATTGAGACATTAAATATATAATTGATCGTATATTGGACACCAAAACATCTACGGTGATAGCCGGGGTGTTTCGGTGGTGTTCGGCTTTCCCTGGCCGCGATGCGTATCGGGAATGCATCGGGCGAGATACGTATCGTTTATGTAATCTGCAATGCAAATAGAATTTATACTCGGCGTTTCCTTTTTACGACGTGCCCGCAGTTTTTCTATGGCCCGTTCGAGCCGGGTAAATATTAATATTCCCGCGGATACGATCGCGCGCCCGTTCGAAAATCGACCGTCCCTTCGCCGGCCGACGGCGTTATTAATTCGTTAACGTTGTTACGAATTCGAAAGGACGGTTCGAGGAGAGGATTCGGAAATAGCGTGGGTCTTGTCGCGAAAATCGACTTCGTCGAGTCGGCAGGACCGCGTGTATCGTTATCTGGATCGGGTACGCAAGACTCGACGGCGGCTTTCGCGCACGTCATTCCCTGAAATGTGTGCAGCTGAGGCACGCGCGTGTTGCACGTCAACGTAAACCATGTAACTGTTATGGGCAGCTTCCCCCATGAATTCGCCTTCGCGGTCGCCTTCGAATAAGTCTCGGGGAGAAGGAGAAAGAGAGAAACGAGCGAAATACGTTTCCCAAGCGTGCGTCCGCGGCAAATCTGTATGACGAATCTATACGCGTTCGCCGCTTATCACCGTGGAATTTATTCTTCCTGGAAACCGGGTCGACTTATTGTTCTCGCGAACTTCGGGGGCCGGCGGGTTAGGTTAAGCGGGTCGTCGGGCACGGGTTCGCGCCACGCCACGCCGGTCGGCCTTCACTCCTCGACGCATAGCTTCCAATTGAATCCATTCACATCAACGTGACGCGACACGACTGTGTACCTACCCGCGCGACCCGCACAAAATCTATTCCACCCGACGCGCGGCGGCATTTGATCGGCAAGGTCGCCGAATAACTCGAGGGTTGATTAGCAGACGGAATGCATTGTTGTGTCTCTCACGTGGCAGACGAGACGAGGTCGTCGCTGCAACTAGCCGATCATGAGGAGATTGCATCTGAATTGGAGGATTGTTTATTATGTCTCGCAATCATGTCTCGCGAAGGAAAGAACACACGTTTTCATTCTGTGATTCTACTACGTTCACCGTTTAACTCCTCTCCATCAAAAATGTTCTAAAATGCGAGAGGGTGAGTGAACTGCTTGGCCACCGTAAAAGAGGCTTGCGACTCAACGATGTAGATATGCATACGGGGTGAGTCAGCTGACTCCAGACGCCTCGAAACTTCAATCTTAAAGAGAGACGACTCTTCGAGGGTGCATTAAGCCGGGTAGAAAGTGCACGAGGTCACCTATCGCATCAATTGTCGTTCGTCGAAAGGTCAACCGTTGGAAAACCAGGCAGGAAGGGACAATTACGCGAGGCCGCTCGCGGAGAGCCACTGTCGGTTAATTAGTACGACCGAGTAATGGCCGTTAATCGCGTCTAATTCGACGTAAAACGTACGTAGAGTTTGCGTGAGCAATTCGCTCTTTTCCTTTTGAAGAAGTTGTCTTGACGTCGAGAACCCTGCAGCAGAATGGGCGTTTTTTCTCTCGCGACAGAGTCGCGTGCACCATGCACGTAAATGCACACCCGGTATATGGGGGCTACACGGACGTGTATGTATGTGCACGCGTGTTGCAGTTGGCAAAAGGAACATCATGCCGGCAGACTTACAGATCAGTGCACTGTTATATTCTTCGCGACTAGACCCCCACGGGAATTGGAATCGACTGGGCCTCGTATATCAGTATCATTTTTCCGACAGAAAATCGATCAACCGGCTGCCGCGTTTCACGGCGGATCGCAAAATATGCCTGGCATAATTTAGAGCCCTGCACGCGGCGAAGGATTGCCTTTCACGGGCCGAAACCGGTGTTTCTCTCGCCCCTTTAACCCTTCTATTTATTTCGATCGCCGGGGGATGAATGACGGGATGCGCCGCTGCGTACGCGACACGTGCAACTTTTCACTGGCCTTGTAATGTCGCGTGTTACCGAAGTGTGTCGTCCGCGGGGAAACATCGCACACGGTGTTCTATAACACCGTGCAATCTAGTGTCACCATACCCCTCAATTAGATTTTGTTTGCACAACGTTCCCATGCGTGAACTCGAGGAGCATGGAGCTAAAACCAATTCTATTTCGTGTAGGTTCGATACCAGGAATCGTATCACGTTCTATAGAATTTTGTGTTTCGTCCCGTCTTCGCTTGTGATTTCCTCTTAACCATACCCTGGAGTCTTTCGCAAACCAAGGAAAATTGCAAATATGAAGTTTCTTTAGATCTTTTGAACCTTAATCAATTTTCGCGGAACCTTTAGGAAGATTTAAATATGATAGATCGCATTCTGAGAGGAACCACCATTTGAGGGTTAAGAATAGTAGAGGAATTTCATAGCTCTCGAAGGTTTCTTATTTAATTCATCGAACTCCCCTCGAAACGAATTCGGCCCAGAAGTAAGTCGTTCCTCCGCCTAACATTTTTCACGAGGGAACCAGCGAGTTTGATCCAATTTAATCCACAAGACCCGAACGCGGCAATTACCGTAGCAGCGTGCGAGTGTTAATTCTGATGTCTGGGGCTGGATGTCTCTATCCCGGCGCCCATCGTGCGAATTTCAGTTAGTCAAACGAAAGAGACGTTCGGGCCCGGTGCCGAAAGTAGTCGGGCCAAGTACTGGCTCTTGAAGTGACATCGGCGGGCTCTCTAATTTCCCGAGACGGTGGAGTCAATTATCGCGAAAGGTCAATTTCGATGGTCGAGCCTAGTAATTTGACTTTTAACAGTCCCGGGGGAGGGTGATGAGTCATCGCGGCCCAGTTGCATCCGATAAATTGGCCCCGTTAGGTCGTTAGCTCTCGGTTAGCGTCGCCTAAGTTCCTGATGGTGTACGCGCCGCGCCGGCAAAAAGGAAATCGAAAGAAAAAGGAGGATTGTAAAGAACAACGAGCTAGTGTCGCTGTTCTCTCTCTCTCTTTCTGCGGCGTGACGAGCAAGGTGGATCTGCAGCATGCCACGCCACGCTGAAAGTCGTGACTCTCCCCTTTCTTCCAGTCTGGTACTTCCTCGTTTGTCACAGCAGACCAGCCTCGATAGAAGTCGGTTTAGAATTTATTGTTCCTCTTCCTCTAGCACTCGTTCTCGACGCAAGGACATAATTGCCTTTCCCCGGTTCACAATCGAACAGGTTTCACTAGCGTTTGATTGTTATAGCGATTCCGTTTGATATCCACGCCGTAGAACGTGCGTCGCGGTTCTCGTGCCAGTTTTTACGTCTCGTTGGACCTGTATCGAAGCCGACCGACGATCTTTATTATTGTTCCAACTGGTTCACTGTCTTATCGCAAGCTAATCGAAGGCCGAGATCATTTTCTGTGTTGTCCGCGACAGAGAATAGTTTTCACAGTTTACTGAATGGCACACGCGCAGGACACTTCCGTATGATATTTTTTAATTAGAGTCGAGTTGTTGGAGTTGTCTCAATGTCATTTCGTTGAACGGAGATTCTTAATAAAAACTTTTACGTAATGTCCATCTCGGTGTGCTGAAACACACTCGTGACGCTGTTCTTAATATTCCGCGACGCTTTGGCGATACTCGCGGACATTTATTACGGTGGGACACCCCGCACGGCATATCAATTTTCTTAATTGTACCCGCTCCGCGTATTTCGCGGCCGGGGTCCTACGTTTTCGCAATTTATATACGAACGAATCGCAACAATTGCGCTCGAAATTTACGTACCCGCGAATTATGGTAATCAATACAAATATTACATGAATTAATTACAACCGAGGCTCGCTGGTTTCTGTCATATCATGTTGCACAATTATCCCCGCTCGCGTTTCGTGCACACGATTGGAAAGACACCGGTGTAATTAATTAAATAATAGAAAGAAAAAAAAAGGAAAAATCATCATGGGACAATTTGCCATTGATTCGGTACTTTGTCGTTTTATTAATGCACGCGACTAACGAGGGAACCGGTCGACGAGAAACATTTCCAAGCATCGTTTCGATTGCGTAATTTACAGGCAAGATTTTCCACGCTGTTGAATTCATGTCACGGCGAGTCTGTAGACTAACAACGGGTCCCTGTAATTCCTGTCGGAGAGGCGGCGACGTCGTTGTATCGAAACGTAAATTCATTACTGCGTTCCATTACGCGGAGACGCTTTATTTTTCGAGTTGGATCAGCGATACCTAGTCGTCGTCGATTCCGATCGTTCGGCGACTTCTCCAGCGTGGATCTCCGGCGTTGATCCTTTTTCAATTTCTTTCATCGGTATGGATCGCATCGGTCTCGTTAATCTACGATTCGCGTGATAGAATTACATGCCCGTGGCGTCGATAATCCTTTACATTTCGCAGTTCACGGGTCCCATCGGTGCCACGGGGAAAATCGTATTTCGATACACAGACGAATTCTCTCCAAGTTGTACCCGCACACACGACTCGCGGGTACCGTACCGTACCGTCACCGGATGCGCGTTCCGTGAGTAAAATTGCTAACGATACACGCGTTCCATCACGAACACTCAAGGCAACGAATGCTCACGATTGCGTGTACTCATCGAAATTTGCATATTTCCTTTCAGTGTTCTTGCTGCGCCTCGCCTTTACTCTTATCCTATTACTCTCGCCCCTTTGTGCACCGTATTTCCAATTTCCTCGACACTTCATCTGCCAGCGGTTATTTAATAAGAGACCGTTTCCGATTGGCATTTTGATTGTACATTCTCAATTAGCGGTAAGAACGGGTTAAGAACAGGTTGGAAAGGTTCATTGATTTCTGTTTTCAAAACGATTTTTAATTCGAGAGGATAGCATAAAATCCACAGTGATAAACTTCAGCGACTTTAGGTTTATCGACAGAATTATTTTGAGAGGTTCTTCGAGCAGAACATTTCTTTAAGAATTTATGAAGTCTATTAACACAACCCCTCCGGCCAGGTGAAGTGTTAGCATATTGCCACGAGTGGTTCCACTCTCGCTGTGCGGTATATTTCACTGACTAATTCGTTTCAGTATCACTGGCTTTTAGATACTACACGTTTAATACCGACTGTCGCGCGCAAAGAAAGGGCTCCCGGGATAGTGACTCACGGAGCGTCCAGCCGTGAACGATTCCCCCGAATTAGGGTGGAAATGAGTCGAGAGTAGCGAGAGACGAGGGAGAACGACTATAAAGGTGGCACACACCTACATGGCGATCCGCGATTCACTTCACGAGTCCTTCGTCTTCCAGGGACACTCCTTCCTTCTTCGGACGTTAATAAAGTCTTCTGTCTCCTCCCAGTGCTCCAAAGCCGGTGAATTTCCATCCCCTGAACCATTCTTCTTCCAGCAAAGCCCTCTTTACCCCTCGGCTCCTCTGCGCTTTCTCGCGGATCTGCTAGCGCTCTCTCTCTCTCTCTCTCTCTCTCGACGATCGTTTTCGATGGTCTGTCTCTCTCGCCGTTTTCTCTTTCTCTCTCTTGCTCTCCGTCGCTCTCGGCGGGCCATCCATTGCGATCATAGATCTGCATCGTCGGCGACGGAGACGGGGTGCGCTGCTCGTAATTACCCTGTCGCTAGTGCACTCTGGAGGCCACTAGCCCACCACACCGATCGGACACTTTCACACCAAGGCACACACAAGGAGGCCCGACGAACCTGAACGCAGAAGACGACGAAGACGAGGACGACGACTACGCCGTCGCTCTCTATAGTACACATAATGCGGGCCATCCCCTAACGGAGATCTATGAGAGAGAATCTTGGTCAATTACCTACTCTATTCGAGCTACGAATCCGCCGCGCACCGGCTGGAAGATTTAAGTGGTTGTTGGGGCTTTGGATATCTAAGACGGCACGAAGTTGGATCAACGTTCAGCTTCGGTGAACGTCGCGCCGCGACGCGACGCTGACGGATATCGAACGCGTCGGCAATCCGCTCCGTGAAATTTGTGTGCCCAGACTTACCCGATTGTAAACCGATCTCCGATTCTCGGCTGACGGTTACCGCCATTTCGTGACCAATTTACGGCCAGTTCAACTCCAGTCGGACGTACATATTATAGCTATCCTTTGATTAAGCTGCTTTCACTATCCCCAGCAGGAACCAACTCGGAGGAAATGGATTATCTTCTCCGAACTTTGATGCTCGATTTTAATCCTCGTTTGATCCCCGAAAATGGTTATAGAAAATATCCTAACAGTTCAATCTCGTATTTTAAACAAATGCATCAAATTGTCAATCGTAGGGAGATAACAAATTTTCTTCATTTTTCGGAACTCGTTACGTATAACCTTTACTAGATTCGTTGTTTCTAGACAGGTAGACAATTTAATACACACAATAGAAGATTTCTTATCTGCAAAGTAGTTAACCTTACCTCATTCTCTTCACGGATAAAATTCTAACGGTTCCATCGTCTGATAAAATGTTGGAGGAAAAAATTAGTTGAATTTCATTAACGGTGCTTAAGATTTCAGTCATTTCGAAAGAATGTGCGCGAGGGAAGGTGGTCGGAGGCAGTTAGGAGGGTCATCAAGATTTTTGGGACGAGATGATCTGCCCGAGCAACGGAGTCTGGAGGCTGTAGGAAACGAAAGACAGAACAAAGGGGACGCGGGAGCGTAGGGGGAGCAGCGCACTTTTACCCGTGATCGTTATACTTCCTGGAACCTTCGCGAAGGTACCAACAAGGAAAGCCGGTCGACGGGTTCAAGGCTGCCTGTGTAGGTTCAATGATCCTCGAAGTGGGATCCAGTCTTCGCGAAGAGTTCAGACACTTGGAGGAGCATTAACTATTTATGGGGGACAGTGCATTGCCCCCGGGAAATATCGCGTGCCGGTGTCATTAGAGGGATACCAAGGGATGTTATCCCCTTCGATAGTTTGCGAATAATCAGTCCGTCGTGTTTTTTTCTGGTTTCGTGGATCCGATAATTGGTACCCTGTCTCGCAGGACGTCTCGACTAATAACGATTCCAATGGTAGATATACGGTAAACGTTCGCGACGGGATCCGACGATTAAATTTCCTCGACAAAAGGGGGTTCAATCGTGCGACAAACCGTTTATAACGGACGGTACAAGGAAACCTCCGCTGGAAGAGAAAATAATTTTGGTATATCACGGCCGGAGGTACGGTGAATAAAGCGTTTCGACAATGGTCACCGCCACGGAGCGTGGAACGCTCTCTCTTTCGCTCTCCCTGCGTATAGTCCCTACACGAGGTTGTTCGGTAACCAAGGTGCTCGAGAGACTTCGGATCCGAGATACGAAAGGAGGGATTCGAGAGGCGAATGTAGCATCGGCCGTATCATTGTGTTCCTGCAGTCGACTCAGATCGTCTGCGCGGGTTTACGTGAATCGGACGCGGGGGTAGACGGAGAGACGGTCACGGAGAGAGAAAGAGAGCTGATTGGCCAGGCAAGACCGGTCGAACAGGTTTCTTGGGTCGAGTAGGCGAAAGCCTCTACTCCGTTAGCCTCTTTCTTTCCTCGCCGCTACGACCGGACTCTTGAGAGAGCCTCGGACACCTCCGCTCCCCACGAATACTTGCCGAGGTGAATCGTTGGGAATAATACCGTGCAACGTGACGGAGATGTTTACAGCTGACAATAATGAATCCTAGCCGAATAAAACATCGGAAAAATACCTGCGGGACCGTTTCCGAAGGTCCGAGGGCCCGCGCTATCGATCCTCTCTCCCGATGCGACGTAACGGAGGCCGATCCACACCGGCCAACCATGAAACGTAACCGTCTTATCGCATTAACGTATAACACTCGACACGACGTACTCGCCCGTAACTCGGCGACGTTACACTCTCGAGGACCGAAAATTTCTCCGCTCCGACGTCCGAGCGTCTCCTTGTTTTTACCGTTTGTAAAACGTCGCCGGAGACTGTACATAGGTACCCCCGGCTCACCGCAGCATCTTCCATGTACAATGTACCTATCTTTCTAAACTTCCCCGACGGGTCGTCGAGGCGTGGCTCCATCTTTTTCGGGAAACCTGCCAAGATCACTGTTTATAAACGTCTTCGGAGGCGACGTTCCTCGAAACCACCGACTGGAAAGAAAACCTTGCTTTTTGACGGACGTTGGCACACTGTTTGAGCTGGACTTGCACAGGCTACCGGCTACAACACGTACACCATCCTCCACGAAATGGTTTCGTTCGATGGAAACGTGCTGGTCGTATAGTTTGGACCCTTCGGCGCACGCGTTATGTGCATCCCGTGTATCGCCGGTGGTCATGCGGTGGCTTGCGAGCTTCTACAATATCTTTCCATGACCTGACACGGGTATGGGCGCCACTCTTCCACTGCTGTTGGCCAATCTTGACAACGAGAACCTGAAAGATAATACTTTTTCAGGGTAGCAGCGTCCCGTCCGGTATTTTCGGCTAGATTTTTGTCTCTCTTTGGTCACCCGTGCTGATTCTGCGCTGGAAAGATGTTCATACAATACGATAAGAAACCGTTTTATATAGAACGAAGGAAGTAGAAACAGAATGCTCAGGTGGTTCTTTAACTCTTCCGGTTTATTTTTCTTAAAAAGTTTATGTCTCTGCATTGTGTAGTTCTGTCTAATAATGTCAGGATACTGTCGGATGCCTGTAACCCTTTATTCGCGTCCGCGAGCCTCGAGCAAGTGGAAAAGTACATGTTCCATGCTGATATTGACATTGCAGAGGTCGCGGGATTTTATTTCCTGTTTTATTATATTGTAGGGGAATGTAATATTTCTGTATGCTATTCTTCCTATTCTCCTTTCGTGAAAGTATACGCACGGCGGAGCTAGCTTTATTTTCTTGCTTTTCACACAGGAAATTTGTTTCCTCTCTTATCATATTAGTTTGATCGTATATTCCTTGTTTTGTGTCTATCCGGCTCATCTAGCTTCGAAGCCTTGCGACTGTCCACTATTTCTCGGAGCGTTTGTTCGTTTCGTTCGGATAGGTATGTTTAAACTCTCGGACGGGAACAGTTCTTAGAATCGGACGACAGAAAATCGGTGCGCGGCACGAGAGTAAAACTCCGCGATTTCTCAGATCCGACCGAGCAAAACGCTTCTGACTGAGCTGTCCCGGCGGTTTCGAGAGTTTCGTTTACGAAACAGCAATACCTGGAATGGAAAGGACGATCCGGATGCTGGTCGGTGTTTCTGTAAAGACTGTCCTTCCCTCGCGCGTTCTGCACCATTGATCAGGAACGAAGAATATCAGGGAACGATACGATATCCGATCGAATGGCTGCTGGTATCGAGAAACGTGAAATTTACTGGTACGACTGGGCGCGCAGACTCGTTTCGAGCGGAGCTTTAAGCTCGCCTTAGCGTTGCGCCACTTGGACGGTGGTCCGACGAGACCACCCCCGCTCCACCTGGCTCCCCCGGTGTTCTTTCCAGGTATATCTTGCTGTTCCTCTTCTTTCCTCTTGTTCTTTTCAATGAAGGCCGATGCGGGTCTTATTTACATGCGGCCGGTTCGCGCGCGCGAGCCGATCCTCGTTGTTCGCAGTTTACAATTTCTTCGGGATCGTAAAAAGCTCGGAATAAATTTTCGACAGCGTCCACCATATTTTCTGTGGACTATTCCGTCGTAAAAACAGTCGGTCCGCGGACAAAGTTCAAGAAGGTGGACACCGAAATGCACCGGCTCCTATCCGGGCCGGTTGCCAGGATTTCTGTTTACAAATGCCAAAAATGACAAAGAGGAACCAACGGTGGAAAAGTTTCCCTCGCTCTCTTTTTACTCTCCAGCCCCTTTTCTTTAAGCTCGTTTCTTTCGCACGGAGATTCCACCCATTTCTTTACGAGCCACGTCGCGGGTATCTTATCAATTTTCGCAGCGAACTTTCGCCTCGTCGAACGATCCGACGAGAGATCTATGTGTCCTCTTTTCTGGCAGCGCGCGCGCGCCGTCGCCGCGACTGTCGGCGATATTTATCGCGGAATTTGAATTAAATTGATCCCGGCCAATCGAAACCGGTTAGCATTTTCATTGGTTAATACTCGCAATACAGTTAGCCGCGTGTCGGCTGCATTGATTGCGCTAAAAGAAAATCCGACGACGCGACGCGCGAACGTGTTTTCGAACGGTCCGCTGCGCTGTGCGTACAAGCTCTACAACAACGACGACGGTTCTCTTCGTCGTCGTTTTTCGCCGATCTAGAACGAGCATCCGGATCGATGTGAATGCTCATTAACGCCCTCAATCTCGGAAACCTTCCACTTTCGAAACTTTTCTATGCCCGTCCATCAGCGTATTCAAACTATAGAACCGTGAAGTCTCGTTTTCGGGGTTTCTTTTTTAGCCCGTTGGCCGTTGCAGCGCGCCGCGCGATAAATTAAGTGTTAATGCAACTTTTGCGTTTCCGCGGGAAGATCTTTATTTGCCCGGGCGAACGCAGTTCGGAACTTTCTCCTCGAATTAGTTAGCGGCTTTTACTGAACTTCCTAATATAGCGGTCGGTCTCAGGAGATCCGCCAGAGATAGCTCATTGTCTGCCGGGGGTTCTGCGGATTCGCACGTAACGATTTATACGTTACACGAGCCCGCGATCGCGAGTATCGCTGAGGACCGAGCCGACACCGTGGAATCTCCAATTAGTGGTATTTAGAGCGACGCACCGAGCGGACTGTCGAGTTTGTTATGAAGTCATCTCTCAAATTGTCACCAAATATCTAAATCTTCGGGTAAAGATCTTCACTGTTTTCCAAATGTGGATGAGCTGAAGGAAAACTATTTTTTAAACAAATGCGAGTTACTAAGAATTATCCATTCCTCCGAAGGCGCACACCTTTTCAATATTCCACGGACTCAGGGCATTCGAAAATTCCATATCACTTTTGGAGTCAGAGATACCAATCCCTTTCATTCTTTCGTCTCTTTTCATCTCCGGACGACCTTAGCGACCACGTCACGCCACCGCGAGACGGTTTCGTGCGTAGGATCTTCCGTTTATTATTCGGTCCACGACTGGTCCTTCTCGAAGAACTCGAAGAGACGAACGCGACGAGTCTATTACGCAGAAAATCTCCCTAGGAATCGTTTTCAACTTGGTTCTAGGAACACCTCGGGGAGTCTTCATACTTTGACGTGCTCACGGAATCGAATTCTTTCCGGTTGAACGTTCTCGCAATGTTATATCCTTAAAATATAAACTATAAACAAATTGAAAAAATTGTTTGCACTGCAACACACTAGTACAAAACTGTGAAGATGTTAGTAGAATTCACAAACTATTTTCGACTCGTTAAAACAATTAACACTAAACCTACCGAGCATAAAAAGCGATTAACATGTTTCAGCTTATAAAACTGACAAGGCTCTGTTTATTTATATTTTGTGCCATTTTTATTATAATATGTGCTTGGTATTATATAATTTCGGTCACTTGACCGGCAGTGGTGGGTTTAGCGTTAAAAGAGAAAATATGTTTTTATTTAATGTCTGTGTCCCACAATTGAGCCAGAAAATTTTTATTTCGCATAACAATCCGCAGTCTACTCGTGTGCTTGTCAGTTTCGTCAGAAAGAATTTATTTTTCGATGGTCGTAAAGTCGTTGGAGGAACTGTGGGAATAAAGGGAGCCACGAAATACCGGAAATCGGTTGGCCGTTGTGAATCCATGCAACAATTTCATGTATCCGCGTTACCTCGCACGCACGCACGCACACTCGGGCACGCAACGCGTGCGAGATCCGCGTGAGGGATGAAATTTCAGTTGGCACGGTTGCTATCGTCCCACCGCTGTCCCACTACGAACTCCGTTACAATATTTCTCGTCAAACAGCCTTCATTCTCCTCGGAAGTTACTGGGACATGTTACTCAACGGAGAAACTATTGTATGTCTGATACAGTTAATCGGAAGAGCTAGGAAATTTCATACTCCTCCGCTTCGTTTTTTTATACGGATCCTGAGACACAGGCAATTTAACCCCGTCGCATTCCGTGAACTTTTTATTACGGACTGCGAGCCGCTCGAACAAATTGCGTCTCCTGGAAATTGAAAACGTAGATTTTCCAGGCGGAAGGTACAGTATGTTTCTCTCTTATAAATTCACTTACTTTCTTCTTCCCGATTACTGTAAAACGCTTGATTTCTCTATGGCTGTACTGCAATTCGCTGTACTGAAACAAAATATGAAACTCTGATAGAAAAATTAGTGGAAAGTTTATAGTAGTATTTATTTATTTCGGCCTCGCGGCCAAGAAATTGAACTTGGTTTACAGTTCTTCTATGTCATCCATCCCTTCATCCATTAATCCATCCATTCTTCCACCCATCCATCCATATCCCATATGCCTTATTGTCTATAATCTATGTTAATCTCATCTAATCTATCCTAATGTCTTACATCTAATATTGCCTCTCCCTCTCTTCTTTTGATTATTTCTTTTCTTTTTTTCTCGATACTCCTGAACCAGTCTACTGTTTCTCCCACTCTTTTATCTTGTACTATCTTTTCTATACTTATATTTATGCTTTCTACACCTTCACAGTCTTCTGCCAGATGCTTTAGTTTCCCCAGGTGTCTCTCGCATATCATGCACATTCTCTCTTTCTCCTTTCTCCAATACTTATTCCCTTCTTTAGTGGAAAGTTATATTTTTGTACAAATATTTTGAGGAACGTACAAGGACAACACAAGCCCCATTTGAAATATTTGAACATTTAAATGTAGCATGAATAATGTGCGTAGGGTTGATCGCAGAAAAATAATTATTCACTAGATTTTTTAAACGACTGGACGAAAAGACACTTTTTGAGTTTCCGATTAAACGGTTCTTGCATACTTGTCTTGTGGTCGGTTGAAGGATTATTTCGAACGAACTCGGACTCGGAATACAAGATTGCGGGGCGATGATCTTTGCGAGATGCAGAAGTGGTCTCCAGAGCCGGGACACGGATAGATTCCAGATAGCAGGTCGCCTCGCGTCGTCAGCATTTGTATTCCCCGGACGATCTCACAATTTCTACCTGACAAATTTTCGAGCCAGCCTCGAGATTGTCCGTTTCCGAATTGACTCGAAAGCGAAGATGCACCGAGAGGAAAATGATCGTTAGGGGTGCAAGTTCGACGTTCAGCGTCGCGGCGACGTCGACGATCCTTCGAACGACCTCGTTGCATGCAAATGAATCGCGGGGGGTCAGGACGATATCCAGTCGCCGCTGAATGGGAAGTCGAAGATTCGATCAGGATGCGCGAACGTTTCTCACGCATCTGTTGAATTATAATATTCGCCAGAAATTGTCTCTCAAATATGCCCGTCATATTATAAGAGCCCTTTTCCAACGCGTGTTCACGATTATTCTTGGACGTGGTTTGAAAAAATCAAGCGATTCGTAGAGGATCAGGCTACACAATTAATTTTCTTTTCCGAAATTATTTTCGTCATAAATGAAACAGATTCCAAAGAAGTTACGTAGTAATTTTTTATCAGTATTTCTTCTAGTTCTGCAGGTGTGTAAATTTTGTAAAGAATAAATCTCGCGTAAGCAAGAGACACGAAAGAATATGATTAAAAAGAAATTAGTGTCAAGGATGGGAGACAGAAATGTGTTTCCGTAATTGTATAGTTCGGGTCGTGACTGAACACACGTTTTATAACAATGTATAATCTGGCGTAACAACGAACGATTGAAAACACCTGCGGAAACAGTTTCTCCACCTGCCAAAGGTGCACGAAAGAATGGATGTTCGTTGTCACGCTTGGGTCGCTTCTGTAACTTCCCACGATCGGAAACTACGCTTCAGACGCTGTCCTAGTTTCCAATCGAACGCTAGCAGGTTTAGAGGCTGTCCTGATTATAAGCTCCATTATCATAACTTACTACGGCACGATGGAAATACAGAGCAAAAACTTCCTCTAAGCGAAATCCTTTATCAGAATTTGTACCGTGCAGAAATGCATAAATACTTCCGATATACATATTATAAGAGCATCCGAAAGCAAGACCAGACTCGGATAGAAATTTAAATAGAAATTAGTAACATGACCTTTTACTTATTGTGGATGGTAAAATATCTTTGAATGAAGTTTTTATTTGGCCTCGATTCTTGTAAACACTTCTGTTAATGGTGTTTTGTCTCGATCACTAGCCAGAGAGGCACAGTCCAGGAATGACTAACTGTTTCTTTCCTCGAGCTCGCTGGATTCTGAATAAGTTAGAAAATAGACTGAGAAACCTACGTAAAAAGTTTTCTCGATAAATTATAGAGTACGCTAACCGGTGGGGATGGAACTTGACTAACAACGAGCAACAGAAACAGCTAAGCTAACAACTCAGTTCTCAGATTCCTATGGACTGTGTCTGTATTATGAATTCCAAATCACATAATGATTTGATTGGATTTAATGGCGAACAAATAACCAAAAATATAAAATTTTTCTATTAATTCTGATCATTTCTAGAACAATCCTTTACAGAGAAAAGTCTATCCGGTTTTTTGTGTCCTTATAAAGAGCTGAACAGCACAGTCCATCCGCTATCCGTGTCAGCCGCGCGAACATAAATTTGTATGCAGCCCCGCAGCTTAGCGGCAAAATATCGTTGCCCAAATACTGACGCGAACGATTAATATCCCGCAGGTTCGGACTACATTAACGTGGGCAGCGCCCGGGAGGTTTGAAATCCGCAAACGTCCGCCGATAGCCAATCGAGGCTCGATTGCAGGAAAACGGGATCGAGGGCGGGCGGGCGCGTGCAAAAACACAGCCGCGAAATTAATCGAGGCTATGTAGGAGGCAATCGAAATGCAGCGGCAATTGAACGGTATCGGCGAGTCCGAGACCCGTTATTATTTCGACAGTGCCTAGTGTTACAGCGTGCCGCGGGATTCGAGGAGTTGCGTGGACTCCGCAGATAGGTGTTGATCGAAATGAAACCGGACTCGATCGGTATAAGAAGTTCGACGGCTTCGCTGATCACTTCTCTGTACTCATTCGGTTTGCCAAATTTCATCGCGCTGTAAAAGTCTCAATATGTGAATCTTCGCGTAAAAAAAAATTATTTGCGCTAATTGCAAGACATAGAAATCAAATAGGAATTTATGTCGCCATTTAGTTCTTTCTTTATTGAGTTGTAATTAGACAGCGGATCTTATGCATCTATGACAAAAATGAGTAGGTGTAATTAAAAACACTAAAAACATTTGACGAATTTCAAAATACTTTTATATCAGTTTCAACCTATTGAATATATTAAGAGAGAACATTTCTATGTCCGGTTTGTTGCAATTCTGGTGGAAAATTTTTATTTTGCACAAAGATCCGCTGTCTAGTTGTAATAAATGTGTTGATATATTCTTTAATTCTTTTAATCTGCCATCCAGTTGAAATTACGCTCGCTCATTTTTGGATTCACATTTTCCTATCCGAGTTATTCCATAGATACGTCATCATAGTACTGAACATACAAGGGATGTTACCCAAGCGAAACACGCCGATTTTAATGAAATTTATACAGAATATAAAGGTTTGTTGAAAAATATTAACGTAATTAACGTTCCCCAACGAAAAATTCATGCTTGAGGTTTTGTTTGGCGACCCACTGTGCGTCGCTAGTAAACTGACACAGTTCGGTTTCGTTTTGTGCACAGTTCGTAGAGCGGTGACCAGGGCTGGGAAAAAGCTGGTCCGCGAGGGGACCTGTTAGCAAGGTTTCTCCTACGTGCCGACAACGTCTGATGGGGCAAACGAGCGTCACGCTCTGCGATTTGTAACTTGACAAACTCTCACGATCATGCCGAGGGTAAACGACTCTCGGAACGCGACATAGGTCCGCGAACGTTGGTCGGGCCGCGGGTTTTCTTGCTCGGAGTGTACGCACGCCACGGTACCGTTCGTTCCTTGTATTCGAGCTCGTTCCCGGTTGCCGTAGCGGGAACTGCGAGAAAGTGTTTCCTTTCGTTAAGTTGTTTTCCACGCTTCGAGAATAATCCCGCTGGCTCGTCGCCTAACGGCTGGAACAATGACGAACAGAGGAAACGAGGAAAATACGAGAATCGGGCTTCAATACTTGTGCGTCGGTCGTCACGGATTATTATTATAATATATCCTTGTTAGTATAGCATTATTGTAACCGCGTGTCTGTTTCTGTCGACGCCGCGATTGCAACAATTGCCGGAGAATGGAGGCCGTGATAGGTGGATGCGTTGCAAACTACTTATTGTACCAGAAACGTGTAACGGCTCCGCGGGCTGTTTCGCGATATGGGAACGTGCCGTGTAGGCTTGTAAACGAACTTGGGAACAATTTATCGTTGGAACTTCTCTTGTTACGCATTCTTGCCAGGAACCGTCGAACTGTTTCCAAGTAATCCGTGTAATGTACTTATTTGGAGTAAATCATTCGTTTAAAGGGATCTTCTAGTCTAAAGTACCACCGATCAAAATGATTGGTTCCAGATTTTTTATTTTACAAACATTGAAATAGTAAAAACGATTTCATTAGAAATTATTATTACTAGACTGCGGATCTTTATGCAAAATAAAAATGTTCTACATTGATTGTGAGCAACAAGAGGAAAATAAAAATTGATTTCATCCTTTAATGATCCTGTTGCATTAGAAACAATGTTACAATATTTTTAAATTTGTCTAATCTTTTATTGTTTTGTATTTCACCCAGCCAATTTCTTCATAAATGCATAAAGACCCGCAGTCTAATTATTATAATAGGAGCCGCACAAAGTCTGAATAAAATCAATCGTGTCATTTTTATAAGGAAACATGTACCAGTTACGTTAAGGTTTGGTCGGTTTAGTGTTAAAGAAGTTTTAAAAAGAAATTGATAGTGGGCACCCTTATTGACACAAGGGTCTAGATCGTGTTTGAAAAATTTCTACCCTGGCACACGAAAGATTAATTGTTATGTACCGATCAATAAAGCTTTCTCAGGTCTCGTACAATGCAGAAGATAAGAGATTAAACCACCGCGATAAATATTTACATTTCCGATCTCGTGCCATTCAATAAACTGCCCCGATTTCGCGGGACTTAGCAGACCTGCCCAGCGATCGCGTAGCACGGTTACGTGCGAAATTTCGAAATTATTAATGCTCTTTTGCGAAATCGCGGGACGGCGAGTTTCGTACCGACGAAACGCTAGATCTCGCATGTTTGATTATTCCCGTTTAGCCGTTCATTACCATTAGCTGTCGAGCGATTCAGTGTATGTGTTTCGCGCATAGAGAAAACGACTGCGAATGCCTCGACCGGTCGAATTCCACGTGCGTGGAATGCGCGAATGCAGACGCACGGCCGTGCCGAAGGTGGATTGCATTTTTCGAAGTCGATACGGTTAAGAAATATTTCTGGGACGTACAAGGAAAACCGGAACGGTCGAATCGATGAATACGGCGATTTTTTCGCTATCTCGCTCTCTTCGGCTCTGTTTCCCCGCGTAATTCTTGACCGGCCGGGCCGCGGTCCAGAGTCTGCCGATGTGCAGCAAAGGAGCGCATTCTTCTGCACGTGACGAGAAAATATTACCTCGCCTCGAACAACCGACGGCGCACACATGTGTGCATCGCCGTTGCAGCCGGCGGGAACGTCCTGCATGCGTCCCGTTTTGTGAGAAAACTCTACCAGAACGAGATTGCGAGAGGTTTACGCGCTCATCCGTCTACCCAATACAGTAGTGCTCACTTACGTTTGCACAATTCGGTTCCTCGAAGCAAATTCTTGCGTTTGTGAATTGATAGATATTTGCAGAATACGTGAAATGCAAAAGAACAGCGGTCTCCATTTTTTTACCATGGTACACTTCACCAAAAAAATCTGAAAAAGTCATAAACAATACTTGTAACTGTGTACTTAAAACTTCAATGCTGCATTTTTTCGATTTTTTAGGCTTTTTATT
The DNA here is from genome assembly GCA_028455795.1 of Lasioglossum marginatum. Lineage (NCBI taxonomy): Eukaryota > Metazoa > Arthropoda > Insecta > Hymenoptera > Halictidae > Lasioglossum > Lasioglossum marginatum. Next base: position 1,598,662 of record CM052261.1, on the reverse strand, counting down.
TCCTGCAACCAGGATTTTCAACTTAGGAACCGGAATTAATTGCAGTACATGTACCTGGGTATTATTGCATATGAATGAATAGGATAAGTAGGTCGAAAACTAATTTTTTCTATTTTATCCTATTGAATGGTACATCGCCAGGTTCACAGGCCGTTTAATTAGGTCTAAGAGCATTTTTGTCCATCTTATCCGGCCAGGCCCTTTAAGCGAGCACTATTGCATTTTTTCGGAAACACGTAATTCGCGCACGCACGCAGGATTTGATCGAATACAAATTAGGACCGCGGGGGCCGCGAACGACGATACACGGTAACATCCGTGCGAAGGTTTCGTGCCTGCATTCCGTATCGCGGAAGTTACGATAACGAGTTTCGAAATTGAAATCAACTTTGTTGCTTTATCTTTCAATTAATGCCGTTTCTAGACCGTTACCTTGATTTCACTTCGCGCTGGGATTCGAGCCACGCCGGGAACAATGCCGTTCCATTTCGAGACTTTTTTAATCGATCCCGACGAATGGAATAAATTATGAGGTCGATGATCGGCGCCCGGTTTTTCTTCATGGTGGTTTGTTAATTAAGGACGATGGGATTCCTCTTGATGCGCGAATAATTCATACACTTTGTCCGCAGTAATCGGATTAATTTAATTCATCCGCGGGCAAACCTCTTAAAATTACGAATTATTGGAAGTGGGAATAACGGATAGAAGCGCGTACCAAGTGCATAGTGCGTTACGGTAATTATATAAAATATTTTCTAAAGAAGAAATAAACATTGTCACGTTAAGCACGTACCAAAGTTCCAAGAAATCTTTTTGAAACCTGGTCAAAAGATCGTGGCAGTAGCGTGTTAGTTAAATTAGTTGTATCTGATCATTAAATTAATTCCCGAAGAAGTTCAATGAAAAGGAATGCTCGATTTCTATAATTTCCGGTAGTCATGTGAAATATCAAGAATTCTAAAATTAGAGGACTTTTCATCGGAATGTGGTGTATATAAATTTGAAACGTAAAAATACGATCGAAGTTGGATAACATCTGTACAAACAATGTCGCGATAAGCGAATTAAACGACGAGCACGGGCAACGTTCCCAGCGAAATAAGTTACGAGGATCGTGATCGCGCTCGTTTGCAACTTTCCGACAGGGCGTCTCTCTGACAATTTGTATATAAAATCGCGAATGTGCGTGGAAGGGTCGTATTTCTCCGGCCCCAATATTTGGAATTCAATGAAGTTCGAACTTTCGCAGTACGTTCGAACACACCAATTTCCAAGGAAACCAATTCGTTGCAGGCAAACAAACTCGCCACGGTGGAAAAAGCGAAAACGCTGAAAATAGGGGAAGTTTCGAAACTTGTTTTGCAAAGTTCCCGAGAAAGGAAAGGCTAAGGTGAAGCATAAAAAGATGAGAAGTCGCTGAACAATCCCAGGAACGACTTTGAAAAAATTGATTCACGGAAAAACGCGTTCGAAGCGAAAATGTCGACTCCAGGAGGCTTTGCGTTTGCGGCACGCGAGAGCAGTTTATGTCAAAGTTGTTAGTTTTCTATTACAATCTTATGCTTTTCCCGTATACTCGGGGAACGAGCACGGGGCGCGTAAAATTGACGAATTTTCGGTGAAGAGAGGAAGTATGAATTCGGTCTTCTATAAGGCTGATAGGAATATACTTCGTGTATGTTCAAAGAAACAGATTTATTGAATAGCTTCCCTGTGATGTAACTTTCCAGTCTTGAACAATTTTTATTTAAAATTTTAAAATGTAACTTCTGTCATATCTTTGGTAGAAATAGTGTTAAAAACAGTTATTATTTTCTCTTTAGTAAAAGTACAAGCGGACGAGTCATTTTATTAATATTTTTTTGCGACTCTCCAACGCTTAAATAATTCTTTCATGATTCATACTTACAGTTCAGAATTTTTATTGGCCATTTGCCTCTTCGTTAATCATCGATCTTTTCCGGTGCACAGTAGCCACTAAGCAGCTTCGCGAAGCAAGCCGAGCAAGGTGAGGCAATCGTCATCGTGAAAGATCTTGATTGAGTCACCTCCTAAAACCAGAATCCTCGCGAAGTGCCGGCGTTACCTCCAGCATATCGATGCCGCGTGACTCACCGGTCCATTAAGCGAATATGTAATAAGTATGAACCTTTTAGACACGAGCATCGTTCTGTCTACGTGACAATTGTTTGTAATATTCGCGGCGTGGCGAGCGTGCACGCGTCAGCTAGCGTGCTCGATCACGTGACCGGTCGATACTAGTCAGGCAACTTGTTCCTCGTAATCGGCGAACAGAAATCGATACTCACGGTTTGACCTATTTCCGCGGCTATTGTCTCTCGATTCTTTTCCGTGTCGCGCGTGCGTTCGCCGTCGCGTCGATTCTCCGGCCGATCGAATCGAACAGGACGCGAAAGATCTGTTAATGATTATCCGGAGGTACAGTGCTGTTCACTTGAATAGCCTCGAATAATCCAAATAACTCTATAGTATGAAATTGCATCCCATATTATAACGGAACCAAGTGATGAATGACATCGAGAAAGATTCTCTTTCCATAAATCACGATAGTAGTAGGAAAATCCGTCTGGTCCATCCAGATTGAATTTTTTCTTATCTGAGAAAATTATATTGTGCCATTGTTGAGTCCAACTCATATGCGTTCGAAGCCCAGTTGGGGTTCAATATGCCTTCTCATTCACGCAGGTTTTCTTTGCATTTGCTTGCGTTTTATGTATGGAACACTTTGTATGACACGTCTAATAGTTGAAACTGACGCTTTTGTTCCGACTTTCTGTTTGATCTTCTCAAGGGAAACTGCTGCATTCGAAATTTTACGTAAAATCGATCACCTTTCCGTAGCTCGTTTTGTTCTCCCTTTATAATTTCTTCCATAATTTCCAGTGTTATTGCAGAAATTATTAATTGCTTTAGCGCTCCTATTAATTCTTTTTCCAATTTCTCGGTTTGAATACCCTTCTTCTTTTAAAACTTTGATTTTTCCAATTTCCTCAACAGTCAATGCGAGCGACCCATATTAGCACAATGATAATAATGATACAAAAAATAATGGATATAATATTTAACATAGATGTGAAATGTAGACTTGTTGCGGATATGTCTTGTCTGATCTATCGCAAAGCGACAACTAATCGTGACTAAACAATGTGAGGCTATTCATGTGGTAGCATCTTATATTTAACAATATATATAATATATAAACAAAGTTTCTTGCAAGTGTACATATTGATGTAAACATATATCACTCACAAATTCATATTATAAACGAATTTAACTAATAAGCAAGAATTTTGTCCACAATTCCTTTCTTTGATATAAACTTGTATATATTTTTACCCGAGGCTAATCAAGTGAACTGTATATCTAGAGCACGAGGATCAAGTTGGTAGGTAGCCCGGGCATACGGTCGGAGTCCTCTCTTTCTACTTTCATCGATGCTTCCTGGCTCATCTCGAATTAGTAATCTACTTTCTAATATCTAGCGCCCTGGTCGTCGCGACTCTCTTCGCCCGGTTCGAAGGAGAGCTAATGTGCACGCAGCATAGGTCGTAATTAGAGACCCCGTCGCTACGATAACATTTCCAGTCGTGGATCGCCTCCCGGGCACACGTAACTCGAAGCAACGACGATTTTTCAGCGGAATAACGCCGTTCTGTCCCAAGATTATAGGGATCTCGAAAATCGAGGCGGAAGATCGACGTCTCGCTGATCCGAACGCTCACGCCGCGAGGCGAATCGTTCCCGAGCGGGTTTTTCGCTCGTTCATCTGGAACGCGTCCTTTCTTTCACCGGAAGATCGTTACTATGGCTCCCAACTCGGCCCAGGCACGAACCCGGCTCATCGCGAATGCCGTTTCGCAATGCGATCGCGTCCGTTCCGATAGCGCAGGAACTACGTCGCGTCCAAGACATGTTGCTGCAGAAGGGAACACAGATGGACGCTATTGCGCATCAGAGAAATGCGCCTCCATAGTGATTTGGCTCGGTCTCCTTCCACGTTTCGCGCAACCAATGTGATAGGGTAAACTGTACTATTGCTGGCACTTCAGTAGTTATTGGCACTTTTGATTTAAACGGAAAATATTAAGAATTCCTGGTATAGAAAATCATTTTATATTATGTACTTATTTATATTTCAAAGCAACGTTGTAAGTTTTCATAACAGAGTTCCACATATGACTGTTAGCAACGCTGGAGAATATCCAGTAAGACCAACAAGATCCCAGTGCAGTGTAAATAGTGTTTTATTAAAATTTTCGTTACGAGTAAGTATACTTTATCGCTTTATAATTTCGACTGTACTACAGATGTAATAAGTGCATATATGTTTAATTATAAAACAAATAGCCTGTTTAACGTTTACTTTTTACTATGCCAATGACTGTACATAGTATTTGTCTTATTCACTGAATATATTTTATAATAAAAGATTTATGACTCGTAAAACTGTTTGATTTTTCTGAAAAATCTCTATTTTCTTTACCCTGAAATATGAAATTTCTGCCCTTAACTCCCTTTTGGTCACGAATTATTTATTCCTGAGAAAAAAATCATGGCTTTGCTAAGCAATTCTTTGAATTAAATTATAATTTTTTTATGTTCTTATATGAGCACGCCATGACCGAAATGGTTAATTGAGCTTTGAAATTCTATCAGTAATTTAGGACTTCAATGCATAGTTGAATTAAAATTCGTGACATAATTTATTCTTCCTTCTTGTTCTTATTTTTCGTAACGAGACGTCACCAGTTATCGTTCTTGCCTTAAAATACTTTTCCCAGAGATGTTGTGGGTTTTCCGTTTCCTCTCCTCTTCACACAGTTCATGAAGTATAACAATATAGTATTCATGTCTTTACTTCACCTCTTCTTCACAACAACTGACGCTGAATACAAATATGCGGGACGCTGCAGCATTACAGAAGTTTGTTAGACGACGAGGTTCAGTGCGGTGAAAAATCTAGACCTGCAACCTTGCCGCGTATCCATGACTATATTGCGGAACTCCGGGCAAGCTCATATCCTAGATGAAGAATTTGACGGTACAAAAATTGAGTGAAATATTTCTCTCTTCACATATTTGCCCTAATATTTCCACTTTATTCTTTGTATAGTGAGTACCCCACACAGTTATTTGTGAGCTCATAAATTAATCCTGCTATTTAATCCCTGGTATATACGTATCTGGTTAGAGGTGGTTAACTGTTAAAGAAATTGAATTTTTATTTCATCTTAGTTTGCCGCAATTCTACTGATCAATAAGAATAAACGTTTAGCTACAGCTTTTATCAACTAAAACGTCAGGACTTCAATGTTTCACTGATTCTTAGGAATATCGGTTAAGCTTCGCATAACTAGGTCAGGGTCAATACCGATCGTTCATCAAAATGAATCTCGTCCGAGATTCTGGATAAACAATTCTATCTGGAAAGGAATATCGATCAATTTTCCTGACATTGCGGTTGAAAGGGATGGCCAATGGGGCCAAACACGTCGCGTAAGCTTTAATCCACCGTCAAATACGTTCATTTGCTAACACGGCCGGCTCGAGCTCGGTCTGCTCCGGCTGTCGATGTACTGAAATTACAGTATTTCGCAGCCGCGGAACAATACGGTTTCTTGTTTCGCAGGTGTCGCGCGGGAGTGCCGGAAAGAATAAGTGCCGGTATAGAACGGTTCAGAAAACCAGAATCACGCGCTACGTCCCGGACAAAAGAGCATGCAACAGGTCAGCGAGCCGGTGCAGACATCTCTGACTACCGGCTGCACGGGACCGCGAGCGGGTGAGAAAGAGAAAGAACACGGTTAGAGAACCGACGCGACGGGAGAATCGCGGGGGAGGACGAGAAACGGATTCGACATTGATGTAAGAACCGAACGTATTGCTTTCTTCTTACGTCGTTCGCCGTTTTTATCGCGGGTCGAAGTGCCCCAGTCTCGGATTTGATACAACACCCGATGTAACATTGCCTTTTCGCGCAGATAAAAAGACCATCAGCTGGTCGACATCAAATCCATCGACAGCCGAGAATAACTGCTCGCAGTTGTCGAACATTTTCGATCTGCGATCTTCTGGGACTTTCAAGTTATCTCACTAATTGTAAACGTACGTGTCCATTCGAGAGTTTCTGTCGATAGCTGCTCTCGAAGGTACTCTCAATTTGGGTGTTCATTTGAGAGCACTTCAGAAACTTTTCGGAAAGTCCTTTCAGGTATATGGCAATTTGAATATCGTGCGTGTATGTGTATTTGAAGACGACACAAAATAAGAAAATAATTACGCTTAAAGAATATTTAATCTTGAGGAAACATTTGCAAATATTCTTGAATAGAAAACTAGCTTTAGAAGACTCTCAGCTATACGAATGGCGTTGGTATAGCTGAGAGTTGCTCGCCGAGAAAAAATTTCTCAATACCATGTACTAGCGATAGTTTTATTCTCAGATAGACCTTAACGCTTCGACGCATATAAATATCCTCAATCCGCGCGATCAACGTCGTTCTTTCTAGCCGCTTGTGGAATTTTCGGTCCGCGTCGGCGGAATCGCGCACGCATCGCGGAAACACGCGCGCCAGCGTTAATTGGCCTGCATAACGGGCCACCGGCTTTATCTTTTTCATTGTTGGCGCTTTGATGTTTCCGGGGAGCGAGCAACGAATTTGAATCTAAATAAAGCGAACGGAACAAAAGATATCGGCGACATACATAAATTCGCCGGCGAGAATGTTGCCGATACCGGATTTAATTGCGATTCGAGTGCATTTATCTCCGGTGACAATTGCTTTTCCGTTTGGCGTTAGAACCGGTGAAATTGGTTGGAGAGTTCAACCGTTATCTTCGGAATTAGGCTTTCCATTCGTAATTTATGGTGCTCGGAGGTTTTGTGTTTTTCTGTCCGCGTGGAAGTATCGGTTCACTATTTTTACGAAAACAATAGGGGTCGTTCGGAGGGGTGAACACAATTGCGCGTACATATACTTAGGAGAACGTCATCGGCAGAAAAATTGTATTGTTTTTTATGCTCGCATTGTTGTGAATTGAGAAGGGAAGAGCCGGATCATAATTCGACTGTAAATTAATATTTTTCCGGTACAGATATAAAAAATTGAGTCATCTCTCGCGTGCAGGAACGTCGAGCGCCGATACTTTCTCCAATTTCTTGGAGTTCAATGTACCGTTTGTTGAACAGTATGAATGAAAAAAAGGATTCTTTACTTGGAGGCGAAGCGAGTCGAAGGGGAGCGGAACGTTAAATGACGAGAATGAAACGTAGTGATTTTTCAGTCGGTCGGCACATGGCGCAGGTTCTCTTTGTCCGTTGTTACACCTGACAACGAGGATGCAACAACCGTGACGGCATCAAGGTTATACCGCGGTTCAACGCACTTCCTGTCGACAGATCTTTCTCCACCATGGGATAGACGCGGGCCCCTTTTAGAAACCACGTGCCCATCGTGCTTCTTCGATTTTCGACATAACTTAATTGCACCAAGATCCGCAGTTTATTGATTAACCCCTACGGTCACGAATTATTTATTCCTGGAAAAAAATCATGGCTTTGCTAAGCAGTTCTTTGAATTAAATTATGATTTATTTTTATGTTCTTATATGAGGACATAAAAAATCATGGCTTTGCTAAGCAGTTCTTTGAATTAAATTATGATTTTTTTTGTCCTTGTATGAGGACGCCATGACCGAAGGGTTAAACAGTGCATTCTGTGTTCAACTATGTTCGCGCAGCTATACATTTCTAGTCGGCTGATTTCTGAGAATTATAATCGAATAGAATTTTCCTATTCGTTTTCAAGGGAGCTGGACATTCTACATTATCAAGTACTTTATCGATTATCAGATAAAATATACTGCAAGTGTTGTAATGTGCGAGTACTGGAAATGCTAGAACGCAAGATATGGTTCCAATACGAGTTACAAATGGTGAAGCACAGTTTCGCTGTATTTTGTAGTCCTTGAAATATCCGAAGCAATAAAAATCGATTTCTGTAATAATAAATGATCAGCAGTAAAAATCACACTTCGGAGCACACATTCCAGACTGCAATTCACAATTTCGTGTGCGAAAGCTCGTGGAATTACGGCGACGATGCATTACCACGCAGACAGTCGAAGAAACGTAGGAATCCATAAATTCCGTCGCGATTGCTTAGCATTTCCAGTTTCAGGCGACGGCGCGGCGTTCCACGAAAATTAGCAAATCAGCCGTTCAATTGGCCCGACATCCCCGAGTAAGATGGAGTGCCGCGTCTCTGTATCGGTCTGCCATGCCGGTAACTGCAGCCGGTGTATAACGGTGCACCGTAAGACAGACGCCGTTAGAGTTTCGCCGGGCAAGAAGAATCTAGGAGCATCGCGATCCGTTATCGCGATGATTTTGCCTGCGCCTCTCTCGTTCTTGTGACCGTGTTACGAGTTTACGAGCCTCGGAGCCGGCTGGCTGGATTCCGACACGCGGATCACCGCGGCGCGCGGCGGCACAGCTTTACGAAACGAAACCGCTCCGGTTGTAAAATCTGCCCGTATTCCGCGTTCGTTTTGTTTTTTACTGGTCCGGGCACGGTACATACGTGCAAATGAGCGCGGTCAGTGAATAAAGGCTGCACTCGAAACGGCGTTAAATCATGTCAGTCCGAGTCCCTTTTTTTCGGCCGTCTTCTCGAACGCGGAAATGTTACGTTCGGTCGTTATGTTCCGCCGAAACCGAGAAAATATCGTGTCGCCCGGGAAGTTCTGCGGTTTGTCCGTCCAAACAATTTTTATCATAATATTTACTATCTAGCAAATCACGAAGATTTTATCAGTATTTGGAAGTTTTTGCATTGAAATTTGTAGACCGCTAAACATTGATTAACTTGTGAAAATGTTGATTTCTATTGAAAGCGAAATTTCTTTAGAAGAATCCTGCTTGTAATAATGAGAATTGTATTAACCCCTTGCCTTACAATATCGTGTCTGACTCGTGGTGAAGAATCTGAACAGATTCTAATAAAAATGTCTGTTAATAATTTCCTTTACACCGAAATAATATACGGCTATTGGAGAACATAATTTATATCAATATTCTCCTTTTCTTAGGAAATTACGATCTACAAAAAAAGTTCTAATCACTGAAACCGTAAAATAAATCGCAGGGCGAGGGGTTAAAATACTATTAAATACTATTAAATGTCATTCGTGGAAGAGCCGCATTCAAGTAGTCAGTTTGCCGACCACTGGTCTATCCTAAGGACTGTATAGTAGTAATTGTAAAATTGTTTAGCAATTTTCTTCGCACGGGAGCGTCGTTTTATCGAGAAACGAGCGGGATGCGGGGATTTTAGGTTTCATCGAAGCGACTACGACGGTAGGAGTTGGCCTAATAGTGAGGATGGCCCGCAGCTGCGTCAAACACGCCGCGATGGTCTCGTCGGGGCATGTATACACCGGAGCATTAATATTTATAACGACGCACGACTCTTTCGCATTCCGTGGGCGAGCAGAACGTCCTGGCGTGCGTGACTTTCGCAGCCAAACTACGTTTCGTTCGTTGGACAGCCCTTTTGCATTTTTAATGAGCCATCATTCCGCTACCGCTGTCCGCACCGCCCGCGCCTCGGATCCGCGAGCGTCTGCGCCGGGCTCTTTTCCCCGTGTCATCGTATCCTCCGCGCGAATACCGTTGTCACTGCGGAATTCATGGGTGACGATTGCATAACGTCGGAGATAATGGGACATCCTTTCGCACGAGACATCCACCCGTTAGCGAATGGTTCCCGCGACGTTCACGCGCGTTTTATATCCACCGCCGTCGTCCCAGTTTTCGTCGTCATTTTACGGCGACGCATGCATTTTTCAAACCTTAAACAGTGGATTGGTTAAGGGGTCTTGGGAATGCAGTTAACCTCTTCCGTCCGGAAAGACTCGAGGATATAGCGCAACAAAACAAAAGATCCTGGCATTCAGTCAATATTTATAATGGTTAATCATATTGGATAATGGGGAATCAAGTAAAAGTTCTATGAAACGGAATAAAATTATATTACAGTTATTATTTTATGTACCGACGATTAAATCTTCGTGACGTGGCGTTAAACCAAACAGACAAATATTGGCTCACACCGCTTTCGCATTAAATGGCTGGAATATTGCGATAGTGGTTCCGCAACGGAAAAACTTTGAATTTCTGAATTTTCAGTGCGTTCGCAATTAATCACCGTAAAGGGAGCAAGCAATTATTTGCTTATCTCGCCAGGGGCTCCGTAGCAAGTAAAGCTCGCGTCGTCATCAATTTCTTTTTCCGGTCTCGTTTTTCAAGTGTGAATGTTCTTGGATCCGGCGGGGCTGTTACTTGCCAGGATTGTTGGTTCCCGATGGTTCGGCGAAACAACTAAAACGGTTAAAATTTGTTCGAACCCGCGCCGGTGGGCGCCGTGTTTCCCGGTTTGCACGAAGACCGATCGCCGCCCGGTCCTCGCGAGCATCCTCGAATATCTGATTCCATTTAAATGCCGACGCTCGCGCCGGCTAACTGTTTTCACTGGAAGCAAGCGTTTCAGGTAAATTACGATTCGTTAGAGGAAAGTGGTTCCGCGCGATGGATGTATAATTAAGGCAACTGTACATCAGTGCGGGACGTGCGCCCAAACACACACGCATGCACCAACACTGCCTCGCTAACACCGAGATCTTAACCGCGTAAAACAGTTTCCGGCGATGCACACGCTCCCCGTGGAAATTACATAACATGCACGACGGAGAAAAAGTTGGGGGTTTTTGGAAAGTTCCCGAGAATCAAGAGGGGAAAAGGTCTTTCTCTCGTACTGCGAACCTGGCTAACGATTACCTCTGCGGCCACTGTCTGTTTAAGACCCATTTTCTACGTTTTATCGCATTTTCGAACGTTTCCGTTGTATGTCTCTGCTTCCCGCGGAACGTTTCCAGGTCTGGGACCATTATAATTTAAATTTACTTTTAACTAATAAATTTTCTTTGTTTTTCTGATTAAACATATGTGTATCTGAGAGATACAGTACGACTATATTTGTCGGGCAGAAGCCGCGAGTAACGGAAGGTTAAGTAGATAATACTGAAGACTCTGAGCATGTTGGTTCCAAGTGGGAACATTGCGCTTATGAATAAAACCGCATAAGTAATAAAGTTCTCATACAGGAACAGTCATAAAATGCAATAAATAACATTTTCCAATAAAATTTTATTAGTTATTTTATGACCACACTCATTTTTAAGTAGACTAACGGCTACATATATTTTTTCAACTCGTCATAAAAATTGATACAATAGAGGGTTAATAAGCCAAATTACCACCAGACTGTGGAACTTTATGCGAAATGAACATTTTGTCCATCAATTGCAAGATGCTCAATAATCATTTATTTTTTCTACTAACAACTTTAGTAGGTTGAACATAGTATACCTTCCTAGTCTACTGCGAACTTAGTAGAAATAACTAAAGTGAAAATATTTCTCGAATGTCAATCTTGTCAAAAAAGCTGAATTTTTGTTAAATATTCTTCCTAAATATATTTTTAATCTTTTTTAAAGCTGCTGCCCTGGGAGAGTCAGCCAGTTCATCTCTCAAAGCTCTTGAAGCTTTTAAAGGGTATTCACTGTAAAGTAGCGAGTGTAGAAGTTAAGCCAGGAAACTTTGTTGTACGTGATTCTACCTTTTGAAGCGAATCCAAGTAGCAGAATGAATTTCCCACTTCAACCTCGTGTCAGATTGAATAGAAATGATTGCGAAAACTAGTACTGCAAGAATGTTTCTTGGCACATCAATTTACACGCTCGTATTAGTTATGATCATTTTATCTTGCTTCAACCTCTGTATCTTTCTTAGATTTTAGTAGATTACTGTGTACAACAAAAATACGATTATTATGGTCTAGACACCTAGACTGTATCTAGTAGATCTAGTCCATTCTTATGGTCTAGAGCAGTGGTTCTTAAACTTATGTAGTCCGAGGACCCTCCCTTGAACAACATTTTTTTTTTGCGGACCACATTCCAACCATAGGCATTTTACGTCGTTCTTAAATGAGTTATTTGAATAAAAGCGAGAAGTTGAGGGATGTAAAGTCAGGGCCGGATGCAGCAAATGTTACCAGGAGGCCCTAGGTTCTGCGTGATAATAAAGTGAAAGTGAAACACAATGAATGACCTTTTTTTTTAAAGCAAAAATATCTGCTAATATCAATATTTAATCAATAGTTAATATCTGTCAAAGTCGTTTTGTGGACCTCCGGTTTAAGAACCACTGGTCTAGAGTCTAGAAGAATTGTTTTCCTGATTCGCCATCTGGAGGTCGTGAAAGCGGTTATAACATAGTAGTAAATTATTAAAAAATTGCGCGCGGCAGAATCGTAGACCTAAATGCAGGTTACGTGATTCTGCTGCGTGTGCCGGTTAAGAAAAATAACACTGTTGGTAGCTAGTTGCCACCGGAAACGATGATTCACTCCAAAGCGTCCGAGTGAAAACGCGACGAAGATCCATAATTCGCGGAACTCGTACTCGTAGCGTACCATGTTTCACGGGAGGCCAGATTAGGAACAAAGGCGGGGACGTGCGTTAACAATTGTTCCCTGAGAAGTGGTTTATCGAAACGGAAAGTGAGATAACACGATTTCACACGTCCGACGGATATGAATGGCGCACGCGTGACCATTTCGCGCTATTGCCAGTCAAATCCCGCGTCGAATTTGTCGCGTAATCGAATTGTCACGTAATTATTCTTTTCTAATCTACCGCATATTGCTGCGGTACTTACGACATTGTTCGAAACTGTGATAAAAAAAGGCCGATAACTACGCCGCAAATGCTGCGTTATTTGCCGCGAACGGATCGTTGCGGTTTCGCGATCGAGCCGGGCGAGCGTTGTCGTAATCAAAGCTTCGTTAAAAAAATTCATGGAAAGAACATAAAACTATCGCTTTCGGTTCATTGCACGTTGCGTTTCATGTGTCCACGATATACGTGTGCGTGTGATTTTCACTGTGGTTTCAGTTCCGTAATGGATTCAGCAGAGCGGACGTACAGCTCTTTTTTGTGTTTTTCAAAAATACGCTATGGAAATGAAAACTTTTTTATTACTATAAATATTCGCGGGTTATTACACACCGCGCGATGTTTTATATGTAAATCTTTGTAAACACGTGGTAGCTGTGTACGTCCAAGTAAGTTAAATATAGTAATGAATCACATGATTGAATTTTAAATTCATTGTAATATCACTGCGTACATCGTCTGTACATGTAATATTTATTAGTAATTACAATATCTAAGTTTAATATCATTAACGTTACTGAAGCTGAGTCCAATTTCTGTCTTTTTTTCAATTAATCTTCAAGGAGTTCATGCTTAACAATAAAAAAGAAAACAGCCTGAATCATACGTTCGATTTTATTCCACTAAGCGTGTAATATGATTCATTGGTAGAAATTAGGTCGCAACGTGCATCTCTAACGGGGTTAGGCTAGTCCGAGTGATTGTCATTGCAGCACCAATTACCTCTCTAACGATCACCAGCTGATAATATCTATGCACCTGTCTGGTGCGCCACCTGTTATTGAAATCATACCTGCGGTACGCTTGTCCGCGAGATGGCAGATCTCTCTAACGATTAATTTTCTTGATTTACATTAATCCCACTTCGATACTTTCTCTTGAAGATCAATTTCGAGAGCTTTGGCAGAGTGTGCGTCGCTATTCGATTCTCCTGAAAAAGCAGAATTCCAACAAAAAGTTTCGCACAACTTCGTTCAATCTAAAATCACGAAGAAATTTCGAAGAAGAGTTCGCTGAGCTAACATTTGTAGAGGCTAGTTCTACGGAGCATTGAATTTGTGAAAGTCCGTCTTCATGAAAGCCCAGTGCAGTAGGACCGTCATCGTTTATGGACCGAAGACACGCGTAAGACAGTCTTCACCGTGACGCAACACAGAATTAAGAAACTCGTTGCATCAGTGAACGCGCATCTTCGAGGAGGTTTGCCAGTCTCCTTTCATTCCTCTTATAATACGACGTCGTCCTTCGATCAGATTTGTGAATAAACAATTTACTAGCATTTGTTGCATCAGGATACACCGGTGATCTGTTAGTAGGGAATGTCAGCAACATATTTATCCGATTCGACGGATGTCTTGTTGCGACGATTCAATCGGGAGGACGAAACCTGAAGAATTTCCTTGTGGCTCTATTAGCATCTAGATCAGGCCTAGCCAACCCAAATGGTTTCACGGGCCACTTTGATGACGCGTAACGTTACAGCGGGCCGTAAACATGCTTTTAAAAAATGTAATACAAATACAAAACGAATAAAACTTCATTGTTATGCTATAACTCAATATAATTAACTCTCGAGTCTTAATTAATGAGATATTTGTTTATCCTTTCCTTCACTTAATTTTTGAAAATCTATATTTATGTTCGACGTTGCACATCTTATTGTTAGCTGGTTTTCTACATTGGCATCAGTTAATGAAGCATCGTGACTCTTTGTAAATCTTCGAAAAAATGTTTCAGAAACATGTGTGAATCCAAAAGCACTTACAACTCGTTGCGCAATATGTCTTAAGTTGGAATATCTCTCGGATGTAATATAAGTATAGTAAAAATTACTTTTTGATGTGAAAACTGGAGTTCGTAGTCGCACTTGCGCGTTATAACGATGACACATGAAAATTTTCATTTATTTAATACTTTTTGTATACATACAACGAGAAACGAAAGTTTCAATAGAAATATAAAATCGCCCGGTGGGCCACACAATTTAACGTGTTGGCCAGGCCTGATCTAGATGGAAACGACTTTAATTAGGCCGCGCAATCCAATAAGCGTTCTGAAGGGGAAAACGAGAAAAAGGGGAAGTCGGTTTCTTCTGCTCGTTGGCACAGCCGCGAAATGGCCAGGTCTCTCTTTCGTAACTTTCGATGGTTTGAATGCCGTTGCTCCGTTGGCGATGCGTTTGCCGATGTTATCCTGAATAGGGGACGAGAAGAGGGCAACGCGTGTACGCCTTGAGCCGCGAAGAGAGCCCGAGCTCGGGCAGAGACACAGTGAATATTAATACGCGCATGGAGCCCTCTCTTCGTCGGTAGATTTTATCGGATCGTCTCGGCTTTCCAGCTTCCGTTTCTTCCAGGCCGGCTATTACGGCCGACTGCTCGTTTACACGACACTGAAGTCCCTCGTATTCCGTTTCGTGGCCGTTGGACTCGCTCCGCTGGACCCCGGAGGAAGTACACCCACTTGACCAGATTTTCTTTCTACCCTTCGCATCCTCTCCTTCTCCTGCCCGCTCCTCTGTCTTTTCATAGAACTACCAGCACTAATTCTTTGTCCGCCAAAATGAGGTAGCGGCAGCTTCCTTTGCCTCCGGCCTTCGCTCAGACTTCTTAGCATCGTTTATTTTCGGCCGTACCTACGCCCCAGGCCGCTATTACTAGACTTTTATTTGCACACTTGATCAATATTAAATATCAACCCTCGTACGGCCGACCCTTCTTATAATTATACATGTTTAGGATCGTTTATCAAATTTTTAAAACATATTTTTGGAGTTACTCCACATAGACACGCTAATCTTTCTATTGTTCCTAATCAACCTCCATTTCAAGATAGTAGAAGATTAGAATTGTATGGTAATTTCACAGAAATGGATAATATTATACATCAAGCCAAGGCACGTAATTCTAGAATAATCGGTTTATATGTATAACTGATAATTTTTCAAATACACATATCCCAAATACATATATCCATTTCTAAATAGTTAAACGGCTAAGCTAAACAGTCCGTAATGAAACATTGCCGCGGCAAATGACAGCCTCGCCTCGAAACTCCAGTAGAATGTTCGCTAATCCGAAGGGTATCATAATTGTGTGAGCCCAGTGAAATGAGTGACAGGTTTCTACCAGGAATTGGATAGATCAAGTCTGTACCATGAATAATGCAAACTAGAAATCTACTTGGACGGTCCGTGGCAGTGTATAAATTGCATACAAGGGGATTTAGGTTTGCAGTCGATGGAAATATCAGACGTATGTCATTTCCATCTATGACTTCATTAGTGTAATGGAAAAAGCATGCTGCAGACATTGTATAATTTCATTCAGATTGAAGATTCATTTTCGGAATTTGATGAAGGTTCAAATTATACCTGTGGTATACATTTCTCAACGTAAGTTAGAGCTCTTCCAGATAGTTGCTCGCCGAGGGAAAAATTGAACGCGTCAATTTGAGATTTTCAACTTACTATTCGCTCTCCGAGGGTTTTTCGTGCAGCTCTCCCCTAGCACTCTCATTGCCGTGTACATTGACGGATTTAACTCTCGAGAGTAACTCGCGATAGTTTTACTCTCAGATGGACACGTACCTTTACACTAGTTTTCGAGGAGTTCGGGGGCGAAGGGTAGCGTGGCCAGAAATTTCAATTCCGACTGGTGTATTAAAATCAACTGTTATTTCTATTCATGACGCTGTCCTGATTATCCAGAGAGTCCGGAGAGAAAGGCGATTATCTGCGTGAATATTCAATGGGTAATTTCTGTGCAGCTTTAAAGAGGCGCAGACAGTTCGGGAAGGTGGCCATTGAAAAGGAAATCGCGGTGAAAAACGCGAAAGACGGTCGACCGGAGTAGTCCAGGGGATCCTTTTTGGAGAATGAAGGCATTCTCGCCCCGATTCCGAGTGCAATTAATCATTTTCTGCGGAAACGCGGAGACCTCGGGCCCCCGGGTAACCGAAGTTTCTCGATATCCTGAAAGCTTCCCTCTGACTTCGACTTCCGAGAAAAGTTTTTATGCCGCCATCCCTCCTCTCTCGTACCTCCTCCCTTCGCCTTTTATACCCCTCCCCCGGGATGGAACCTAATCTGCACTTGTCGAGATATCAGCGGCCGAGTCACCGTTAATTCTATTTTCTGTCGTCGAGTCCCTGGGATTGTAATTATTGGAACATCCCGGTTCCCGATTATTTGTGTCGGCCGATGTCCGGGACAGTAATAAGAGCGCGAGTAATTGAATAGAATTGAACCGAACTCGATAAAAATTCTTCAATTTATCATCGCTATCGTCCGCAGAGGAAACTTCCGACGATCCGATAAAACTTCTATAAAATTGGAAATGTTACCCTTAATGCGATCTTCGAACTTTTAATTCGCTCGACAAAATAACAGGCCCTTCGGCCGCCGGCGGCGGTCGCTCCCTTCTGTATAAACTTCAATCTCGCCGCGCAAACATTTAGCTACACGGACGTCGAACGTACGGGACAAGGGGCCAAAATTCACCCATTTCTCTTTCGACTCTGTTTTTCTTCATATTCTGTTCTGCTCTTTCGCAGAAGTGTCAGTCGTCTAGAGTCTAGATGGTCGACTTATTTCTTTCCCCCCTATCTCGAAACTTCTTCGAGGTGAGAAACTAGTTTTCTGCGATCTCGTGGATTAGGTACATATTAAACTTTGTGCATGTATATGATTTACTTAGATCTACGAAAGGCATATTTAAAATTTTCGTTGTAGGCGGAAACAAAAATATTCAGAATCAAGAATTCACTTTATTATAAAACGAACGAATCTTTTCGAACTAACTGCTTATTTCTTCTATTTTCTTGTTGCAGGTATGTTGAACGCCAGCCGTGAAGCTTATCGTCCTGCGAACCTCGCGTCGCTTAACCGAGGCCCTTGAAGAGCGCAATCTTTCCGCGATGTACGTGCGGAAAGTCTATATACATTTACGGAAGCGGGCGCCGCTCGCAGCCTGGAACTCTTAAAACGGTTTCCGGCCGTTTAAAGTTTAAACACTTCGTAAGTTCTTTCTTCCCCTCTGTCTCCTCTTCATAATTCATGTGACGCTTCAAAACTCGTGACATCGCGGCACGGCAGGGGCCGGTTTTTCTGCATTTTTCTTCGTTTCTTTCCGCCGTTTGCCAACGAAAGGATATCAAAGGATTAGCCTGTACTTTTCTTGGCCCTCTCACACCCCCTCCTCCCTCTTTGCGGATTCGTTCCTTACTCTGCACACTGTATTTTCAATTACTCATCTTTTATGGCCAAAGCCTGCGACTGGCTTTGAGATCCCACTCCGCAACACTATCGCCGCACTGTTTGCCCGACAGTGTTACCTTCAGTCGCATCGCGAAACTCGTTAATAGGGTCTCCATGCTATTTTATTTATATGCTTCGAACGCTTTTCGCTTTGATAACGGGAGTTTGATGTCTGTTGTCTGCCGCAGAGTTCTCTCTAGAACGCACATATCCAGTGCAAGCAATTACGGATAAGTTTGCTTTGTTAATTGAATCTTACAGCCAGTTCAATCAAAGGTTTTCGTGCAAACAGTCGGATAAGTACAGATTTTTGAGGTTGCCCGATTCGTGCAATTTTATAAAAACTTTTATAAAAACATTGCACCTGCCCGGTCTTCAAGTTCATACAGAAAATATCAATAAAACCGAAACAACGCGGAAGGCTCAATCAAGACGTCCATTTTTATTTCATTTTTATTTTCTTCTTTTTATTAAACAATATTAAACTTTGCCATTTGTGAGAGTCGTGTAGTTTTAGTAATTTCCAAGATAGTCAATCAAAAATGTGTCTCGCCTCGAATTCAGTTTTCGCTCTGTCAGTATGAATGATAGTTGACAAAAAATATCTGTGACATATTTAAAAAAAAACACTACATATCAACGTTGCATCGATACGTGCCCTTTTCGGACGAAAATTCACTACAATTTTCTCCATTCCTCTCAATCATCGCGCGTGCAGTGTTTGTTTAATTGATATATTTATATTGCTTCTATGAAACTTGTACTCGAAGTAAAAAAATAATCGACGATTTTATTTAAAAAATTGGACATCTTGCGAAGTAAGGGTTAACAGGATAAATCGATATCTCTTTTGTATTTTTTAATTGCGACGGAAAAATTGGAATATCGTCGAAACTGTTTATCATTTGGATTCGATAAACGCCATATTTTACAGAGGGAATATTTCAAATCGTTTCACACAGCTTGGCCGAAAGTGTGTTCGGAAACAATGACAGTTTCATTTGCGCGTGAAACGAGAGCCGCTAAACGATGGAATTTATTTCAATTGTTCCGCGGTGCTCGAATTATTGGAAGCCACAAATTGTTCGTAACGGAAGAGAAATGTAGTGGGACGCGCGAGTCCGGTGGTTCGACTCCGAGTAAAAAGATTTCTTTGCGTTCGCCTGCGACTCGGATCGAGTCCCGGACCCGTTCGGTTTTCTTACGTAGTCGTTGTGCAAGAACCCCGTGCACGTTGCGGCCAAATGCGCTGAAATATTTCAAGTCATCGGACTCGATTACGATAAATTACCAATTCTTTTTTGCCGCCCGGCCAGTGCACCCTCGACTCATTCAACTGCCGTTCGATCGCGATTAATCATGCCCCCCTTTTTGCATTCTCGAGGAGCACTTTTGGCACAGTGCGTCCCTTTGTGCCCCGTTCTATGCCCCTGGGACCACAAAAAGAACGTGGAATCGGTACAAATTGTATCATACGGAATCTGAGCTCCGCCAGAAATGCCGAAACACGCTTTTTCCGTTGCTCGCGATGCGAAACATATGGCACGGTCCGGACCACTTCAAAAAATGCGGTTTCGCTCTTCTTGCAAATTAACCCTCGGACAGCGGATCATTTTTATTATATCATTGATCAAGTTTAAGTCCACGGACTGCTTTATTTATCAATTTTTTAATACACATTTTTAAAGGCCTTCTTGTAGACACGTCAATCTTTTTATTGTTCCTATAATGCAGCAGCTATATATTTAATTAATTCTCCAGAAACAGAGTAATTAAAAAGGAGGGTTAAAAGAGTGCTCCTCGATGTTATGGAACTATAGCTTCGATAAATCTACATCAGATTATTTAATATACAGTAAACTCTTCTGTAAACTCCTCTTGATTTGTAATTTAATTTGATCTGATTTATACTAACTCTGAGTTTGGGGAGATCGCAGGGCTTTGGTTCTATGTAATAGTACGAGAAAAAGTAATGTAAAGCTTCAAATGCAAAATTTCAAAATTTTCTTCTGTTTATGTAGAATCTATGATCGATTAAAACAATCTCGCTCGTGTTAGACAACTTTCCTCTAATATCATTTTATCTCACAGCGTAATATGTTATTTCCTAAGAGAACTAATTCTATCCGCGTTTAATCCTGCCTTTGTTCGTACGCTATTACCGTCGATTCGGTTGGTTAAAGCGGAATATGCTCACCGGCACGGCCGGGTAATACGTTCGAATCCGCAGTTGATGCGGGCAGACGAGCAGGTAGATATGTACGATATAACGCAAGTGCGGGAGAAGGCGCGATGCACGAAATTTCTTTCCCGTACGCGACAACGTGCATTAATCGCGATGACGTCAATGGGCTTTCATAATCTTTAGGGTGGACTAGGGGACGGAAGAGGAGGGACGAAGAAACAGCCGTGTCGCCGTCAGAGCTTCCTAACGACGGAACAACTTTAAAGCTTGATATTAATAGGGGATTACGGGCGGGTACTCAATTTCCTTCGAGTCGTGTCGTTCCCGAAAACTTTCCGCCGCAGTCTGAATATTAATGAATATTCGTATTGATAGGGTTTCTTAAAACTGCTATCCGACTTCCCGTGCCCGTCACTTAATTCAATTTAATTACCTCTACCCCTTCCCTACGATGCTTGTTTACGGCGTTTTAATAGACGCCCGGTAAATTATGTATCGCCGCTGCGAAATTCTCCGCTACCTATGGCGAGTACATTAATTGGTTGGTAATAATATTTCATTAGCAATTTGCACGTTTTCACACGGAAACGCATCGTTGTCCATTGGTCGGTTAATAAACGCCTGCTTATTTTCCGGAATAATTTATGTAATTTTACAGTTCGATTCGCGGCCGAATACATTTTACACCGGATAACACTATCGTCCGTGCGCAGACTGCGGAAGTTTCCGCATTTGTACGGGTCTACTAATTCAGAACGTACCGGGAACGTCAAAATTTTCATGAAATTCTACAATCCCCCGTTCATATTAAATTTAGCAATTTATTATGAATCGATACTTTAAATAATTATGCATTTACGTTCTTCGTAGAGCATAACGAAAAATATACATAAGAAATAAAATAAAATATACATAATTCAAAATAGAATATCTTTATCTTCGTTTTAAAAAGTATAACAGTCTTTTTACAATTCAAGATCGAGAGCTAAGAATTTTTCAATAAATTAATCTAACGTAACAACTTCTGAAATTATTATTTAAAAGAACATCGTGGGACTTCTTTTATCAACAGCAATGGTTTTTGGTAGATAAAAATTACCCGAAGATATTGCGAACACGATGGTTTTGAGCTGAAGGCTTAAGATTGCGCATTGTTCGAGCCATTGTTCCGCGGAAAATCAATCAACGAGTTGAATTCCTTTGGGCTCTCGGAGAAACGAGGCGCATTGCGATCTGAACTGTGCTTTTGGTCGAACAAAATCTTTGTGTCTTTGGAGCAAGGCGGACTGTCCATTGTCTTCTAGGCCAAACACGATCACCGGACCACTCGACATAGCTGGCCGACACTCAATTAGCCGCGGAATCGGTCGAATCGATCGGTTCACACCGTATTGTGGGCATCGTCAAACGAAGTAGATTGACAACGTACAGAGATTGTTTGACGAGCAGTCGATTAGATTGGATTCAGGGCTGTGCATTCTGTGCAACGCTGTTACCCTCCTTCTCTTCCTTCTCTCCCTCCTCTCTGTCGCGGGGATGCACACCCGAAAATGCATCGAACTGTCGTTAAGGCAGCCACATTCATAACGCGTGTTCGATTCAAGCAATTCGAGTTCGGCATTCGTAACTTTCAAGTGTGCCCGACGATCGTAGCCTTCGAGCCCCTATGCTTATGCCAGTCACGTGCATTTGCCGATGCGCCTTGGACTCGTGAGATATTTGCTCGGTACACACGACGATTCTTAATCGCGTTACAGATTTACATTATTCCGTCTAGCTTTCTTCCACATTTTCGCCGGTTTTTCTCTTCCATGAAACTCGATTCCTCGTTTCGAAAATATTTCTTACTCAAGGGAGTAGACTCTTTTTTCCAGGATTGCAAGGGTGCGGGATTCGCTTTCTCATTTCTTGAAAAAATGGGGGTTTTCAGTAGTCAAAAGCGCTAGATAAAAGATCGATCTAGGCCGCTATCGTCCTCAAAAGCTCTATTTTTTTCGTTTACGAGGCGTAATTTGCATTATTCGACAGCATGTAGCTACGATGACAGCTACAGTGGAGGACCAAAGTATTCGTACGCCCTTTAAAACAGAATAACTTTTTTATAATTGTACCAAACGACTTGATTTTTTATAATCAATTAGAAGCATTGGTTTACAAAATAAACTGCAAAAAATATTTTCAAAAATTACAATTTACAAGGTTGCATGCAGAAATTAGAAAACATTTTTTAAAAATTTTATTTGGGCCCTTAATGAAAATTTAAAATATATGTTTTGTAGATCTATGTTAGTTATACACATGCTGAAAATTTCATCAAAATTGATTAACATACCGAAGAGCTACAAATAGTTAAATGTGGTGAAAATCACAGTTTTTAGCGACTTTTGGTCAGTTTCTGCTTAAAATCCACAGATTCTTACATCTTTCGATGCATGTCGTTTTTTTCTGCGTCGATGAACCGATTTCGATGAAATTTTCAGTATGTTTATAATTAACGTAGATCTACAAAACATATATTTTAAATTTTCATTAAGGGCCGAAATAAAAAAAGTTTTAAAAAATGCCTTTTTTATTTTTACATCTAACCTTGTAAATTACAATTTTTTGAAAATCTTCTTTGTATATCATTTCGTAAACCAATGCTTCTAATTGATTATAAAAAATCAGGTCGTTTGGTACAATTATAAAAAAGTTATTCTATTTTAAAAGGTGTACGAATACTTTGTACAGCCACTGTAAATAAAACAAAAATAAAATTCATTATATTACACCTTTAGTTATCGCTGTAAAAGTCATCACATCATTGCGAATGTTAGTTAGAGCAGAGTGGTTATTGAACAGAGCAGTGGATTTTACTAATGTGTAAATCAAAAGAGTTTATTAATAACGCGGTGATTGAATGTAGTTTCACGTCTGAGACACCGAAGTACATAGAATCTAGACGCATATCATTGGTTAGTTAATTATACAGGTGTCGCTGATTATATATCATATGGTAATTGCTTTCTACCTTATCGACTGCGTATAAGATTTACAATTACATGTTCTTCATACATACATATATAAATATACCTACATCCAACAGCGCAAAAAAAAAATGTAACATGAAGTAGGAATCTCAGAATGAAATTGTAAAACCAGTCATTTTGACTGGCATCGGTAGATCTAGTGTTAAAAAAAAGACTCCTCCCTTGATCTATCTTCTCCTCAATTGTTTCAATCTCGAGAATTGAGTTTGGATCCTTTTTTTGTAATACGACCGATTATCAGAATTGAAATTTCTGTAGTAGTTTGTTCCCGGTGGGCTTATTAAAGTAAATGTCACTTAGCGACGAAGCGATCAATTACGGGATAGGCTATCAGGCAGCCGTCGTGATCGATTGATCGCCATCTTGGTAATCTCCATTACAGCGAAGTGTTTGCTCGATTTTATGACTCCGGTGCCTAAGTGTTTCCGTAAACGCACTGACAACCTCCCCGTGAATAATACAGTTATAATTGCGTCGTTAAAGTCGCCGGCCAATTAGCACGTTGTTACGGGCGTCGAACGCTTGCCGCTCCGGCGGACAACTTTTTCGATAAAAATGGCCCGCGCGTCGTTGACGTTCAATCCCGTGAACTTGAACTTTCGCCGATACACATAGAGTCCTCGGACAGTAGTCAACGGCGAACGATATTAACGCAGTTATCGAACTTGCCGATTAGTTGCGGCGTGACGCGGAGTTAGCTGGAGTTCCTCGAAACTTGTACTTTGTCAACAGTTAACGATGATTTGCGCTAAGTGTTCTCGGATCACTGGAGGGATACGCAGATCCTTTAACTGATTAGAAGCGCATTCACGTGACTAAGGCTGACAGGATTTAGTCAGACAGAGTCTTGATGAATCGAGCTGTTACGTGTGCTCTCCGTTTGCTTCCACTCATTTACTCTCTCTGCCCCCCCTTCTATCTTGCTCTAACCCCTACGATTATTATCCTCCCTCGGATTGGGAACTACGGGGTCCACAATATGCCTACTTCCTCCTTCGACCCGGTCATTCTTGGATTTCAGTCACGTAACGACTTTACGGTTCGCGAATATTGCGTGGACATTTTTGCACGTTTAATGGGGTTAAGTAATTTTAAGCGGCGCCATAACCGCACGGTTCAGTAATTCGATTTGCATTGGCATTCAAATTTCTGGGAAGTTATTCCCGATTAATATCTTCGTGCCGGAAATAGCGGTCTAACTACCGCGTAATTTACGTCAGGTATTGTAAACATTCGGAGAGTACATTTGCTTGAAAACTCTCCGCAAAGGTGAATTTGAGATCCAAATAATTGAATTGTCGTTTTGAAAATATAAAAAAGAATAAATACATGAAGTTATTGTGGATGCAGTTTGACAGTGGATTACACAGTGACTGCATTGACAAGCAGCAGTTGGCCGAAGTTAATTGAGAAGTATTTTCAAACTTCATCCACGTCGATCCAGAAGAGTTAGAGATCAGTTTTCCCGTACATTAGTTCGCAACTGTGGAAATCTTTGCATCGCCACATTCGTGTACAAAGGAACGCTTAACAAACACACAAGAGATGATTCATGTTGGGATCGTAAAGTCTGGCGTGGTTCGAGAGGGGGCCCACTTTCATTTTTCACTCGACCGCATTGTGAAATGACGCGAAAACTTCGATCGTAAAGATAACGATCTACACAGATCACTCGGATGCGATCCTACACGAAAATCCTGTCAGCTGTTTCAGCGGAGCGTTCCTTCCATAATAAATCGTCGAATTAAACTCGAGTCTCGTAAGTTTTACGTTGATCCAGAATTTCGTCGAATATCCTCAGCTTTCAGCTATATGTATGCAGTACAAACTGCATATTAGCACGTTTCTCTAATTCGTATTTAATTCTACAACCGTTTCACAGGCGAAGCACTAATGTAACTATTATGTGCACGCGATGCCAGGGGCTAATTCAATTGCAACGCATGGGACTTCAAAATGAATGTGACGTAGAACAGATATAGGTGTATCCGATATTTTTTCGGCTGTGCAATTAACTCCATTTTCATTCTTTTTAATTATCTGATATTACCACTTCTATGTCCGCTTGCAGCGTCAAAAAAGACCATAAAAGATAAATGTGTACTAACTGAAAAACAAAAACAGATTATATTCGATGTAGCGTAGGAAATGGTTTGAAAAAAGTTATAAAAATTCAACGAATTAACGGACGAACTTTTACATGTGTAACACGTACTTTCAAATGTGGTGGGTGATCAAATTAACCGTAATTTCCATCGGTGTCCAGCGAGTCCGATGAAATTGCATTTCTTCGGCGGACCGGGGCATCCGAAAACGGATCTGGTTAGTGTGTTTCTCCGACGCGACGGTTTGTCGGTAGCAGAGCGAAAAAACGTTACGAGTAGCGTATTTAAATTATGGGAAACTGCGGTTAGGGGATGGTTGAAGCACTGGGTTCGCGGTTGGACCATCGATCACCGTCCGTTGCTTTATTCCCCGGACAAATGAGATTCATTATGACTCCTCTTGTGCGTCACTCGTGCGCGTAGAAAAAAAGTGGAGTGTCTGCATTTTATTTATTAACGACCGTCGGCTAAGCGCCGCGGACAGACAATATGCAATTTTTATCGGGCTTCCATTTTCGAGGTTCTTACCCGCCAGTCATTTCGCCATTAGAGCTCTCCATGTCGATTACTGGGGCTTCTCCCTCTGGGAAATGCCTCTCGCAGTCTCGCATTGCCGTACTCTCTCTCTTTCATTGTCTCTTTACCGATTCTGTTCGACCTGCTTTTCAGAATCGACGATCGCGGGTTCGATTGGTCGCGGTTATTACATTCGGAGCGTCGCGCGTCGCCGGAAACTCGATTAATCGAGATAGAGAGAACTGTGCCACGGTAACTGTTTAAAACCGTAACAACGTGCCCCAGGACAATTCGAAACTTTCGTTTTAAAACTTAGTTCCGACGCATGACGAATTAATCGGATTTCGTTCGTTATCCGGGTTCTTCCCAGTAATTGCCAGATCCGCTATTTCTCCAAGTTTTTAATTATCCCGCGGAAGTTCGGAAACATTGTTAACAGCGCAATTTGCTTTCTATGGCTCGTGCTCTCTTCCTACAGATTTTGTTTTCTTAGAGCCCTCGGCACGATGATATGATTGCTGATCATCGGATTACGAATGCTTAATCAGATTTGTGGAGAAGCGCTCCGCGAAGTTCCAGATGATCTCGGGAACACGTTCAATTTTGTTAAGTACTATACATTTATTTAATGATCGTCGCGGTGCTGTTTCAAGACTGTGATAGGTATCAAAGACTAACAGTATTCCTCGAATTAATCCTCGGAAGGCGGACGTTGCTGACAACTTTCCAGGCGATGGTATCTGGGTCTTTGATGCATGTACAAATAGTATTAGCGAACCGCTATATGTATTTTACACCCCGCGGCAAGCTTGATGCGAGTTTCTTAGGTTCGCAAGGTAAATCGCCTCTGCGTTTAACAAGTTTCAGCGCAGCAACGAGTAACATAAATATCAGCATTTTATAGTTATTCCGAATATACCTTAAAAGATGTTCTTATGCAAATTTTCGAGCATACTTCTTCGAGACATCTTTTCATTCCCATCGGGTTTAACGTAAACAACCGTCGACATAAGTTAACCACCGCAGGCTGAAGAGTTAGATGCTGCTTTTGGAAACCTGGGTCAAAATAGCCCTGGGCGGCGACTGCCGAGGGTTAAGGAGCGACTCGCATCAACCATTTTGGACATGCTGAAACTTCCAACGTGTGCTTATATTGCCAAACTAGGAAACACTCTTTCGCGCAAGCTGGAAGCAAGAATTTCTTACTGCCACGTTGCACACAACTATATTGCAAACCGTTATGGAAATTCCAAGTTTTGCAGACTGCACGCGAGAGCCACGGCAAGATCTAGAGATGCTTTCATCTGCTGGGAGGTTTATTTTAACATTTACACGATTTTAGGAAATAACTCCACAAATTTATTCTCATTGTACACTTTTATTTGATCGATTCTGTGTTACGCAGAATCTCATACGTGTCATAGTGATGTCTGAGAATGAACGATATTCGCTTCACTCAATATCATACCGACCTAATATACAGGATGTCACAGCCGAAGGAGGCCACCTACACATCTCCTTTATTTTTAATGGCACAAAAAACATTTATGGCATAATTTAAATGGTATCGAAGGAGGAATATCATAGAAGAACAATTTCGAACAGTAAGTTCAAATGTAATGGTACTCAAGATCACCTGAAGGTAATAACTTAAGCATATTCAAATGTATGCTTCCAGCCGCTACAAGATGGAATAAAAAGAAAAGTTCTCCCGATAAAAAATAACGATGACCTTGAAAAAACTATGAAAAAAATAACCGGACAAAGAAAATTGTTCTTCTATGATATTCCTCCTCCGTTTTTTGTGCCATTCAAAATAAAGCAGATATTTGGCCTCCTTCAGCTGAGGCACCTTGTATATTAGACTACAGGGAGTTCCAATTAAGTTTGCAACAAAAGGAAATTGATCTGTGCAATGCTATTATATTTTATTGCGTCTGCGACGACGGAGTGATGTCTGAAAGAACGACATTCGCTCGACGTTGATTAACTGAAGCTCCGGAAGACAAAGTTTTTAGAGCGCCGTCTGGAAGGGCCACGTTACATCTCGCAATCGTCGCCGGGATCCGCGTAGCAGAACTTTTCCTCCCATCGAACCTTCAGTTTCCCGCTTCAATTTCCGCAAGAAGACTGAATGGACTGGCAGTGTTGGGGAACGCCACGCCAGGTTCGGGAATAGTCGCCGAGATATTTTCATCAGAGAGATTCTCCGTAGATTCCCAATGTTTCAACGGACCCGCGTTCTTCGGGACGGGGTTGCATTCGAATGCCGAGAGGTTTCGCTGCGGAACACCTGCCGAAATCGTCATCGAAAACCTGCATGGTGAACCTGTCCATGCTCGATTCGGCATCGAAAGGAATAAGAATTCGAGCACAGCCGGAGGGGGAACGAAATTGAAATGCGGCAGGAATGTGAACGGCTTGACAGTCACGGTCGGGAAAACTCTCCGAGATCTAGAAATGGCTGAAATATCGACACATCCGATACAGCTCCTGCACTTATATTTACCTGCTGCACCGGCCTACAGGTTTCTTTACGAGCGCCCCTGTTGCTGAATTCTTTATCGGCCCGACCATCTACATATCCTGACTACCGGTCGGTACTATGTTCGATTGCCTGGAAACAGCTTGTTCCGTGCACGTGGTTCCCGTGTTGTAGACGCGTTTCTTCATTGCTGGTAGTTAATTGCATTTTTTTCTGATGATATTTCATATGCAACAATCTAATGAAACGAGAGTTGGGCATTAATCGGTTAAAATTTTAATCAAGATTGATTGATTAATGTTTGCGATTAAAAAAGGTAATCGTTGAAAAATGGACGATTGATTCAATCGAAGAAGTTAATCGTCAATCGTTGATTAAAAAAAGAAATCGTTGAAAAATCGGAGACTGGTTTAATCAATTGTTGAAGTTAATCGCCACACGGTCTATCCATAAATTGTAATAAGCAGGCACACAAATGCAAATATACCGAAACTCAGTTTACATTTTTTTCAGTATGCGTTACACATACTGCGTTACATACAGTTTTGATTCGGTATTTCATTTCGAAATTTCAGCAGTTAATTATCCGTCAATTATCCGATTGGAAAGAATGTAATCGTTAACCGCAATTACCGACTAAACTAGGAGTTTAATTGTTAATTGCGATTAACGATTGAAGTAGAAATTTATTCGTCAATCGTTGATTAGATTTTCGCCCAACTCTGAATGGAACAAATTAGAGAATTCAACTTAAATTCTGATGCATCAATCATAAGAGAATATAAAAGTCGAAGAGTCCGGCGAAATATAAAGTCCTGCATCAATTTATCCCGCCATGTGGTACGTCCCCTCTGCGATTGTCCGCGCATTACGCTTTCATGAAAAATTGATCGTACCCCGGTGGTGTTTTGATTGTGACCGGCGAACAAACGAACGCAAGCGGTAGACACTTCCCCGAAGACTTCAACAGAGTTTATATTTTATTGGCGGAAGCAGGGCTTAGCACCTACGCGGCTACAAGGTTCTCTACTCCGACGGTAACGCGAGTACGGTATTCACCGGTGGCTAAACTCCGAACTTCTTAATATTTCACGGTCGCACCCCCTCGAATATTGACTACACTCGTGTCGAGAGGAGGCTGCTATTGGAACAGTCACGGAGCAATCACACCACCGTCTTGCGGAGATATCCGTGTTTAAACGATAGGCAGATAGGCGGTATTTCTCCGGACGGTAACGGATTTCCGCGTTCCGCCGAATAAAAGTCACCTGAGAGTCTGGCAAGGCGGCTAGGCGGTGCCGGTGGTGGCACGTCTTCTTTTATATTCCGTCAGGAGGAAAACTTCCTGCGGGGAAATGGGAGCGGCGGTCGGCTATTTTCCGTGAAAATTGTGCTCCCTAACCTTGTACATGCATATTTTATTCAGAATGGGCGTGAGCCGCAAGAAAGACATTTCTTCAACGGGCGGCCGCGCTCCGGAATGGGCCGAGGTGGACGAACTTGCCTGAACTTTGTCCGACTTTAGCTCCCGTCTTTCGACCCCCTGGCCCCCTTTAGGCCACTCCCCCCTGGGTCGTATCTCGTGATCCCGGGCTTCATCGAATCCTCGGCGACGGTATTTCAACTTTTCCCGATCTCATGTATACCGGGCGCGTTGTGTCGCGTGCTTGATACGTATTAGAGGGTGGCCCGCGAGCCGCTCAACATATTTCCGCTCCGAGTTTACGATCCCCGGCTGCATTTTCTTTCGCCCGGTCCGGAATTCGCCGGGATTCTTCGCCCAGAAGAACTCCGAGTCCGCTCCGTTTCGCGCGCGTTATCCGCCACGGTAATCGCCGCGGGAATGCTCGCGGATTACACTCGAAACCGGGGTAAGCCCCGTTCCCCCCTAAGAAGAATATATTCGGTTGGATCCCTCGCGTTCCTCACCCCTCCCCTTGGAACACGCGGGAAAATTCGACGGGAATTAGTTGATTTATCCGATCCGCGGATTCATTCCATACACTCGACGAACGATACAGTCTCCTTCGTTTTCCGCCTCACTTACGGTACTTCAACTTCTGACCTCTTGTGCGCGATTACCGCGATCCATGGCCTCGGAAACTGTTGCGCTTGTGTCGCCTTCGCGTGTATTGTTTCGATGAAAGACCGCTTTAATAGCGAGGAAAATTGCATTATTGAGAGCGTTTGTTTTGTCTTGCACTGGCACCAAGGATTTGTTTCAACCAGCCTCTGTCTTATTTCTTTTCTGTGCTGGCTTAACAGAATTACTAGCAGTTGTTCTCAAAGGAATAAAATGGATTAAAAAGGATAAAAACGGATTAAAATTTAATTTAATTTTAAGCCCAGTGTACATTCTAAATGAGCGAAAAATAGTATGAAATCATCCGCTAAAGAAACAAAGCGAGTTAATGTAATGTGTAATGATAATAACGAGAATAATAGTAATGAGAATAATGGCAATGACAATTAATTTCATACCGGCGCTTTGATAAAAATAAGAGAGGTAATCAACCCTCTCGCTTCCTCTGTATCAATTCACACATTTTTCTCATACACTGTGCATAAATATGAAACACCGTTGTACCTTACACGTCGCTTTATTATTCGCGAACAATCCGAATCATTTTATGCTCGAATTTCATTCCACTATTCTCGGCGCGAGGACTTTCAGACTTGATCATCTATCCCTGCATTATACATATTTTCGGCGTTGTGATTAACTTTTACACATTAACACGAAAATTAAATTGGGTAAGTGGATGAATGATGAGAAACAGAAAGAAATTGACACAACAAAAACACACAAGATACAATAAAAAATACTGTCAAAGCCGAAAAAGCTAGAATGAAGACTGCGACGTCCATTTGTTTGATTAAATCGAAAGACAAGGAACAGTCTCGGAAACACGATAGAAAAGCATCTTGTATATCCGACTACAAACGAAATGGTAGTTCCAACTGTAGAACAGCAGCTTGAAAGTTGAACGTAAGATTGCCGTAATTTTTGGCTCTGTTAAGAAAACTATGAATGAACTTTCGCGCGCGAACGAGCTTTTTGAGCGTTCGTATTCCATGCCGATGGAAAACTCACGGAACGAGATTACGTCGAGTTAGCCTGGACGAATCGGGGGAGGGCTTACCGGGACGCAATATTTAACTTCTAAAGTCATTTGCAATCGGCAAACACGCCGCGGCCGGCGCGGCGTGGTCGTGTGCATGTCCCGTTACAGTTCCAGCGTAGCTGGTCAAGGAGTTGCCGAGAAGCTTTGCATGGTCGCCACGCATGGCCAGCGTAACGTTGCAAGTCGCGATGCAGAGGTACGTGGACGAAATCGGGTCAGGTTGTCTCGGACATGTCCGAGTATAAATAATTTATTTTTCACCGCTACAATCAACATGGACGCTCGAGGATTTATCACTCTATCGAACACAACTTTCCCTCTTGAAACAAACTCTGAAAACGAGCTATAATTTTTTATTGTTAATGTTAGAACAGGACTAATCGCGACATCTCTTAAATAATATTATAACTCGTACGTAATCACGTGACTATTGTAACGCCTGATTCGTACAGTGTATTTCTCGATTCGGCAGTCGAAGTGTTCACACGTGTTTAACCTATAAAGTTATAACCTACGCAATTATATATCTTTAATAAAGGAAGTTATCTTCCACATATTCCGCATTACTCAGCTACAAATTCCATCAGTTAACATCACCTGATGAGTACCGCACGCTGCTATCAAGTAGATAATATTATTTTCCTAAATCGATCGACTCGGGGTGGATTCAGTAGCGAATTTTAATTCCTGAACATACCATGGATGGATTATGCAACTATGGGGATGATTGGAACGAAATAAATGGTCGAACGAAAAAAATCTTACTCGTCGGTTTCCGTAGGACTCAAACTTCATTTCCTGTTTTACGTAAATCGATAATTCGTTCCCGGGACAATCATCGGGACAGGTAATCTGGCCGCGAGCTGATTTCCCGGGTCTTAATGTGTCGAGTAATTTCGTCGGCGGCGCTTTAATGTCGGTGTTCGAATGTAAAAGTTTGATGGCCGCGGCGGAACGGATGTAAGCCCGCGGGTCGGCCTGAAATTATGAGCAAAAACGTGGGGTCTCGACGTCGTCGTCGTTGGGCGCGAGAATTTCCGCGGAAGAGCAAGACGACGCCGGTTGGAATCGCGACGCCCGTAGAATAAGACAATATGTTTCCGTATGCTTGTTTCACGGGAATTTAACTCTTCTCTAGGGTCAATTTCAGCATCCATAAAACGCGGTCTCGTTACTGTTTCTTCACAGGCATCGCCGCGACAATAAATTCCGACGAAAATTGAGTCGTAAACTTTCGGAAATGCGTTTCCGCGAATCCGGCCCCGGCACGCGGTGCTCCTTATCCTCGGCACCGTTACGAACTACTGGGATCGCGACTTTTTCTTTGGTTAGCAGCTACGATGGCAGCCCTGCGAGTTAATTGGCAATGCGAACCAAGACTGCGAAGCCTGTCTTAATGAGCCGTTAATCATAGTTTGCTGCCGCGGCGAGCTGCGAACGTGTCGAGTTCTAACGAATCTGTTTGCCAAACACAAAAGGTGTTTTGTTTCGCTGACGCGACCGGTTGCGAAACTGTGTCACAGGTTCGACGTCTTGTGAATTACATGAGCCGGCCGAACACTATTTTTACTTTACCTATTGACGGCACTGATTGCTCTCCGACCTCTAACGAAGGCACTACACATTTTACAGGACAGTAAAATTTAGTAAGCAACTTATAAATATACTTGTAATGATTAGACCAGGGATGAGCAACCTTTTTTTACAACGGGCCAGCTACAGATTTGAAAATGTTGTGCGGGCCGCATGTAAGAAACTTATGATAATACAAACACCGAATGATGAACTCAGATTATCTCTTTGTTAACAAAAACACTGTAGGAATTTTTAAAATTAAAAATGTAAAATCTTTCAAGGGCCGCATGAGAAAGTGTGGCGGGCCGCGGGTTGATCATCCCTGACGGTGGATTTCTGATATTTCTAAATTGACCCACCAGAACTATTCTGACGTACAGTGAAGTCGTCTAAATAAAAAAAGAGTACTAAAGAAGCAGCTTAGGCCTTGCGGTATGACAGTTTTCTTTTCCGTGAAAAAGTTCAAGACAAATTAAGTCTGGAAGATGAGTAATGGACGAGGTACAAGATTCCCAGCAATTTTATCAGATTAATAGGCGGAGCGGAGCTATCGAGTTAGCTTGGGGATAGGGGTGGAGCAGCCCCGAAGATTAAGCGAGCCGAAACCGCGATAAAATTGTTCGAAATAGAAGAAACGCGTGCCGTATTGTTGTGAAACGGCGAACAGTGGGTACTAATTTCCCGACGGCTAAAAAGTCATGGGCTTAAAAGGTTGGCGCGATGGCGACCACCTCAGAATCTTTGCTTGCGCAGCGGATGATTAATTTAACCGGGGCTCTCTGGTTTCTCGCGAAAAAAGCCCTGCCGCGCAATTATCTCTTCTTGCATGGACTATTGTCTCTCGGAGGCGAAGCTGAAAAATGCACCGCTTGCACCGCGACGACGGGGCACATTGCAGCTCGCTCTCCGTTTTCGGCGGCGGAGGCTGCCGAATGAATGAAACTCATTATTAACTAAGGAAGACAAATCCTTTTTATTGCCGGGAACCTCGAGCCCGAGGAAACCGGCGAAATTCACTCGGTTGTCCTTCGGCCGAGGACCTAGAGGTGTGAACAATACGAGGTGAGATCAAAAAGAAACTGGACTCTGTCAGTTTCCTTGCGAACGTACAAGACAAAGTCTGGGGGCATTGCGGATTGCGGATCTCTTCTCTGTATCCTTGTGCATAAGTTTGTCAAACGACCCAGCGGCCTCCACGACAATTTTTATTGATATTGTGTGCAGAACAATGCTTTTAGGTTGAAAGATAATCCTCCAAAGTTTTACGTCGCTAATCCCTCGTTTAAGGCGGTACACTCGTTTCCAGGATTGCAAGGGTGCTGGACGCGTTCCCATTTCTCGATAATACAAAAATGGGGGTTTTCACTAGTCAAAAACGCTAGATAAAAGATCGATCTAGACCGGTATCGCCCTCAAAAGTCCTATTTTTTCGTTTACGAGGCGTAATTTGCATTATTCGGAAGCATACAACTGCGCATGTAGCTATTTTCATAAAGCTGTGACTGTGAATAATGCAAATTTCGCCTCATGAACGTAAAAATAGGACTTTCGAGGGCGATCACGGCCTAGATTGATCTTTTATGTAGCGCTTTTGACTACTGAAAAATCCCATCTTTGTACAATATTATCGAGAAATGAGAACGCGCATCCCGCCCCTTGCAATTCTGGAAGCGAGTCTACCGCCTTAAGGGTAATATGCTAGATCCTTTCGGCCATCGTCATTGTTTTCGGCCAATAGCAACACAACGTGTGATAGTAGGGAAGCTGGGATAGAGTGAGACCGTATTCTTTGCTTAGCTATCATCTGACGGACGAGCAGTACCTTTGTCGTTGACTCTTCTTTCCGGATCGCGCGCGATCGAACACGTCGCTGTTCTCCGATCCACAAAAGACAAGCCCTACGCACGGAACCTTATCTCGTTTTCGCGTGTAACGCGACGAGCCCCCGAGCGGACCCTTAGAAACTCCACGACGAAGCTTTTGTTCTCCTCGAAAGGAAAAGAAGCGTTCCGTTCGACATACTGCCGAGGTCGCGCCTCGGGGCGGAACGCGTTACGTACGACGGAGACATGGGCCCGATCATACACTCACACCCCGCTTCCCCGGATTCTTCGAAATGTCGTTCCTTTGTACTTTGCTCGCGAATTTCAGATTTAGTCGCGGGATCCTTTGGAACACTCGGATACGCGATACGTAAACGCGAATAATGCTACGTGTTCTGTGAGCGATCCTTTCGCCTCTCCCCGCTTCTCGCGTTCGCGCAATTCGATTTTTCGAATCTCGCGGGCTCGCATCCTCGTGTGGAATATGGCGAAGAAAGAATGAAGGTGTACATCAAAATAAAAAGAAAAGAGACAGATTCTTTCAACAGCATAGTTAACTTTAGTCTTTATTTCGACTGCGAACAAATTCGAAATTTGCGAAGAGGGGGCCATAAATTAATTTGTGCATGGGTAAAAAATAGAATTGTGAGATAATGTTAGACTTTATTCAAGTATGTAGTGGAGTCCTACAATACCGCGTGTATTAATTATATAACTTTACTTAACTACGTGTATTATATAACTTTATGACTAAAATACAGTAAGAATGGTTCCTTTATAAAATGTGACGACGCGACGCGACGTGCTAGGCTCGATGGTTTCCTTGCGACTGACTTCGGTCCTCGCATTTTCCTTGCTACTAGGGTCGCTTATACATACCTGCAAAAAGCGGGCCCCTGTGCTGCCTTATCGAACTAGTTCGGACTGGAAGAATGGGGCCTTTTCTATAAAGGTCCCCGATAAGAGGTTTTTTTTTTGGTGGGTATTGGGGGAACCAAAGATCTGAGCCCCACACTACCCCCTTCTGGGGTGTACGTACAGGTATTTTTCCTCTCATCCTTAATAATAATAAAAAAGAAAAAGGGTCGCTTATACCTAAGGATTGTAAACCGCCCCTTAAACCTACAATTTTGGAAGTGGCAATCGTTGCACACCAATAGATAAAATGATTTCCAGATCATAGAATCGCATGTTTGATTTTTTACCCCGGGAACAAATAGTTTAATCGATTGCTTTTCCGATCGCAATTATTCGAGGTTAATTGAACCTAAAAAACGTGGGAATATAAGAATGACGAAGTTAGATATTTTATACAAACTCTAGTACAACCAGTGTGTTACCACGCGAGAGTCCTGAAATTCTGATCTTTTTAATTAATATCATGAGGACGCGCTTTGTTGCCGGTCACAGCAATTAAAAAAGCCTCTCAGCCTGGAAATAGTTACGCAATTCTAGTGCCTTTTACGACCGCGTCTGTATGAAACACACTCGCGACTACTCCCGAGTCGAGTTCCTCTTTCCAAATAGAGTGCTTCCCCTTTTTCTCTCGCGAAACCTAATGTTTATTTACAAAAAGATAGCATCACGAGTCGTGACACCATAAAAATTCACTGACGCGTATGTACAATATTTACACAAATACATATATTCGATTTGACAATATCAAAAATATATACGACGACCATACTTTCATCAAAGAAACTCTGTACCGAAAAAGTAATCTCCTATTGAAAAATTCCTTATGCCTTATGCCTTTATTATAATCATTTCAATTTAAAACTTTGTTGTAGATGCAAAACTCTCGTAAAAATTGCTGTCTTGTCTCTGCATATAAAATTCACTTTACCAAGTTAATTAATGCAACATTGCTGAACGTTTGTTAACGATGGTTCAAGGGAGAGAGATTTTTAATAGGAATTCTGCGAAGAGAGCCACCTTTTAGCGATAAGTTGGATATAGATAGAGAGCGAACTAGTTTTCGTTTGGAATGGTTGCGATACCAACGGAAAGCTAAGCAACCGTAAAACGTTTACTACGGTTCTGCGTTCGAAAACAATAAACGAAGGAAATAAGATGCTGATTGCGTGGCGGATTGCTGTGATTATCCCGAGAAATCTCTGGAAGCTTCAAGGTCCGTTAACTTCCACAAATGGAAAAAATGTCCCCGGACAAAGGAATAAATAGCTTGCGACGACGTTCATGATCTCTCCGAGGAAGAGGTCCACGACCTCGGGAGTCTGACAATCTCTTTGCTTGTCCTGTTCCTTGGCCTCAAGGTTGTTAATCCTTTAGGTTGAGATCGTCTGGCCTGTGTTCTCGTCCGAATAAACAGCCGGAATATAGACACAATATAAAACACGCTCCTCCATAAAGCTGATTGCTGCATTAATCGGGTGGCCGGGCCACCTTTGAACTAGCTTCCTTTTTAACCTAATTGCACGTAATCGTTCGTAGGAAGCGTGTAGGTGTCGTTACAAAATTTCTAGCATGGATGAGACCATATGGAAATGTTTTTCGTGCCGCGGCGATGTTGATCCGAGCGTTAAGTGTCCCGTTCTTGGTCTAGTAACCGGCTAAAAAGCCCAGGAACGGTGGGATTAAGAGCCGCAGCTGCTTCAGAAAAAGTGAAGAAGTGCATGTACTCGCCGACTCGCAGAAAACGTTTAATTGAAAGTCGCGTGCGCGGAATTCCTCGGCTCCACTTCATGAAACTTTACACTTTCAACAATCGTTCGTCGATCGACAGTTTTATCACAATTATAGAAAACAATAAGTTCCTTTCGGACTGTCTATAATATTTGGGAAGGTATTACAGCAGGGCACACTTAAATGTCCGTCCCTTATCTCCGGTCTCTCCGTTCCCTTGAATCGCTTAAGCGTGCACTATCGTTTTCGTGAAAATGTAATTATAGAAAAGAAAACACAGATAAAATCGTAATTTCCCAACGAATCTAATACGCGGTTTCAATGACGCGTTTCATATTATATCGTAACGTATGAGCTTAATTAACTGATCAATGCACATATCAGATTACGTTCGGATTGGTCTGCAGCAAACTTTGATATTTCGATGTTTGCAAATTGTACAAATTGCAGCTGGCAAATATCAATTCTCTAGAGTAAAATGAAGCTAAATATCGACGCGATATTGAATCGCAGTCCTCAATAATCTATTTCTAAAGCACGGGTTCAACCCGATGAATTAATAGTTGCAATTTGCCTGATTAGTTATCGGTTCTCGGAGCGGGAAAAGAATCGTTATCGGCGTCGAGCGGAGATGTTCGAAGTCTTGTTGCGACGCAGTCAGCGCTGCAGCACGCTCGACTTTCGCGGATGTATGTGGCACTAAATTTTCATCGTAGCGGTGGCCACGGGCAAGACTAGATTATTACTCTTTCCGGGTTTGTTATCTTTAAGTGGCAGCGAGTGTTTCCGATCGGGTGATATTTCAACATCGCGGTAGCAGCAGCGCGGAGGCTTTGCGATCGTAAACTCCGGAATTACAGTCCCGTAGAAGCAGAACGTGGCCGGGTCGGTCGTAAGCCGGTCCCGGAAGAAGGGACGCCGAGAGAGACGTGTAATGATCTTAACAATCGACATGATTCGAGCTCTCTTCCTTGATGACGGTCACCGTCGAACGCTGATAAGCTTCCTCGGCGTTACAAACGCACCGAGCCGCTTGGTCTTTCGCGAGAGCCTCTTTCGCCAGAAACGAAGCCGAGACCCGAGGCCGGCCTCGATGGGAACGACGCGGAACCGACATGGAACTGGCTGGTTCTCGCAGAAAATTGCCGACGGTTCACCGAGCACCGAAGGTTTATCATCGGCTGGCTCGCGCGAAAAGCTCGTTTCATTTATCGGGATCGATCGATCCGCCAGATTTATAATTAAAGAGGCCCCGTTCTGCGAGCAGCTCGCATAAACGCAGAGATCGGTTATCCGATACGAGCACGGTAGACGCGCGATATAGATTAGTTCTAGCCAGGACGGTCATTATAACGGGAAAATTTGTAAAAACGTCCTGCGGCTTATCAGAGCCGAGAATTTCGCGATACAACGGTATATCGGGAAATTTAATAGATAAGCCGACTGATGTAATAGACTGCGGCACTTTGTGCGTTCATAATATATGAAAAAGTTGTAATATGCGAGATTCATTAGGATTCGCCGCGGTTTTATCGCGTTCTTATACTGCA
Source organism: Lasioglossum marginatum (assembly GCA_028455795.1). Classification (NCBI taxonomy): domain Eukaryota; kingdom Metazoa; phylum Arthropoda; class Insecta; order Hymenoptera; family Halictidae; genus Lasioglossum; species Lasioglossum marginatum. The sequence continues at coordinate 1,559,544 of CM052261.1, read as the reverse complement.
TCGGAGGTATCGATAAGGGACTAAAATATAGAAGGGAATCGTTCACGGAGGAAATCGAATCTCGTTTAATTTTAACAAACTCGCGGATGGAAATATGCACTTTCCGAGTAGGTAAATTTGCATTCTCGCGGTCTAGTCATGCCAAATAGAATTCTATTTCGGTACACGCTGTAAATGGAGTATTAATCATTCATGAGGTGCCCACAGCAATAAAAATTCAATCTTCTCTTCTGGGGATTGTGTTCCTGCAACGAGCATCTGGAAGTAAATAATTCATAGATATAGATGTTTGCAAAAAGATCTGGCTACCTGAAGACTAAAAACTTATTTTTACAGTATTCTATTATGTCGGACGTTGCGCGGCTAGACTTTCAAACTTTGCTATCTTTTACAATTTTCAGTGCTATGCATTATGTACGAGCTCTGTTAATGTAAAACGAATCATTCAACGTGTGCGCAATGGCTGAGTGAACGTAATACGTGGACTTTGGATTTCAGATGATTAGATAGAACCCTAGTATCGTGATGAACATTTCTGCTAAATAATTTGGAATATTATTAACTATATTTTGTGCAATTTTTGCATCTGCTGGGTTTCATGGAGAATTGGCTATTAATATAAGCTGGCTAATTAGTGTTGAGAGGTTATCTATATAAATAAAAATGTAAATGTTCGTTTGTTCAAAATCTTAAATCTCCGAAAGTTCTTCACCGATTGCTTTGAAATTTTGACACAACGTTGCATTCGAATACGCCCGTGTTTTTATATACTTGCTATATAGATGTCATACCTGTGACAAGTAAAAACATGCTTTTTTTGAAAACTGAGCCACAGCAACGCGTGGGCCGGGTACAGCTAGTGTGAAATAATAATGTTTGAAGGCGGTACATACCTGAAAAGAAAAGGAAGACGCCATGAGGAAAGGGAATCAGGTATTTCCCACTGTCTCTAGGATGTGTGGTTTTCCACAAAATATAACAAACCTAACGTGTTACTTTAACAATTAGACTGGTAGAGGAGAAGAGAGCATTTATCATGTATTGCATAAACTTCCGCAGTCTAATCACGACAACCGCGGGGCTCTGCAACGGCTGGAAAAGAGCCCGAGCAAATTACGATTCGCGAGGAGCGCGGTGAGTGACTGGCAACAGGGACAAAGGTTTACCGGAGGGCCGATGACGTTGGTCGCGGGAAAAAGCGTTGGAACGTGGAAACTGTGGCAGAATGTGGAGCATGCAGCTAGTCTGCAGGCACAGGCAACGGAGACACCGGTTCAGAAGAAGAGCGCAGAAGAAACGGCGGCAGGAACTGGAGGAGAAGCGTCGAGACACGACAGATAAATGCATTTATGAGGGAAGGACACGGGAAAGAGAGAGGGCCCTGAGACAAGGAGAGGAGAGAGAGAGAGAAATGTAGAGAGAGAGGAGCGGGTCGATGGTGTGGGAGGGAGAGAATGATAAAGAGAGACAGAAGGGAAAACGATGTACATTAACAACATGATGGACGGCGGACGCGGTCTGTCTACGATACCCAACCGTCGCCGTAATGCACAGGAGTGCAGGGAGATTGTCGTTGGTCGTCGGGGGGGAGAGGTGCATGCGGGGCTTGCCGGGGGGGATGCCGCATCTAACCATTCGACGCCCACGCGACGAGTGCAGAATCGCGAGAGACTGCTCTCAGGGACGACACGCCTCGTGAGCCGAGGCAGAAGAAAGTCAGAAACGTCGAGCGTGCTGACGACGACGAAGACGACGACTATGTAGAAGAAGACTGTGCTCTCGCGAAGACCCCGAGGGGGGAGAACCATCCATTATTTCCCTTGTAAATTCTGAAGACTCTCTCCCCTCGTTCGGCTTAATTGCTGACCATCGTAAGACCTTCATTAGAACTAACTTGCATTCACCTACGAAGTGGAATCCTATTAAGGAAAGTTCAAACGGATCGAGAAGTTTAACGGAACATTATAAGAATAATCTCGGGCGTTTCGCGAACCCGGGAAAAGAAAAAGGAAACGGAAAAAGCGAGAGGTAGTCGCGAGGGGAAAGTGGTCGGAACGTATCGATGATCGTATAATTCCGTGGCCGTTCGTTGCCAGCTCTTTCTCCCCTCCCCCTGTTCATTTTATACCGCTGTCTCACTCTCTTCATTTTCTCGTGACCGGAGATGAACGTTACACGGATAATTAACTTCGACCAATTTCTTTTCCCCTCCCACCCCGCGCGGTTGCAATTTTATAAATATACCGCGATTTTCTTCGCCGGGAAACGGGGCCGGCGGACGGGGGGGGAGAGAGAAGGTATCGAACGTTCCCGTTTCATAATGAAATCATAATTCTCGGGGAAGCCGAGACGGCGCGGCGGGAGTGAATTAAACCGCAGCTGATACGGGAGGTACGCTTTTTCTTCGCGTTCTTTGACTGCTAATTGCGTCATCTTTGCGGATCTCGAAATTAACGGAGCGGCGAGAGCTTTAACTTTCTTCGCGGAAGAGTCACGCAGTGATAATAACGATAATGCCGCCTCGTCGGAGCCGTAAATTCAATTACCACGATAAACAGAAGTAATTGCGTAAGAGAACATTTTTCAAGGAAGCTGTTACTGTACAGAATAAATTCCATGTCCTCGGCTCCACTGTCTTTGAAATATCTGTGGCTGTAAGGAAAAACGCCGCATGTGTCGCAATTTCAAAAAATTTGAGCTCGTGCATTAATTGAGTTCTAGAGTAAAAAAGTCACGGAAACAAATTCGAAGGGCTACAGAAAACAATGCAATTTTACCGATGCCCGGCGTGAAGAATTAGTGATCGAAACTTTAAACGGCGATATCTCGGAAGTGAAAGTATACGACATGCGGTGTTCTTCCTTATAACAGATATATTAGTGGAAAGTGGCCTGTGGTGTCGATCTCGGAATTGGGAGGTTGGAGCACGGCTGGATTCCTAGCGAATGATTCTATCAATTCGTTATTGTACAAGATACAAGACGTGGCTTGTTGTGATACGATTATAGGAGCACTCTGTTTCACCGATATTTGCAAACTGTTGGCACAGCATTTGACAATTGAACGTGTCAATTTCCTCCATAATCGAGACACGTCAAGACCGAAGTCGGTCCCGATATTACCAACCGCGAACGCTATTTTCCAGGATTGTGTCCGCGCGAACTTTGCGTTTCGAGATGGTCGAACGCGGCAACAATAGCCCGGCTGTATTATGAAGCCCCGGCGTTGTTCGTTGTAAACTCGATCCAAGAAAGGCACTCGGCATTATTGCAGACTCGCCGGGTATAAACGTCGAAACTGAAACGAGATCTGCCGCCAGCCACGGTTGCATGATTGCGAAAGGTATCGATAGAAGCATAACCGGGCAATATTGCTGTCGATTGCGAGTAGTCGCGCGGGCCAATGGGTGTATCCCGCGTATTAGCGTGTTCGATTCGCGTTCGGGGGTTGCAACGATTCCATTTTTTTTTGTCCGACGTTGTCGGAAAAACTGAAGATTTCGCAAGTGATTCGCCGGGACTGCATGCGAATCGTTCTCGTTTAGTAATTTCCGGGGCGATGAACGCGGGAATTCGTCCAGCATCCATTCGTTGTTTACGTCGGCGTTTGATCGTTCGCGAACTAGGTGGCCGCATTAATAAATCCGCTCGGAAGTACAGTTCTCCGCCCGTATAAATCAGACAGTGGTCGGCAATCTGTCAGCCGTTCGAAATCGATCGCCGGTCACGGATCGGATTATCAATTGAATATCATTTATCGAGCGTCACCGTGGAATCTCCGCGGGCGGTGCTCGGCTCGATCGCGCCGCTTCAGGCGACGTCTGTTATCGATTATGCGGGCAAACTTATTAGACAGCGATTAGCTGTTATTCGCATGCAACGTACTGACCCTATTTCTCTCGAGGCCTGGTACATAGGGTTAACCGCAAACCCGCAGACCGCGCGCGTCATAGTCATCGTCGTAACTGTCGACGGCCAGCTTGTCTTCGCCCACCTCTCCACTGCCGATCCATCTGACGTACCTACAAGGTACGCAGGTACATCGATATCGTGACCATATGGTCCCCCATCGACCCTACACTGCCTGCTCCGCTACGTGCAATAGATATTTTAGCCAGCCATCGTGATATGCAAAATGTAACCCGAGAGTCGACAGACTTGAGGATAAAAATTCAGTTACGTTGTTTCTATTCTAAATACTGCGAAATCTTCGATTTCTCTGTGATGACAAAGCGATGTTTTTGTTTCGTTGAAAACATGAAATTACGAATAAAACTCAATCGGTCGTACATCGTACAAGTATTCAAGGAATTGTATTTTTAGATTGCGGTCGCAAGTAATTTTATTAGCGGCTACTGTATCTCTTTTCTCTGCTCGATTTCACTGAAGATCTCACCGCAGATATTTTAACGATCAGATCTCTGTACTATGTATAGAGTTCGGATCTGCGGATCCTAAGATTAGTATTCGGGCTTTACGGTCTAATGAACCGGAACCTTCTCTTTGCTCGGGGATGTATCTAATCAGTTCAACAAGTCGAGCTGTTCGCAGATTCCACGGAATTCTGATATTCAACTAATTATCGACTGTTCTAGTTTTAGCGGTTGTGTAAGTGGGCACTCCAGCCTTTCGAAATCTACTTCTACAAGCTACCTTTCGATATTAGCTGGTTCCCATAAAATTACTCTTTTATTTTCTCTTCTTCGATTTTTGGTAACACGGAAGGAGCATTATCGGTGGACCTATGTTTGCCTGACCGTAAAGCTATTAGCCGATTCGATCATAATTAAACGTAATCTCGTACTAAGTTTAGAAACACAGAACACCTGCTCCTAGGGCATTATGGTGACATAATAAACCAGCTTATTGATATCGAAGCTGGCCCTATCACATAATTATGATCCCGACCATATTAAAACGTTGCTCTGCACGCTGAAACCCCCGGAGGGAATACAATCAATTTTGCAAAAATCTATTTTATACAATACAATATCAAAATTCCAAAAGCATAATGTTTCACATATAAACAGCATTCCAAAAGTTTTTCTTTCAGTCTTTGTCCGAGGTCTTCGAAGCTGAAACCCGTAAAGATCTACAGTCCCCTAAACGTTTACACCTATTTCCCCTAGCCGGGACGCAAACGTTTTAGCCCACCCTATAGAATCTACACAATGACAGAGACATTAGGAGCGTCGGTGGCGGGCCTGGGTCGTTTCGAACCAATCGGCTGGTATCTGCGTGTGCACGAAGAACGCGCACTATTCGAGCCACAAGGTGGAATGTGCGTAACGTAGCGTGAACCCTCTGGTGGCATGGGTGGAGACGGTTCCACGCAACCACCTGTGCCCACGGGTCAGCATTTCCGGTTTACACGCTGCTCGCCGTTTTATACATCGTTTTACCGTTTCTCAGTCGACCCCGGAACGACCGTAGACAGTATTCCCATCGAAATTCACTTAAAAAACATCGTGCAACGTTGAACATCCCTTAGATACTTCTAAATTTTTCATTTTGCATGAAAATCTGCGGTCAATCATTTGTGGGTAAACACAATAAATTCTTGCGCGAAGAAAATATATTTAAGAAGATAATAAAAGGAACTGGTATGAATAATATAAGAATAAACGAAATTGTATCTCTCTCTCTCAATCGCTTATACTCTCGCGCGCACATCTAATCTCTCTCGCGGTTCGTAACACGCTCTCACTACAACTATTATTCAAATTATTTGAATAGAACAAATCCGAAGCGTTGGTCACTATCGAAATCGATCGACAACGTTTAACACTAAACGTACCGAGCTATCAAAGCAGCGTGGTTGCTTTATAAAAATGACAAGAATTAATTTATTTAGACTTTGCGCGGTTCTTATTATAATATGTGCGCTAATAAAGCTGTTTATTGAATCATTTCTTATGAAGGCGTCTTTAGAATTTTATTAATTGTGAAATTAAAAAATCTAGAACCGGTCATATGACCGGTCGTGGTGTGTTTAGTGTTAAGCCGAACACCGTGTAGATTTCTGGTGGGCAACAAATTAGGATGTGGGCGCGCGCGAGGGGCGTTGGCAACGGGCAGTTGCGAGGCGCGCACTTATCGGTCGGAGAGCATGGGCTCCGGAAGAAGATCGGCGTCGCTCGTTCCGTCCTCGAGCGAAATGGCCAGCGTGCTCGCCGTTCTAAACGCAGCTGGTCGAAATGAAATTAAACGTTTCAATTGTCGATCGTGACGTGTGGCGTAGTCGATCGTTTGAAGCATTCGTAATTATCCTTTTATTGAACGGGCGCGCTCCGTGCTCGAAATTCCTAATCGTCTCTCGTTCGTTAAGCGTGCCCGCTCGGTACCGCATCGTGGTCGTTCGTTCGTTCGCTCGACGCAGCTCTCTCGCGAAAATATATGGCCGGTTGCGCTTGAGAATTATTTGTCAACGTTAACGGGAACGCGACTCCCTGGCTGGGCGTGCCATTCACTTCGCTTATTACGATTCCCAAGAGTCCGCGCGACGGAATAATAATATATCTAGATGAATCCGATGCCTCGCGATGAAATTACATCCAGCCGGTTTTTTCTTCCTCCTACGTGAACCGCGTGAGTCATTCTCTTACATTATCGGTCTACTTTGTTCGTTTCACATGCCGAAAATATTCACCGACGCCCCTCCTCTCCTCTCCTTCGCGCCTCCCCGTCCGGTCCATTTTTCTGCGACGACGCTGGAAACTGCGGAATCCTTCCCGGGAATCCACCGCATTACTTAACCGGACTAATAAAGTCTCGGCCCGCGTATAAAGTGTGAAAAATTCTTGTCCCCTCGTACACTGTCCGTTATTTATTCTTCCATTCGCTTCTCACCGTGGAATATATTTTACAGCGCGCAATCTCGCCGAGCGTGCATGCCGTGGCCGAAAATTATGCCACCGGAGTGATCAAGAAAACTCCCTTTGCAGAAAGAAGGGATATTTCTTCATCTGCAATTTCAATAATTACAATAATAGAAAACCATACCGTTATATTAGAAAAGAAATCGGAGTTGTGACCTTCATATCTCCTCGACGTCTCCATCTATAAAAAAATTAGTAACTTAATATATATGCATATAAATTATAACATTTAAAACACACTTGAAAAATATATATTGTTATATATTTTGTAGCAATAAATAGCTACTGATTTGTGTAAGAAATACAAGGTAGAAAACAATGATAAACACTTATTAAAGGAGTAGACTCCTTTTTCCAGGATTGCAAGGGTGCGGGATTCGCGTTCTCATTTCTCGATAATACAAATAGTTTAGTTTTAGTTTTTCTAGCTAAAAGATCGATCTAGGGCGCTATCGCCGTGAAAAATTCTATTTTTTCGTTTACGAGGCATAATTTACATTATTCGGCAGTATGTAGCTATGAAAATAGTTGTATGCTTCCGAATAATGCAAATTACGCTGTCGAGTAATGCAAATTACGTCTCGTAAACGAAAAAATAGGACTTTTGAGGGCGATAGTGCCCTAGATCGATCTTTTATCTAGCGTTTTTGACTACTGAAAAATCTCATGTTTGCATTATCGAGAAATGAGAACGCGAATCCCACACCCTTGCAATCCTGGAAACGAGTCTACCGCCTTAATAAGCGCTCGTGTAATGACACCTCCAACATGGGAATTGGCTGAAAAACCGTTTACGGCGGTGGGGTGGCTGAATAATTCCCCGAGAACTTATAAACTGTTGCATATTTTACCGCACATAATTAACAGGCGAGGGGCCACGAGATAAGACAGTGACTAAACGACAAGGATCCGCGAAGATTTAGATCCCGCTGGTGAAGGTGTTCACTGGACAACGAAGGATGGGGACGGGGTTGGAAGTTGAACACGATGGATCAACGGAGGCAATGCTCTCTTTAGTAGGTACCCGAAGGGGGTTTGTCTGCACGGCCTCTGTGCGAAAGCGGAGCAACGGATGAGCGAACAAGAGAGCACGTAAGAACAGCTAGCGAAAGAGAAAGAGAAAGAGAGAGAGAGAGAGAGAGATAGAGACAGAATGAGGGAGTGAGAGATAGAGGTGGGGGGAAGGGAGAGAGGACAGTAAAGGCAAGCAGCAGGAGCGGTTGGCGGTTGATTTGCTTGGTTTGGCCCAGACAATGCTGAGATGATGGCTTTGTCTCGAGGTAACACCGTTCAAAGGCTTTCTGCTCCTTCCTTGTCTTCCTTGCGGATATATAGAACCGATCGTGTACGTGTATGATATATACAATATCTATATTTGTATTGTAAGAGGTCATCGCCTGGCATCTCGTATCGCTAGATATGAATGAAGAGTAGAGCGGATGTTTATCGATGGCGTGGTCGTGCGAGTTTTGTGTCCGAGAGATTTCTGAGAACTCGTGAGGAAATTTTGGTGACCGGTGGCATGTGCATGTCAGGTTGAAAATGCCATGAGAATGGAATGCCGAGCGTGGGAATTTCATTTGAGCAGTCAACGTTCTTTGACCAAATGTTCATGTATTTACAATTTGTCAGCTGGCGATTCCTCCATGGGAGGGTACAGTTAAAAACGAGTTGCCAACGAGGAGAAATGATTCAGCTATTCTTGCAATGTCTCTAAGAAGATATTTTTGTCTTCTCGAGGTTGAGTTGCTGAAAAATTGTACAATTTTAGAATTCCCACTGGGATGTTTTAACCAGACAGATTTTCTGAAGGAAAATACGAGCAAATGGTTCCTTGAACGGGGCTTTGACTTCCAGTGATCCATTCTATCAGTTCCAGGTACACGTTACACATTGGTCAGCCGGCTCGCCATTTGCGACGATCAATTAGCACCGTCTGGACACCGGGTTGACGTCGAAATAACGGTGAACGATCCATAAAATTTAGTAGCGCGGCGATACTTTGGGATTGGGAAACGAAGAGCTGGCTGTAAACGCGAAATAGCCGGATAACGGAACGGGATACGTGTAACGTGTAAAATGGTGATTCTTCCTGTAGTTGTAATCGAAGTTTCGCTCCAATGCCGTTGCCAGTCCCGTGAGTCTCGAATTAGTTTCATCAAATTTTAATTTATTCAAGACGAACTGGGCCACATAGAATTTTTGATTGGTTGTCAAAATAGAGCGCGAATATATTCTCGTAAAAACTGCTAGAATTTTCTAGTCTACGTCACTCAAGTGTCAGAATTGTGTCTTAATATTGTCGCAATAGATGGTCTCGCTTCTCTAAAACCGAGCATTGACAGGTCGATTCTGAAACGAAGAAGATGAAAAAGATTATGCATAAAGCAGCGGTCGGCAAACTCATTAGTCAAAAGAACCAAATATCAGCAGTATAACGAATTAGAGTGTAACCAAAGAGTCGCATTTTCCGACCACTGCCATAAAGAATGGAAAAATGAACAATATTTGCTGATCTTTCGTTATGTAGCTAAGTAAATTACGTCATATATTTGCATCTTCAGGAATTAGATTTATAATCCTTACTTGTTCGGAGGATTTATTCGAGGACGATAATGGAACACAGAAAGCAAAAATGGAGTACACGGTAGAGGTTGGTAATATAAACAGTCAACTCTCGGCGATAAATCTAACGAGGACAAAACACAGAGGCGGGATGAAGCTGACGAAGGACAAACGCAAGAAAAATATGCATTATCGATTATAAAATTGTAATACTTTTACGTGGAGCGAGCAATTTTGTGATCCACACAACACTCCCAAAATTGACTCACCGTTGCTAATATTGTTCGCGTAAATAAACGCGCAAAACGTGTAAACAGTCAGTGTGGGAGAAGAAGGGTTGCGATCCGTATAAGAGTCAATAAGCTTCTCTCGCGCGGAGTGCGAGTGCCGACTGTGTGTTTACATTCCGAGTAGCGGAAGCCTAAATTGTCCCCTCCAAGCAGAATCGGTACCAAGCCGGAAACTGTAGACTATGAATCGCGGGCCCGCAGCAGCAAGCAACAGAGGCAGCAACAGCGCCAGTAGCTTCAGCGTGGGACGGTAGTTGAGCGCTGGCCGAGGGAAAAGTAATAAACGTTTAGGCTGGCAGCGAATTAAAGAGTCATAACGATCGATTGGTTGCCGGTCGATGGTGTATTCCGTGGAATTGAACGGGAAGCCGGTAAGCCGACGAGTTATTTGCATGTCTGAATGGCGGATGACATGTTACGGTTCTCCGTCGAACGGCTCTCTGCAAGAGTTTATGCGGCCAGGACTCGCGGTGCTTTTTCAACGTCTGTGCTTTTACTGCGGCCGAGCACCGCGCGGAAAAGTATTCGACGCGTGACGCCGGAAAATTCACGGTTCGTTGGCTTTTATTGTACGCTTTGATGGCGGACATGTCGAGCGCGCCGGCCTGATACCAGCTCCCGCCGAATTCCTTCTGTCGCCCCCTCTGTCCGATCGGTTAACTGTAAAATCGGATCGGCGAAAGGAGCATTTCCGACGCTTAAAGCCGCCGGTATACCTCGTTCGAGGCTCGTTCGCCCGTTAATCAAACTTTGCTCTGTTCCGAGTACGTCACGTACGATCTTGTTGCTTCCTAACATCACATGTAGCGCACTCCTTGCTCTCTTTTCTAGCACCTCTGCGAATTTTGAACAGAGACTCGGTTTCTATAAAAACAACTGGGAGCAGTAAAGCCACACCCGCAGAGAGCCAGAGTCGCGTGAGGGATTGGGTACGGCCGAAACATTGGCTGAACAGCCCTGCAATGACTAGGCTCCTCCCCTTCACTCGCTAGCTGGCCCGCGGGCCATGTAACAGCTCTTTCAGGCGAAAATCCTACTCGGCTAAACATGATTGATCGTGAATGATAGTGATTGACTAATTAATACAATATGGATTTGGATGGTCATCGTGCTGCACAATAATTGTTGCGCAATATGCTTGATCGTGAATGGGCCCCTTAAGTCTTTCTTTCTTCTACTAGCTGTATTCTGTAGTAATAGTTCCCACTCGATTTCGATCTTTCGATGGATCTAATTGTCAACGAATTTATTACATGTGTATGCTCTACTGCCTACGTCAGTTTGCCGGAAGTCGACAGAACAATTTCGTCTTCTATGAAATCCAGAAACGGGCTGTCCGAGGTTTTATTGGCAATGTTGAGAAAGTATGAGAGGAATAGAACAGGGAACAGGATGCCGTTGCGGGGCTAATAAAATTCTATTTCCTCCGTTAAAGGTCCGAATAAACTCAAGATTCGCAGCAGTTGTAAACGTATAAAGTACCGCAGTCTGTTCATTACGAGTGCACCGACGGAAAATGTTCAGCTCCGCCGGCAGAATTACTTTGCAGCTATGTTATCCGGGACAACGATACAATGGCGAACAAAGAGCAGTACAATGTACCATGCAGGCAACCCAATTGATAAGGAACAATTAGCGAAACTCCATTCCGCGGCCGAATAAATTGTAAGAAGTGGAATCGGAGCGGGCGTGCACCCTCTCGCAGGTGGGAGTGTAGCTGCGAGGATTTGCAGCGCACATGCAAACGGCGAGCCGTTCGCTGCGAAGTATCGCATTACGGTGCGCAATCTGTAGCCTTGGTCCACATTTACAACCTCTTTCCTACTCCTTCCACCCGTTCAACTGCACCGTGGCGTAGCGTGGGTGTCCCGGTGCGGTGCAGCCTTGCAGCAGCGTGTACCGGGGTGCACGGATACTGCACACGCTATGTGTTGCGCGCGATGCATTCGCACAGGCGCAGACACGCCAGCAAACCAGCCTCTAAACGCTGCCGCATCTCGCGCTCGACGCGGGCATTACTTTAATCGACATTACCTTTAACGACCGACTATCTTATCAGGCTTTAGTCATCGCGCTATCGCTCCGAAAACTTTTATCGACGCGCGATTATCCGCCCGGCAAAACGCTCAGTGAATTGCACCGCTCGAATTGATTCGAACGGTCTCTGGGAAACTATTCTCGTCAACGGCGCAAGACATATGTACAGTGTCATCGCTCGAACACTGTCGCATATTTTCTATCTAATTGTTGCCATCGCTTTTGTTCGACCGCTGCGATTCTTCCCACGCCCCTCAGTCAATCGTTACTATTAAACGAGAATTTATAACGAAGTACCTGTTGATCGTCGGTGGCGGCGTCACTGAACCAGAGGTCCGCGATCGACGCCGCCGCCGGGGTGAAGGAAGGCTTGTGTACACTCCTCGACGTTCTTAATTTCGTTAAAAGCCATAACCGACCCGGCACAAAGGACAGAGAGCTCGTCGTCCCCCGTCTCGCAAAAATTTCAAGCACCCGTCCCCCGGCGTGCAGTTAATTATCACGTTTTTCACGGCGTAACATCTCTCGCCTCGCCTTTCAGGCCACATTATCGAGCACTGAAAGAACCGTCACCAATCTTTCCGCTTTAATGGCCCGACGAAACGGGCGAACATTTCTTATTGACGCTGCTTCAATACCTATTCCTGTCTATTCGAATCGCTCCCGGGAACTTTCTTCCCCACCGCTATTGCGATTATTCATGGACGGTTTCGGGATCGATGAGTTTATCGTTTATTCATGAAGGATGTGCGGGTTGTTATTTCGTGACGTGAAATGTTTTAATTCTTGAATGCTTCGTTTCGCAATTTAATAGAGTTTCTACTTTATTCGAATCCTATTTGTTATATCAGCATTGCCCCTTCTCTATATTTACGTCTCGCCAACGACGAAGCCGTGAAATTGCATCCCGCCCAAACTCTTCCTCGTCTAAAAAAATAGTCGCATAGCTATTTCCCCGAGAATCAACAACAATGGCGCAATAAAAGCGCATTATATGCTCCGGTCGCGCATGACCGACTAATTAATCCGCGTTGTCCTGTAATCTCGTCGGGTATCGCTGCGTTCATCAGCGTGCCCCAGCGTGATTCACGGATACTTCGGGAGTGACTCCCCTTAGATTACCATCTCCCGCGTCAACGAGCCAAGATTTCTAATTAATCAGTTAATATAGCGCCTCCGGAAATGACCGAAGTTATCCCCGGGGGGTGAGGAGGACACGGAGGAGGAGATGGAGAGGGTAGGGTGAAGCACGAGGGCTGGGCCTAACAGTTAGGTCAGAGTATAGTCCCCAGACTGTCTGCAGACGGGCTGCGTCACTCCCCTATATTATGCGTCGTTTCACGGTCGATCGTGCACTCTGAATTCGGCCGCCCTAATTTGACATCGCCGATATTTTCCGCTTTTGTCGGCCGCGCGAGAGGATGCATCGGCGACATATGTCCCGGCGACCCCCTGATTCCCCTGCAATTTATGTAAGTACACAGTGCGAACTGTCGCGCATCTGCCTCACTTCGCCTCGTCTCGCCTCGCCTCGACTCGCAGCGCACCACCGTTGCTAATGTTGACAGAGGAGGCGTGAAATTGAACGGAAATCATTCGACGATCGCCGTGACGAAAACCCCAATATTCCGCTCGAGGGTGCAGCCATTTTTTTCGCCGCGAGATGGAATGGGCGTCGTCACCCGTATTAAATACTTGTTTCCCTGTTTGCACGACCCAAGTGGATGACATCCGAATTTCGGTTTGCTCCGGATTAGGGCGGTCGGATGATCTGCTGCCTATTGCCAGCAGACTATGCTGATCCCATCTTCTCTTTTCTCTCGCGCAGGCCCACTCGCATATTGTTAGCGGCTCACGATCGGATTTTCACGCAGGGAATCCTCATCCCCTCACCGCGCACCGGTCTCTCGATGCAAATTCACGGAAAACATCGTCGCACGCGACATTCTCTCCTGGTTCTTTTTTTCGCGTTCGGTTCGCGACGAACAGCTATTCGTCACCCGGCGATACAACTCCGATATCACGAAGCCGTGCTCTCACAACAGTCTGAACAACAGTTGGACAACTCCGGCGAGGGTGGCAAGGGTAGGCTGCTAAATCACAGGAGGCAACTGCTGGCACGCCCTTTTGCCCGTGGCACCTCGTACGATTCCGGGAACGACCTCCTTAACCCCCGCCATCCATATCGAGCTTAAAGCTGTTTAACGACGCCACTGCTTCGTAAATTGCAATTCTTTCCAGCCAGCAGCGGCGGTGTGTCGCCTCGAAGGGTTGCGCCGCTGAAGCACCAGCCGACCGAGATGAGATTTCTCGTCGGGTGCTGTTGCCTTTGTGCGCACCAACATGCTCCTCCCTGGAAATTTCGGAATCCGGCCGTATAGTTTCACGCACTTTGAACACCGGACGCTTTACCGTTAAACGTACTTGTTGCTTAACTAATAAATTCGCTGCGAGTCACTCTCCTTCCTCACAGTTTCCGAATAAACAACCGGGAGGCAACCGTTCTCATAAAGTAGAATTTTTAGCACCAGCAGAACCATTTTTCGATGCGATCTAGCACACTTCTGTGGTGTGTAAACAAAAATTCTATTACTTTATGTTTGGCTTATTGCATTTATTAAAAGAAGAAATACATGTTCATTCAACTTGTGTTTCTCACAGTCGAATTGGAACATTTCCATTTTGCAGAAAGACCCGCTGTGTAACGATGAATATAACTCGAATCGATAAGTTAATTCCCGCTACAAAGAAAATTATAATAATAATCTTCTCCTACCTATCAAAAGCGCCTTAAACGCTCGATTCAGCAAATACATGAAAGCATTACGGTGCAAATTGAAAAGTTCTGCACATCGTACTGCACAGATAAGGGTCAGATAATATTCCCGTTCTCATGCAGAGTGTTAAAAATTTTATTCGATATGCCAGAGCCTCGGAATCACGTCTTGGCGTGACACAGACCGATAACCACCGACCGAGAAAAGTCACGCATGCCTAATAGCCGGCCGTAAAAGCGTTAACTCCGAAGTGAGAATGGGAGAGAATATTCTTGATGGTTTATTTAAATTTTTATACGCATCGCGCCCGGCACGATTCCTTTCCGAAGATTGCCTCGGACCCGTAAATTTTGCGACATCGTTAAGAGCTACCGTTCGATGATCACGGGCAGATAGGACACGATAATTGTCCTCGAGTTAAATCGATCCGAGGTGTTCAATCTTTCGAATGGACCTAGCCGAACAGGGTCTCTTTAATCTCTTAACCGGTCACCCCAGCTTTCTCGCGCCGGCGGTGTCGCGAGCGAGCCGGAGGATTGTGAAATTCGCAAGCGTGACTGAAATCGAAGCGCGGAAACGGTTTACGATCAGACGGCACCATTAAATCGAATCACTGTATTACGATTCCTCCAACTTCGCCGTGGTAATATTGATCTGCCGCCTCGGGCTCGGCCGTCGCTCAGGAATTTCGGTTTATTAACCACCGAACAATTTAATTGCGTCGAAGAATCGTATTCTCGTTACCCGCCAAATCCGATCGAAATAATTCAATGCTGATCCTAAACAGATCCTGCTCTCGTAACTCCAGCTTAAAAAATTTCTTTAAGATTCGTAGGATTTTCTTCAGATTTTTAAACTTGCCTTCTCATCGATTAAAATTGCTCTCACAATTTTTGAACATTTCAGGGGCTTCGGATAATTTCAATAAACAGTTGCGCGCTAGCTTACCACAGGTTCCAAATTCCACTCGCCATGATTTTCGTCGCGATGTTACACAAATTCCGGTCACGCGACGCGATTTAACACTGGATATTAAGTTTGACCGTTCGATGGAAAATTTCATCTCGCCGATACAGAGCCGCGCGAAACGACCGTAAACGCCGGATAACTGTTATAATCCCATTTATTATGACGTGGAACGTTTATGGCGTTGTTATTATCCATGTCCTCCACCTAGACGATTCGCCGATAGACCGCACATTAGCGATAGTGATTTGTTAATTGCTTTGTATATTATTCATCTATGTAGCGAGCCGGCGCATTAACTGGTTCTCTGTCACGCGGACTTGTTGTTTACGTTAATGTAACTTCTTTATTAATGCTCCCGGCTGGACAGCCGCAAATTACAACTAATCGATACGCGGCCAGTATGCTTCTTCGCCATCCGTGCAGTTAATTAACCCACACGCACGATCAGAATTTCACAATTATTTTTAAGTATTTGTTAGCTTATCATTTAAGGCATTCCGTGGTAAAAATTCTGCTGATATTAAAAACATTCAAGTCATTCAGCCGAGAGCACTAAAATTCTTTTGTGTCCCGCGCAATCTTGATATGTTTACGTCCCCCTCGAAGCACGATATTTCGGATATACAAATCTACCATACATATTTCATATAATAAACGGAGCAGATGTAAAGATTCGAGCAGGATCGTGCAGTCGTGGTCAGTTTGAAAAGCAAAGCCAGACATTACGGTACCTAAGTGTGCCACTCGCATTCTTCGACAACAATCGGCCGTCGCGACGAAATATTTCGCTGGACACGAGCTGCATAACTGCGTCGCGTCGGTTCTTTTTTCTTGGCGGTGCTCGTTCAATTAAAATTCGCGACGACGCGGCGCGGCGGCGCTATCGCTGTAAACGCGACGGCAAAAAAGGCTCGGCTCGCGACGAAATTGCAGCGGCGATAACCGGTGCTGGAACGGTTACTCTCGGCTCTCAGTAACTCGATAAACACGGCGCTCTCTGCGACGTGTAGAGAATTCGGGGTCGTTGTGGAACGAAGGCAGAACGCGCCGAGGCGGGCAACACGTTAAACGTCGAACTCCGCTCGGCCCCCGCGAATATGATGGATAACAGGTCCGGCGTTCGTGTTATGGATGAAACTAGAAGACTCACCCGGGGCGTAACATGAATTAGTAACTAGCTGCGACCGCGGTTAGTCGTACGAAAACCCGTGCAACGCGACACGAGGGCCCCATCCACGCGTTCTGGTTTGCTGTCCCTTTTTCCCTGGCTTTCGTTCGCTCTCGGTCTTGTTCTCTCGCTCGTCTCGCAGACGGCGGCTGTTATTGAAATTTATATTAATGCCCCGGGTGAGCCTGTGGCCGAACGATTTTCGTAATTTTCGTCCGGAAGCGGACACGTGGCGCCTCCAAGGACGAGAGAAGACGAACGAGGCCGGGTCGCGTGCCCCGGCAGCCACCTCGCCATCGCCTAATGAAAAATGCGGGTCGCTGATGTAACCTTCTCTCTCCGGAGCGTGCGCCCCGAACGGAAATACGCAAACACAAGACGCGGGTCAATGTTATGACTAGCTGGGGAGTGAAATTGGACGAAGGGAAACGCACGCTCCGGGCGGAATTTTCGGAGTTTCGTTCGGGATACATTCTTCTCTTACATGGAGCCCAGAGTTTCGTCCTGGAGTACTACCGAGAATGTTACCGCACAGTTTCGGCCTCGCATATTGACCCTTTGCCTCGGAATATCGGCACGCACTCGTGACCAACGTTTCCTACATCGTCCGTTAAATGTACGTTTTCATCGCGGTTCGTTAGGCACGGGAAATTTTTAGCCTGGTCCCTTTCACGGCTATTGGAGTGTTTATCGAAATTTTGAAAAAATCGATTTTTCTTTCACCGTGGGTTTCCAAAGCCTCAGAAATGTCGATTTTGTTTTTATCCTTTTTCAGTTTTTCATGGCGAAAAGCCATTTGAATGAACACAGGCATTTATATATTTTTAGCATCGGTATAACTTTTTCTATCGAATTTATTTTATTCAATGGGAATCTACTGCTGCGTCTGACCGTGATCAGTTGAATCTACTTCTTCCGGACACAGCAGGCTCCCGCATAACGCGATCAAAAAACGTATAAGACGTGTCTTCTGTGGCAATAAATGTATAAAACAATTTTATATTTGTATTTTATGTGGTTTTTCTAAATAGTATTTTGATCGCGTTAGTTGTAAGATAATATAATATGGATAAATGTAACTGGAAGTGTTACACGGCCATAATTAGACTGCGGATGTTCATGCACGTAAAATATGCAAAAAGCATATGCAAATATGCACATAAAATATACAAATATGCACAAAAAATATGCAAATATGCACGAAAAATATGATCAGAACTAATACAAAAATATTTATACGGGAACACCATAATTTGCGTCACAATAAGTTACTAGTAATTTTTCCACGTTTGTCAGTTGATATTGACTTATATGCTGAAAAGTACGTTCTATATCACAGGATGTAATGGATGCATATTTATATTTGCTCCAATATCATTGTGATACATTAGTTGACATATTTTCATCGCTCAATATCCTCACGGGTTTAGATATTTCGCATAAACCAGGATTCTTTCTTACCACTGCATATATTTTAACACGAATTTGATCACCACATTTACCAGGTACAGCTCTTAAATGTTCAATACAGTCCATGAATATTTTCATTGAATTTGTTAAGGGTAAACCGACAGTTTCCAGTCTCTTTATTGTGGCTGGAAGAGTTTGTAAATGAGCTTTTATAAACGAAAAATTTTCTGCAACTTGTGTCTGTTGCAACACATTCGGAGCTGTTGCAATTGCAACTATATCGTCTTCATTAAAATCTTCAACTACCTATTTACACAAACAAAATAAAGATTGTGAATAAATGATTTTACTGTTCTCTTGGATGTTAAGAAAAAAGAATAGTCGAACATCTTCAATTTTATCAAAATTTCTGCATAAAATATTTGAGTCAAACAAATCGCAGCAAAATATAATGAAATTATATAAAAGAAATATGAAATATATATGTGCATATGCATATTGTAGAAAACATATGCAATATGCAAAATAATATTTGCATATCGAAATACAGTGACTCCCACTAATATTCAGACACTTAAAAAAATGATAACTTTTTTAATATTGTACTACACGATTTGAACTTTTTTTGGGAAGTTAGAGCAATTAGTTTGCTACAGGATGTGAAACAAATTTTTTTTTTAAATTGCAATTGATCGGAATGGTAGAAAAAATACTAAAAGTTGCATTTTACAACTTTTTTATGTGGCCCTACATTGAAAATTTAAAAAATACGTTTTGTAGATCTGTGTCAATTATATGGACTGTGAATGTTTCATCGAAATCGGTTGATGCAGTTATAGGCCGAAAATCGTGAAAATCTGCAATTTTTACCATCTTTAAATGTTTGTAGCTCATTGCAACGTCGACCGATTTTGACGAAATTTTCAGAATACGTTTAATCGACACAGATCTACAAAACGTATTTTTTAAATTCCCAATATAGGCCCACATAAAAAAGTTGTAAAATGGAACTTTTAGTATTTTTTCTACCATTCCGATTTCAATTTCGATTTTTGAAAAAAATGTTTTTCACATCCTGTAGCAAACTAATTGCTCTAGCTTCCCAAAAAAAGTTCAAATCGTATAGTACAATATCAAAAAAGTTATCGTCTTTTTAAGAGTGTCCGAATATTAGTGGGAGTCACTGTATGTATTTACACAAACATCCGCAGTCTAGTTATAATAAATAATACTAATAACTTCACAAATTGTAACAGGAAAAATCTGAAGACCTCCATTTTGACGGGCTTGGTAGTTGCCGCGTTTAGAAAGTGTACACTAGGGTGTGCGAGTGTTGAAAGAATTAAGGGGGTAATTTTCCGAAACCCTCGTCCTGCGGTAGGAGTGACCGGAATAGCAAGTGGTTAAAATGAACGAAACACCCGGTATCTCCGTTACACGTCGTTCCAGCAGCCACTCGGTTATTAATTCGACCTTGTTGACATTCACCAGGCGGTCGTACGATATTAAGTTGGCACGCGGCAGAAACAAGGCGGGAGAGCCTATTTCCAACGTGCCGCCATTACTCGAGCTTTTGTTTCACGGTGGCGGTGTGTAACGATTGCACGTCCGCGGATAACAGGTTTTGTCGTGGTCTGTCTTCGCGGGACTGCTACTAAACAGAAACAATTTTTGCGACCGACGGGAACAGCTCCGGCCGACTGTGAAGCTCGCTCCCCGCTGCAAAAAGCACCGGGGAGAGAGATGACGCGACGCATGGGGCCAAGGACGATTTTTCAATCTGTCTGTAAAGACGCGGCCCCGCCGCGATAAGAATCGCAATTCCGCTCCTGGTCGATGTAACGTTTCGGAGCTGATTAAATTGCCCCGGAGTCAGAACGATGTTGCGGGGCCAGCTACGTTTCGTGGATAACAATCTTTGCGCGCCGGGATTCTGATCGGAGCTCCGTAAATACGCCGGGAATTGCGGGACAAGCAATTCGTCGGCCCGTCCGCTAATTTCGCACGCGGAGAACACTTTGTTCCTCGTACCTAACATCCTTTCTTAGTTCAGAAATAATTCTGTCGATTTGCGTGACTTCCAAAAAGACATTTCTAGCAAACCTTCGGTTTGGACATATTCGTTATTGATCCATGTCCTCTGCGCGGCATAACGGATGTATCCTGTACACATCATTTTCTCAACGAGTCCCTTCTCCTTTTTATTTCATAGGCATCGTTGAATAATGTTTTATATTGAAACAGCCGAGAAAAGCTCCCTTCAAGTTTAGTTTAGTTTAAAGTTCACAGATGAATAAAATCAACTGAATAATGATAAACAGTCTGGTTTGCTTTTCATTGTGGAAATGAAAAGGCCGATTTTATCGAGCAGCCTTGCCGATGAACATGCAGTTTAAGTAAAAGGAAACGTCAATCGGAAAGGACCTTCGTGACAACGCCCGACCGCATGTCTCGCAAATGACTCTGTAGGAATCGAATGAACCGGGCCACGAGACTTTACCTCGCGCAGCTTATTCCCCAGACCACTCTCCAATCGATTACTACCTTTTTAAGCGCCTCGACAAGCTCGTGCGAAAGAAGATTTTCAATTACGACAGAAGCATCTGGAAACGCCTTCGAAGATTCCGCTGTAGCTTTCCAGAATTCGATCGGAACGGATGGACTTGTTTATTGTCGATGAAGACGTGCAGATGGCACTTATTTCCGTTTACGAGTTTACGTTGAGATCGAACAGATTCAATCGAAACCGCAATTATTATTCAAGATAACCGTTACAGCGAATCGAACGGAACGGTTTCCGTAAAATATTTTTATTGTCGATACGCGGTATCGAATGATCTATTTTCGAATTTTCGGCGCAACGGCGTACGCTTCTATTGACCAGAACGGCAGAAATTTGATTCCTATCGAAAATTGAAAACTCTCTCCGCGGTAGGCGGACGTGCAATCTTTATGGAGATAGAAACCATGGCCGGGATAAAACGGCAAACAGTAACGCGGAATTTGTCTGCCCTATTCCCGACGTACTTCAGATCGCTATATGGTATTGACGTTTCTATTAATATATTCGCTTATGCCCTGTGGCGTTTACCTTCGAGTTATTTGCGTACGACGTGTTGAAATAACGTCTGCAGTTTCGCTGAAAGCGTCATATTTGTCAATTTCCACCGACGGCGCGAGCAGCTGCGCGTGTGAAAAACTATTTCCATTCGAACATATCGTCGACTAATCGTGTTTTCACTCGAGAATTCCATTAAGGCGGTGGATCATTAAAATTACCCCTTTGTAATAATATTTTTTTATGGAACGGTATGGTTTTTTATTTACATTATGAAGGTGATTTAAGGTCACTCTTATAAGTATTGACGCCTCCACCTATAAAAAAAATTAGTAACATCAGATTATGAGCGCCTCGATAAGTAGATTTGGTCTGATGTATTTCCTTCTATTTTGAAAAGCAAGCGAGTTATTCAGGTGACCTGTTTATAACGCCCCACCCTGTAAATAAAAAATCCATCGAATTAGGGATTAACACTTTGCTGAAGTTTCAGTTGGCCGAACGTTCCACTCGCTCGTGCCAGGGTTTTTATTCGCGATCAAATTTCGGGGGACAAGTTTACCACAATGGAGAGTTGGTCCGCGAATTTCGTTTTACTGTTCGAATTTAAAATTTACCGCGTTCCAACGAACAATTCCTCCAGGTCGCCGCGATTCCGCGGCGGAACGACTGGTTTTATTCCATCCGCGGGTCCAGAGAGTATCGGGCCGGTCTCGCTTGGATAATTTCCATTCGGTTAAACCTACTTATGCCGGGCGAGGTTTCAGTATTTTGAAAATCTCTCGAAGCCGGCGAAGCGTGGGCGAGCATACCGGTATCTACCGAAACCGCTGTATTACGCTCGGCGTGGATGCAATTCGCCCTGTGCTATTGAACCTCTATATGCTCCGCGTAATCTGAAGGCAGCGATAGTACCCCTTCCCCGAAGGCACGGGAAATACCGAGTACGCGAAGAAAGCTTTCGCTGCGCTGTGCTTGAAATTGCGGTAATGCTATTACAAAGGATCATGGCGGACCTGTGTCCCGTTTATACCTGAATTTCGCCAAGTTTCCGCGATTTAAATCTAGTTTGATCTCAAATTACTCCGCCAATCTTTGGATGGTCTAAATGCGGTCTAAATCAGGCTGCAACAGCCTCGAAGGACCTCGTCCTTGCGACCGTTTACACGATCGATACACAGGCTCCTTCGCCGACGATGATTGCCTCGGTTTGTACAGCTGCGACCAATATCTACAGCAGTCCATTTTTTTCCGCATCTCCTTAAAAATACAATCTTTTCAATATTTCAATGAAAATGAAACTTGGTAATTGCGTAACTAATTAAATGTATGATTTAATAATGTATACAGTAATGAATGAATATTTTTTTGTTTCCAGGTAAGGATCTTCGTGCTGTCTCCAACTGTTCTACGAAGAACTTCGTAAATAATATGAAGGCATAATTGGTAAATTCTTATTTCTTTTAATTTACTACAGGCTAGTCAATTCCTTACATTATTGACCCTTCGAACTCCAGTGGCGACTCTGAGACGCCACTACAAATTGCTGTAGCATTATTCAAAATATTGTTTACGTTATTAAATATATCGGTATCTAGTCAATTAGTAAACATTTAGGTATTGCATGAGGTATTTCCTCAATCGTAAACACTGTCCTCCCTACACTATCAATCTTTTTCTAAGCGTGCGAGACATTACAGCGCTAATGTTTATTTTTAACTTCCTCAAAAAATGTAAGATTAGGATTTAGTGTCTACCATTTATATTAATTTCACTTTATATTACGTTATACACTTCACGAAATTTTTTTTTTGAAAAGTGTTATACTGTAAACTACAATGTATGCTATATGTATGTTATAATGTATGCTATATAAACCAAACATGGTTTACGGCATCAATAAATAAATAATTTAATTTGATTTATTGCATGAGGTATTTATTTCATATACATAAAATTTCAAAATCATAGGGAATGGAAATATCCCAAATCGAAAGAAATGTTTAATTTTCGAGTTGAAATAGCTTGGAGTGCAAAGGATTAAAGATAGTTCTGTATTTTAGAAAAATGTCAGAAAATGATGATCGACGTGTATCTGTTTCTGCTTTTTTCGAAACTATTTCAAAAATTCCATTTATATTTAACGCGACACTCTTGTGCAAAGGGTTAACCATCGATTAGTAAATATTATTATAGTCGCCCTTAGTAGAAATCCCCGGCAAAAATAGTTTCAACCGAGCCTGACACTTTGAAACCATGTACGAACAAGATGAAGACCCGGCGAATCTCAAGACGAAATTGAATTTTAAGAAAAGTTTTCAGACTCATTCGTCGAGGAGCTGTATTCGGTATAATATAAAATCCTTGCTCTCGCCAGAGCAGCGTCGTTTTCTTATTCTCCGGGAGCCGGCTGCATTATTCCAATCAACAAGGGTCGTGCACTTGAACGCCCGTGCAGCGATATAAGTTGCCGCGACTTTTCCTGAATATCGGTTTTTCGGATATCCCGGTCGGAACGCGAAGCAGAGAACAAACGAGACCGCCGCGGAAGTGCGGTGATAATGCATTCATGAATGGGTCCGAATTCTGCGAGAAACCGCGTTACCGTGATTCGAGGCGTATAGCACTCGCGCCGTGCGAAAAGGACGTCGTTAGTATTCTCGCCATGCTATCCCGGCTACTGTTCGCACAGCTGGCGGCCACGACGGCAGTCTTGGCAGACGTATGGCAGCTTTCTAAGGCTGTTACCCGACCAATTCTCAGAAATATTTTCTACTACGCGCGTGAAATCAGTGAATTCCCCGCCGAGCTTTTCCGATACGTAACCCCACGAATGCACACGCGGCTCGACAACGGCCTAGACGTCGTCGTGTGTCGTTCACGAACCCTTTTCCACCTATCCTTTCCACCCCCATCACGCACACGCCGCATTCTTCTCCCCGGAATTCGCTGCTTTGTTCCGCTTTAGCACTTCCAAGCCAACTGACGCGCCCGGCTCCGAACGGGAATCCCCCCGGATATCGGTGAAAAATATTAGACAGGTTATATCGGACTGAATTCCTGCCACGTGTATCTTTCTTTGCTTTCCCCGATCGAACGCCGCGCGCTGACTTTCTCTCGGGGTGAGTTAGCTCGACGCGCCAGATGAATTACGGGTATCCACGGATGCACGGGCCGCGGCTCCGAAAACCTGGCATAAACTCGAAATATGAAAACTCAAGAATTCATGATTATCCGTCAGTACATTATAGTTAAGAATATGCTCTTGTAGAATCAGTAAAAAGTAACGATGCTGAAAGGCTAAGTTCGGTGTCATTTGAGGTCAAAATTGGTAATTGCTATTGAGTGTAGTTATGGAGTGAAGAATACATGTTCTAATAAGTATATTTTTATAAGTACGCGACAATATTTACCAACGAAATTAATATGGCTTCTAGTGATAAATGAAGGATTACATATCGTGGTATTTAAAAGATATTGTAATATTTAGTTACAGTGAACTTTTTTGCTACCTTTCGGGATGTGCGACCATCACTCTTCAGAAACGTAGATGTAGGACTTAAGGAGATTTCCCATCGATTTTCTCCGGAGCTGTTTTCCCCATTGTTTTTCGCGTCGAAGTACGCGAGAATTAGTTTCGCAGTACACTGTGGCCTTACAATTACAAGAATGATCAACGCGCTACGATCAGGGATGAAACAGAACAATGAGGAAATCAGCATTGTTCGAGGAACAGGTTATTGACACAATGCCACTGGATGTTCCCTTTGTCACCGGGTGTAGCCAGTTAATTATATGGAGCGGAGTTATTTAATTAGCGGTCGCCGGCGTTGGCATCGGTTTAATCACCGAGATCAATGGACGGAACAGAGGTTAAACCGGCTGAAAGCCACGCAAGTTCGACTTTAATAAAAGTGCGGTCCGCATATCGATTTCCGTAAAATTGGAGCGATTTATTCTTGCTCTAACCCGATTTCCCAGCCGATGTATCTGCTCTCATATTGGCCCTCGGACCCGGACGATGTTGATCGATATTCAATTTGTGTTCGCCAAGAAAATATACGTCCGTCCAGATATTGAAACTTTCTAATTCCCGCGTGACGAACTGTCGGCGCGGAGATTATATTCGCGCGTGTCTCGTTAAATTTTAACGCAGCCATGATTCTCCGCTCGACTATGAAATCATTCGAAACGTTGCGGAATATTCACGCACGATGGATCGAGTAAACTTGTTTTCGCCGTGGAGATCGTTATCTTCAGACATCAAATGGTATGTGCAAAATAGGATAAGCTATTCCGGATCGGAGTGAGATTGAAATCAAGAGGAAAACTCGAGTTGCGTCAGTACAGAGATATTGCGAAATGTTATTTTAACGTAACATTTCCATCTCTTTATCACGAATAGGATCATCAAACAAAAGTATTTTATTCTACGATCAAGACAGTACAGAAAATCTTGTTCTGACATTTCGATGCAAGATCGAACGTTTTCCAGCGATCGAGCCAGTGATCTACATTGCCAGGAGAATGTTAGTCGGCTAAACAGCGATCCCCGGCATGTTAACCAATGAGGATAACGAGATCGAATCGATTCGGAGCTATCACCGAGTGACGAATTCCCGTCTATCAACGGGAGTTCACGGATCCGTCGAATTCCTCTGTCCGTGTCAGAACAGTTTGCGGTTCCCGCAAACGTGATGCGCACGAAACAAACACAAACAGTTTCGTCTCGCTCTCTCTCTCTCTCTGCGCCTCTTGTTTGCCTGAATTAACGCCCACGCGATGCTCCGACGAACGGAGAGTGTATCGCCGTGTCGTGGGGCTTCCTTGCACGGTAACTGGACAAACTTGCCGGCCATTGTACGCGCATCGGCCCACCTGTACGCAAACTAACCTGGCGCGTTTATATTCGGCCGTCGTCGTGTCGTGCATACACGACCGTCTTACATCGGACCCCTAAGTACTCTGTTCCCTCCCTGCCGCTACCAACCGGACACTCGGTATTCGGTAGCCGATACCCGGTGACTTACGGCTTAATCTTCCGTGAATTACATGGAAACTCTGGATAACGCGAAATCTTCAGTCTCTTGTAATCGAAAAATGTCACACTGTTTAATAACCGGGGTACCCACCCGCCAATGAGCATTATTTAAAATCCTTTACCTGATTTCAACATTTTTATTCTTTACGTTTATGAGGATTAAATTAAACATTAAAAGGACGCAGGATGTCTTAAGGCTGCCGAAGACGCAACGAAACCAGATTGTGTAATTATAGGAAGCTGCAAGAAGGGTATGCAGTTGTATCAAACTTCCAAACTGTTTACTGTTCTCGCGTTAATCGAAGGGTGCGAATAATCGACACGTGTCCAGGGTGTCGGGATTATCTCGATCGCATCTTCCAGCCGGGGGTGGTTCCCACGATGGTTTGCCGCGTCAGGCGTCTCGACGTTTCATTTTCAAGATCAGCAGTTCCTTCTCGTTCGTTTAATCGAACTGTACGTGTCCGAGTCACGATGCAGCGTGCGAACACTGGACCATATTGATCCACTGTGAAAACTTATTATATTTCTCGTGTGTGTCCATCACAAAACATTATTGGGATTTGATTAAAATGTTCACGTGTGGTTTTCCTCATGTTATTTCTAATAGTTATTAAAATAATTTTTAATAAGGCTTCTTTCAAATGCGACTTTAATCCAACGCAAAAAAGTCTTACGGGAATATAGCCATCATTCGCAGAGCGAGGGTTAATTAAGGGAGTCCTTTTGATCCTTCGTCGTCGCGCTAAAAGTGTCCAAGGGCGCTGGTTTTACACGTAACGCTGCCAACGCACGTTTCACCCCCGGCCCCACCCTTCGTTCTGCGACAGATCCGGCACCGCGTTTACCTTCGGGGCAATCAGAAAGACGACACCCTTATTTGCCAGTGGTAACTGCGACTCTCTGCGAGGAGATTATTTTTATCGTTCGAGTTCTGGGGGGCAGCTGCTGCTCCCTTGTCTCTTCCACGTCCCCCTTTTCGCGCGCATCCGTTTTCTTCGTCCTGACACGCCGAGCGGAAAACACACGGGGGCTGGAAATGGGAATCGAGGGTTAGGCTACTGCGTCATAAAGTGCGACCCTTATTTTGAGTTACCACTGTTTGCCGGCGAGGAGACACTAATGCGATGTAACCCACGGTTTAAATACACTGTATTAGCGACGAACGCCGCCTATTGCTAGGGGATGAAATTAGTTACCAACGAGACAATGAATATTAGCCCTAAAGACGGTGCTTGTAGCCGAAGCAAAATCATCTGCGTACACCGCCATTCATTTTATTGCCAATCCTTGTGCTATATTAGAGATGCTCCGTTTAATGTTCCTCAGACTAATTTATCAATATGCGCCTGATGAAATGAAAAGAACGAGATTGGATTTATTTAGATTTTCCGCGAAAGTATCTTTATAAGAGACTAATGGTCTAATGATCGTTCAGCGAAGAATTTCGAAATTCTTTCGACTTTAAAAATAATTCGCAAAAATTTATCGAAACTTGCCGCGCCGTTTAGCGATTGTTTCCCCGAATTTCCTCGAATGATTTAATTCTTCGTGATTCTGTATCTGGATTATCCTCGAGCGGTCTCGTTGAAATTCGGCACCGCGATTGTTAGTATATAGTTAGTCACAGCATACCAAACCATCGATGAGGGATCGCCTGATCAAGCAGTGGACGCGCAGGTACGTGTAATTCGGCGGTGTTTTGCATACGCAAGAACGTATTGGATTGGGAAGAATTAATAATTCCATGCAAACGTAATCTCGTCGATGCCCGGTGAATATTCATTGTACATAAAGTGCAGAAAATTCGGCGAGGACAGGAGGGGTGTGCGGAATCGGACACTACAATCGAATCCCGTTGTACGGCGCGTTATAAAACAGCCAATTATCCGCGATGCCGGCATAGAAATTAATTAACAGTATTTTCGTAAGAGGATTACCGGGGCTCGTAATTGTAGTCGGCTCTGGAAACGTAATTCCAGCGTTTCGCGGTCGATCGCAGCTATCCACCCGGGATCCTTCTTCGTCTTGTTAGGAAGGTACGTTCCCGTTGCTTCCTTTCTTGTTTCCCCCCTTCCCAGCCAGAGAAGAGCATACAAAGAATGGGAAAAGAGCGGAAAGGGTTGAGAGCTTTCCCCGCCGCCCGGGGGCCATGCTAAATCGTAAACGCCACTGCGAGCCCGATGCGTATCCGAGAGTTCTTTCCCAAGTTTTTATTATTATATGAAATTACCGTCGTTCGTTTGAGACGAGGGATTCCATAAGTTCAGTCTCGACTTTTTACAAGCGCGCGCGTACTATCGGCGATTCTCCCCGGCATAAAAGGCCGCACGAATAAAAGACCCCGGCTATTCTCAAATGTTGTCCATTTACGAGCTTTCGCTTTAAAGAAATGTTTCCCGCCCGATGCATAAAGTCGGAAAGCTTTCTCCGATCGATCGCGGTAATAGCTCGGTCACTTTCTTTCTATTCGGTCAGTCGGCTATTTGTATTAGCTATTTCTGGAATAATTCGATAAACGAATATATGCGGGCAAGAAGAATCGATTCGCGAGAAGCTGTAGATCAATTTCAAGGAGTATGACCTCGTTATTTTAGAAGTTTTACTAAACTGAATATTATTTCAAAAAATAATGATAAAAATAGATGAAATATTGTTCGAGGAACTTAAATGGGGATTAACACTTTCAATGTAATTGTTTCCCATGAACATAACTCGATGCAAGTTATAAGGTACATCGGATGGAATTTACACTAAACAATGTGTGCACTAATAGGTTAATGAACGTTCAGAATTAGTCTTCTATGTGTGAGGATAATTGGCATCCAACTAATTCGAGGAGCGGGCCAGATAGGATGGTTAGACAGAAAATACACAGCACAGGAGTATGTAATGAGTACATTCTGCGGTTTCAGAATACAGTACGATCGCAGTTTCGAGTTAGCCGTTGGTTTGTTGGTAATTAGTCGTTACGGGTAATAGGCGGTTAAGAATTCTGTGGAATCCTTTAGGATTGTTGGTTGAGATAAGATTTAGTATTATGGAGTAGTTACAGAAATAGCGGTCTCGCGTTCTACCGGTAAGGTTAAAATGAACAATGCGGTTTCAAACCATTTCCTTCAAAATCGGGATATCCTCGTTTTAATCAATCGTTTAATCAATCTCTTACTAATGATTCCTCTATTTAATCTTCATTGATGTATATCTCTCAGAAATTGATGTTTCTACCATCGGTGTGATTAATGCGTTACGATTATCATTTTATATTTTGCTCTGTGCAGCTCTTGTCCACAAAAATTCAACGTTTAACCTTTTCTCTGTGTCCGCATACATATTTGTGAATTTTTATTGACTTTTAAAAGACAAGTATAAAATACTAAAAAAATTTGAAATTATATCACAGCATAGCATTCCTAGAAAATTTTTGGAAACTTTCAATCCGTGAATTTTTTCGCACTACATACACAGAGAGAGGGTTAAGAAATTTTTTTAATGAACTCTGCAGCGCTCGCCCGTTCAAGTCCCAGTCGCCAAAAATAATATTTTTCAAAAATAATTTGCACCGGTTAGCAGCAGTCACTTAGAGACGTAGTTTCGCGTGATCGCTGGATACAAATCAAAGATAGAATATTTGGAAAAAGCGCAGTGCAGAGAGGAGGGAATCCCTGGCGAATGCTGCGCGGCATTCGACGGTAGCGCAAGGCGTAGAATTCGGATCGGAGTTCGTTGTTTAATCCAGGAAGACGGCCACTCGTTTCGGTTCGCTTTCATTCGAATTCGATTACCCGGCGGGAACATCAACATCCACTTTTCAGGCGGCCTCGGCTCCGGTATTTTCCTTGGATCCTTCGGAACCCGTGGAACGAAGAATGATTTTCCGCGCACGTACGCGTAAAATACTACCTCTTGTCCCGGCATGGCGCGGCAGAGCGGGACGTGTGCGAGGCTCGCGTGCGAAAACGGAGCGGAAAATAAACCTTTCCGCGAGGAGGACGCGCGGCTGATTCTCCCGCGATACTGTTCCTCCTTCCTAGCGCATCCCCCTCAGTCCCACCCCCTCAACCATGCTAGCCCGTGCTTTCAATTTCAGCAGAACTTGAAACGATACCGCCCTCCGCGCCACCCCCCGCAACCGGGAAATAGGAGTTTACGACACGTGCAGATTGAAAGACGAAACTTTCCGGCCGCGCGTCAGAATTTAAATCCTTTTAAACAAGTTCCTTATTTCGTCGCCGTTTATAATTCATGGAGCACAGGGGGCGGGGTCATCCCGAGGAAGCCGGGAAACGGCCCCCCCGCCATCGGAAATTTACATAGAAAAAGGATAGCCTGTAACGATTTACGATTTTGTATTCGACGATGAGATATTCATGAAATACGGTGAATTATCGTGAGCACGGTATATAGGATATGCTGCTACTGCTGCTGCCATGCCGGTCCAGACCGTGAGATGCGGTCGCGATACGAATAACCACGGCTGAATTAAGATCTATACACGGAAGTGTAATTAGAACACACCCCCGCTGCATCCACCCGGCGGCGATTTATATCTCGATCGAGGAACGCCGCTTCCTTTTCACTTTTCCTCA
Organism: Lasioglossum marginatum; assembly: GCA_028455795.1. NCBI lineage: Eukaryota > Metazoa > Arthropoda > Insecta > Hymenoptera > Halictidae > Lasioglossum > Lasioglossum marginatum. The sequence continues at coordinate 1,528,763 of CM052261.1, read as the reverse complement.
GATTCTTTTTGCAGCCTGTCGGCTACTCGGCGCACGGTTTCGGTCCTATTTTGCGCGTTCGCTTCACTACTTCGGCTTGCGATACATTTTTACGTTCTCGAGGTACATCGACGTTTTGTTTATTACAGAAATAATTACCGTCATGTTAAATCAATTAATGAAGTAACATCTAGAGTTTCATGAAGCCGAAGGTTGTTTTATAGATTTCTTTATTAACCCGAAATATCGATCAGCATTTTGAGCTTAGCGATTAATATCCCCGTGTATATTGCATAGTGACAGGCGTGTGTATTGGATGCTACTTGTACCGGTTCGGCGAGATTTCCGACCTGTTTATACGAAATTCCGTTAAATTCGAATCGAATTACACGGCCGGGTTTCGCAGACGATGCGCTCGATTCCCCGGATGAAAACGCTCATCTTCCGGGCGTGTTGCTCGAAATTAACCCTTTGCCTGTAATGATATTGCCAGATCCTCCATTATAGCGTGAACATGCAGTCCTTTCTTGACGCATTAGCCGGCACGTCGCCGAATACAAATTGAATAACAGCCTGCACCGGTGGGGGTTGGCGTTAACCAAGTTCTCGCGAGCAAATACGGTAAAACGTGTGCATCCAACCGGTGCCCGAGAATGTCAGCTAGACCACCGGGGAATCTCAGTATCGGCTAACAATCGAAACTTCTGATTAACAGCGTTTGACGCCTGGACGACTACTGAAATCGTCTTCTGCTCCTACGAGTCCGATTGATCCTTCGTGGCTCGATCTTATCCCTCTCTTTTATTTCAGAACTTTCTGCAACATTTTATATGTAAATGTTTCCTTATGTCGATCGTAGATTGTTGCTAACAATATTATTATGATTTCAGCGCACACATATTTCTTTTCTTTGAGTTTCGGAGAGAAGAAAAGAATGATATTCACGCTTCAAAGAATTTGTTCGAAATCTTCGAGTCCGAGTCTGTGTAGCAAGGGGTTGAAACGGCAGTTTTCACGAAATCGTCGATTCTGCCGGTGAGTTGAGTTTCAATTAAATTCAAATTGGGGCAGCTCGTGTTTTGGAGGGGTAAGATTATCGACCCGAATTTTTCCACGCACAATTTTACGGCTGATTGGACTCGCATACGGAGCAGCCGGGACCTGACGGAATCCCACAGGACGGAACAATCCTCTCGAAGCACGTAAACGATGACAATGGCGACGAATTGCCACGTGACCGGCACGATACTGCTGATAACGCACGACTTGTAAGGCGCGTGACTGGGGTCTGTGCGTACGCGAGATAAGGGTGAAACGTGCGTGCGACGCTGGCATAAATCAGGGGACTGTTTTTTTTCCTCCTCGCGACAGTAACGCTACGACGAGAATCTCGAATCTCGAGGGATGAATGCGGTATCTGGGCGTGTTTCTATAAAAAAATATATAGCGGCGGCGAAAATAAAGATTCTCCATCACGAAATAACCCCGTTTCCCTATTGTTACGATATCGATTATTCACTTAAGGGGTTCCGTAGAAACAAATCGATTCTTCAAGGTGTTCAAGCAGTGGATGGAATTATTTGGTGTACAAATAAGTTCGGTGCCTTTTGATCATTATTTATAAAAAAAAGGAATACACGTTATGTTTCGAAGTAATCACCATTACTTTCTATATACTTGCCCCATCTTTAGGGTAGCTGGCGAATCCCGTTTCTATAAAAAGATGGTGGTTTTGATCGAATAAAGTTATCAATGCTTCTGTGGACCTCTTCGAGAGATTTGAACTCGGAATCAACCAAATGGTGTTGCAGCGACCGAAAAAGGTGATAATCCGAGGGGGCAATATTCCGCATGCGGGAGAATCTCCCAGCCCAAACAAGAAATAACTTCCAGTGTTGTTTTCGCCGCATATGGTCGTGCGTTGTCATGCAACAGCATTTTTTGCTCAATTGCGTCGCTTAAATGAATCATTTGTCGTTGACACCGTTCAGCAGTAATAATTTCCCCAGGTTTCAACAACTCATAATAAATGTCCTCCGTCTGGACTCTTTTCTCGGCATTCCATTGCGTTCTCCATCACTGAGATCAAAATTTCCACTGCGAAACCTTTGGAACCACTTCTTGCATGTTTTATAACTTACAGCATTTTCACCTAACTCTGAAAAAATCATTTTCGTAGCCTCAGCAGCATTTTTTTTAGCTCAAATGCAAAAAGCATACAGTGTCGAATGTGCTGTTTCTTAAACGCCATGGTGCAAAGTATTGTTTTCTGAGATTATGTACCAATTAGCGAAAATTTATGTAATGCGTTTAATAGATTGGTGCTTTAAAACCCCAATGTATATATGTAAAGGCACCGTAATTATTTGTACACCCAATATCAATGTTTTTGAACGAACCATGTATTTAACAAAATGTATTATATGTAACAGAAACGATGTTCAATCAATGGCACTGACAAATGTTGAAAATTTCACACTATCAAATTCACTTCATATATTTTCGCCTCTCACTCGTTATGTTTCATTCTCAGTCTCACCACACCAGAGTTGTGCTAATTCAAATACATTGTAATTGAATTACATTGTATTTCAATTATATAGTAATTCAACTACGTCGTAACTGAATCACATAATTCGAACCTTTCAATTAATTCGATTACTAATTACTTTAATCAGATGTATAATTCAAATACAATATAATTAAAATAGAGCTCTCCAAATTATAGCCCGGAACTTTGAAGAAGTGCGATATATTTTTATGTTTTTCTCTCATATACTTGTTTGCTGTCTATGCGGCGTATTTTCTATTCCTCGTAATTCGTAATTAATGCAATTTAATTACAAAGTATTTTATAATTGTACTCCAATTGCAATTACGAATTACATTGTAATTTAATTGAATGAAGATCTGAATTATAAATTACGATATGATTGAATTACTTTGTGATTATAATTCCTGGAGTAATTCAATTGTAATTCTGCACAACTCTGCACCACACACGAGGATTGTACATTTTTTTAGGCATTTTCAATGGGCCACACCCTGTACATTTTCCTGTAAAGAATTGTTCGCATACAACGCGTTAAAATCACGAACATTGAAATCCTCTTTTGATTTGATAGTTAATCCATTTTGAACGCGGGCTCGCTAAAAGTTCGTGGTTCGGTAAAAAGATTGAAGAACGCCATTCAGCAACGTTGTCGAGCTAAAAGGAATGAAAATTTAATTGCGATCCGAACGCGAATTTGTTTTGAAGCGGAGTGTCACGTTTTGTTTGACATAAATGGCTGCATCCACTCGGAGTCGGCGGAATCAAAAGATCAAGCATCGCTTTTGATTGCACGAGCCGGTGCGACGAGATGCGCTTGTGCGCGAATACACTCAAAGATTCAAGTGCTGCATTGTGTACAATGCGCACTTGTGCATCGGCATACATCTTGTCGCTTTATTCTGTCACCGTCTATATACTGATTCCGCCACTATTCACGAAACGGCCGTGTAAAGTGTAACAATATGCTCCACAGAAATCAACGTTCCCGGCGCATAGAACACGCGATACACTCAGAGGAATGTTTGTTTTCGAAATTTGTATAAACGCTCCTACTGAAACTTCCGCAGAACCTTCGCATCATTCATGATTCGCCAACAGCAGCGTTAATTATAATTTCTTGGCGGATCTTATGATTTTTAAATAACCTGAAACCTCCTACATTGTCTGTAAACTGCTTAATCTAAATTGAAATATTAATATTTTCTCTAAAAAAAATTTTCTGTAATTATTTATTGTTACTAGAAGTCCCACTGTGTTCTTTCTCATGATCGTTGTTACATTTCAAGCTTTACCAACCTTCGCAAAATTATGTATGTTGCGAATGCATAAGATCGTTGTTAATTAATTGAATCCCAGAAATCCGTTTAATTAAAGGGAGTCCATACAATACGTGATCTAACAGTAATTGTACGCATATCCTGAGGCAGTCTGATCCTTGCCGGTTTCGCTCATTTATTTCATGCAGACCAGGTGATCCGTCTAGCTCGTTTAATTAATAATCCAAATAGTTGCGGCTCGGAGATAGCATATTTATCTCTCATTTATGAAATCATTTCCCAAGATTATTCCGATAATAAATTCCACGGATCCAGCTGCGAGCGTGCAGGATCCTTCCAGCAAGTACAGGGCTCACCCGGGCAATCACACGGACCGAGTATTTTGTCCGGAAAATCCACACATGCCTCTCGAGCAACATTCGCCCTTGGAACTTTGGTAATATTCGTTAAGGAGGCGCATCCCTGCGAATGTATACGTATTTACATAACACGCGGAACCAGTCTAGAGAGAGAGGGGGAGAGACAGACTCGCTTTCACTTCGCCCTCGGGCCTTCAAATCCCTAACGGTTCGGATTCTCGTCTGGCAGGAGTTTGCAGACAGAACGAACCAACCCCCTCTGCCACTTGCTGCACCCGACGCTTCTGTATCAGAAGATACGCTCCCTTCCGCAGGGCTGACGAAAGATTCCATGCCGGCGGTTACAGATCAAACGAGGCTAATTTGATTTCTTGCTAGCCGCTCGACCGAATGCAATAAAAGACCAGAGACCGACTCGTTTGTTAGTTACACGGCCACGGGGAACGATAAATAACCAGTTCCGAACTGTCAGCGTCCTCTGCGAGGGTGGACTCCACCCCCTCTGCTCAACCTTATTCAAAAAAGGGAAATTCGCTCGCTTTCCCCGTCAAATATAACTTCCCGTTGCGTATGGCGCTCTCTTTCGTGAAGAACCCAAAGAGATTTTTCTTTTTGGTTTGGTGGAGGTAGTAAACGTTGTTAGGTTGGCAACTATTTATTAGTTTGGCAACTAAATTCGCGGCCTTTTGTTTCGTAATTCTTTTATTGCATCATTATAACCTGATTCAGTGACCATTCCTTTTGAACTGTATATCATTGGAAAGCTCTGAATTTTGCGATTAATTTGATATAAAATACTCGTGCTTAAAAAATATATATAAATGACTTTGTTTGAGAAAATGTGGCGGTCGCGGACTTAGTTGCCAACCTAATAATTACGAAAACTGACGTTATACAATAAAAAATATGTAGGTGCATATATATCAGATAACATTTTCAATGTTTCGTGTCTAACAGAGTAAAAAAAGAACCAATGTTCGCGCATTCTATTCCAATACATAAAAAGAAAGATGAAAAATGGAGACTGAAAGGAACACTGAAGCTCCCGTTACACGACACCCGATACATATTGAAAAAGAATATGGAAAATCGACGGCCGATGGAGTCAATGAACACGGTTCGTCAACAGTCTAAAAAATGGAGGACGCGGCGCAGCGTCCCGGCGAAACAGCTATAGTCGGGCACAATAAACTCGGAGCAATTCTGTTGGCAATCAGTCGGGGGCTGAAATCGCTTGGAAAAAAGGAAGACGGGACGACAGTATTCGTAATCTAAGGTATAACCATAGTACAAGCACGTAATAAAAGAAGAAAAGAGTCGGCCGCCGCCGGGGGGATGACCGTTTCGAGTCGGCTGAAAATGTCTAATAGAATTCCTCGATTGATCGATCAAGCGTGCTCAATAAAAGAGCGGTCTGGCCGGTGGCTGCGGATGAAACTTTCATCACGGGCTCCGTAATAGATAAAACGATGGAAAGGTGGTCGACTTGGCTTGGTGCTCCTCGCTGCTCGGTGTACAGTAGAGTACAACTACCGAGGTTTCTACTGTATTTCGAAGCGTCGGAGCTCCTTGCTCGCGGATTCCGTTCGATTTCAACACCTGACGCGCCCCTGCTATACGTTTTCGATTACGCGCGAAAGCATCAGAAGCAACTCCAGCCATTGTCGCGACGGAAGACGGAAACTACGAGAGAGTAGTTTTGAATTTTTGACGAGTGGGAATGCGACGTCCCAACGGAATTTCATTCCGCGGGAAAGGGGGCTGCGGCAGGGAGCTGTTACGCCTGTCGGTGATATTTTTCCGTGCGACAGATTCGCGTGCACATGGTTAAGTGCTCGATTCTGCCCGGGGAATTGCGCTACAAACGAGAATTCCCGGGTTTAATGCTCTAACTCTTGCGCGATGCGGCTGCGGCTCGATCCGCCTCGTAGATTAAATTGAGCAAAAATGTTAAATTCATCCCGGCGTGTCCATATATTTCTACGCGCTGCATACAGGGTGTCACAACAATTTTGCACGACTTCGATCTGTTGATTGTTTACGCTGTGTCAAGAAATGTCATCACGAAATCAGAGCATCTTCGTCACAAGGCTAACTCGATGTTATAGTACAAGGGGTTGGAACATGATTCGAGATCAAATACGCTACCTCAAAACAGTAAAATAAATGTCCTTATATCGGCGAACATATTCGAAACGTTCATTGTGCAGAGAATAACAGAGTGACAACAAATGCACCGAAAAATCTCGAAAGTGGAGCCAGTTCTCGTCGCAACATTGCAGCAAGGCATTCGAGCCGACGACGTGCATATAAATTTTTGTTTAAATTTTGCTCGTAGAATACGCTGACACCGTTCAGCAGAAAAAGCTCCGGACAAGCTGTAGGCATTCGACCCTGACTACGTCCCAACCCGTTTCCCGCCCGGTTTTGTGAAGAGTTTCGAAAAATGCGCGACGAGATAATTTTTAAATACTGAAGTACGGCAGTCTCGCGAACCCCGTAGAAAATTGCAATCACGATGCGTCAAAGAATCTCTCCCGTTTGCGTCCCGTTCTGGCCGGTTGGCTGGTAGCGTTTAATATTGCAAGAATTTTCGCAGAATGATATTTCTCGTGGCGCAGCGCGATTCCGGCGCGCGCCCATAAAATTCTCGGATAGTGTAAGCTAGTGGAAAATAATAATTTCCCGAGCGGGCTATTAAAAGAAACGGACGTAAACGGCTTATACAAACAGACGGTCGTTTTCGCTGCCGCGCTTATTCCCCGTGGTCGCGCCCTCCACGCGCTCTTATCGTTAAGACTTTCGAATCACTCCCCCAGAATTTGGCACATGATTCGATCCGTTTCTTGAGCAGAATAGAACAACATACTTGGGAATAACGAATAAGAAATAAATCCTAACAGAATCAATCTGTGTATTCTAAAATTTGATTTTTGTGAAACTAATCTGAGAAATCTATTTTCTAAAGAGGCCAGCGGATTGCCACATTGAATCGCGTTGCGTCCGATGGGTAGGTAATAAAATCATTCCTGAAGACGGCACTCGGTCGGAACTTATGAAAATTTCGTGCTCCGTTGCCCATCCCGACGAATTCGCCGTACAAAGGAAATCCTGCGAGCTAGTTGCCGATTAAAATCATCGCGCTCTTTTCTCCGCGGCTTTCCTCGCCACCATCTTTAATTGCCTGGCGGCTTCGGCTCGGCTGGCGCGAAGCGGACGGAATTAAATTTATTCGTGCTCATAAACATTCCGCGTTTCATTAGCGATTCACGCGTTACACTGCCTCGCCAGGGAAACGCCATGAATGATTTCGAGCGAGATGCGAATCGGGAGAAACACGTGGCAGTGTAGCACGCGAGCAAACGAAATTGCACGTTAGGCATTTCCTTTCGCACGGTTTAATTCCATCTTGCCACCTTCGGAGTTAGCCGGTTGTTTCGCTTTTTGGGAGCCCGTTTAAAACCTCCTTCGTCAGCTGGCTGTTACGAAATAATTTGACGAGACTGAATTTTATACCAGCGCCAACAATTAATTTCCGAATTATTTAAATTTCTTAAATCGAACATTTACCTAGCAAAGATATTTGTACGTTTTTTAATGCGTTTCTTATCAATGATTACTCTCCAATATTAGTCTTCAACTTTGATAAAGATCTCTAGCTGTGCTGCAGAACATAAACTTGATTTTTCAAGCAACGTGTCGCTTTTTACAATTTTGAGTGGAATTTTAGGGATGTTCGTGATACGCGTCGTGAGAGAATAAAAGGGTGAAACAAGGCGAAACAGTATGCATTTGCGCTACGGTCGCAGTTTCGCTAGTTTATTATTGCGTCCGCGCGATTCGCCGTATAGAGGAATAGAAAATGAGGTAAAGCGCGGGAAAAAAGCTTGTGTCCCGAACAGGTTGATAATCAGCGCGAGAGGCAATGCGACAAGTCCGAAGAAAGCTCGGCCCGACCGCTAATGGAAAATGTAATCCCGCTCTATCTTTTTCTTTTACGCTCGTCCCCGCGTTTCCCTCCCGCCTCTTCCTCTCGATTTCGCCGCTATCATACGGGGTGAAAAAACGGGCGACCGTGTATACCGGCGGATATAAATGTTGAAATCCCTGTCGATTTATACGTATAATACGGCCGGAAATTTGAAACAGGATTAAATTAAAAAGTAATCCCGATTTACGCGCAGCGTTCCAATGTTTTCATCAATTTTTAATTACGAAACGACCGGGTCGACATCATTACAGACTGTAATCATGTGATCATTGCAGAGAGATATGGCCAGGGCTTTGATTAACAGGCGGAATGAAATATTGACGCGTGATACCGCAACAATGAACGAATTAAAAAATATGAATTCCGACGATCCGATCGAGATTTTCAAAGTTTGCATGGTTTATAAGCTCATTGATGTCTGCCTATGAACTCGTTATTATAGAGATATTAAATTTAATCGCAGAAGCCACTGGATCCAATGGAAATATTAAATTCATTTGTACCTTGTGGAGTATTGAGATTGCAGCCTTATAAAATAACTAATTCATATATGTAGTTCCACATAAAATTAGGAGAGCGACATCTAAACATTCTTAGATAATAGACTCTATGTTGCACAGAACACTTCTATTTGTAATCGCAATTACTACAATTAATACGCGGTACAAAAATGAACATTTCCGAGCAAATAATCGGGTGACGCAACAATCAACGCGAACAAAATTTGCTCTCGTTTTACGACCGTGTCGCGTCGTGTACAGAGCCGGCGAGGCGTGCAGCTCGCATTGTGTGCACATTAAACAAGGATCTTAATTAAAATTCCGTAACGGCTTAATAAAGACTTTTCCGACACATGTTTCAGGGAGGGATGTAAGGATTTCGTGTGGATACGGGGGAAGAATTACAGCGGTCCCCATCAAAACGTGTATAAGTGTGCGTGAATTTTCATTAAAGCATCCGCGCCTACGGGGGTAGGCGGTTGTCGGCGTGGCAAGGTAAAGCTGTAACTTCATTCCGGTACCTTGGGGACCGGCCGGACCCGACCGTTTGAGGGTAAATATTTAATCGAGGCATTTTGTAATATGTGTGGTTTTTGGAGTGGCTTAATCCACGGGGATACTCTAATTTACTTGATGGTTTGCGCGCGGCAAATATGAATGGGAACTCGCGGAAAACGCAATTTCGCGAGCCCGGTGGACGACCGGCGACGTTTCGATTCGATCTTCTCGTGACGGAAGACCCGTACTATGCTCGAACCATTCTCGATATCGGGAACGACACCCGGAACACGTCGGCCTGTAAAAACACACCGTGTCCGGACCAGAGATCGAGCGAGAGGAAAAAGGGTTCGCAATGATATCGAAATCCAGCTGCAAAGTACGAAGAATAAATACCGATTTCCGTAGCTGCAAAACAATATCGCTCCGATCGACGAAACGGGTCTCCGTGAAATGGAGAACGTTCTCCGATACGATTGTCCTCCGGACAGGCTTGCAAAATATTTACTCATCGCGTTAGAACAGTCAGACACCGCGGAATTTCTCCGTGGACCGTCGATCGTCAGTTTTCCGACGAAAAAACGGGAAATCGGCACTGCTATTTTATCCGGAGATCTCGGATATCAGATAGGAAAATCGGGATTCCCCGGGTCCTCGAGCTACTGGACAATTTTTACCTCTTCTCGCGTATGTGTTACAGGTCTATGTGTACTTTACGTAATTACGGAATAGTTCGATTCGAACGCGAAACGAACGCTTTGCTCGTCGATTAAATGTACGCTGATGGTTGTACAGAGATTGATTTGATCATTACTAGCCTGCGGATTGAATGGCTGTAATTTGAAACAATGAGTAGATCTACAAGAATTAAAAAGTCATTGTGGCATGACGAATAGACAGCGGATATTGATGCTTCCATGAGAAAAATGAACGAACACAATCTAAAACAGACGATAGATTAGAAGAATTTAAGAATATCTCTAAACAGCAAACGATTTTTGTTTTGCTGGAAGGCTAGCACTGTATTGATGAATCTGATGTAAATCTGTAAAATAGGTACGTATTGGCACAAAAGCTTATGTCAAGTCTGGGTACTTTCTTGTATATCAATAATTTATTTTAAACATTTTATTTGACTGCAGGTTGTTGGAATACTTTCCATCAAGTATACCTTAACTTATAATTCGGCATGTATTTTACACGTCATCTTATAATTGATTGAGTAATGGTACTATTATTAATTGTATCTTCCTTATTGTATAAAATTTCAAGTTTAATAAAAGAATTTAATAGACTCCAGGTTGTTGCAATCCTTTCCATCAAGTATCCCTTAGCTTATAATTCGGCATGTATTTTACACATCGTCGATTAAGTGTACGCTGATGGTTGTACAGAGATTGATTTGATCATTACTAGCCTGCGGATTGAATGGCTGTAATTTGAAACAATGAGTAGATCTACAAGAATTAAAAAGTCATTGTGGCATGACGAATAGACAGCGGATATTGATGCTTCCATGAGAAAAATGAACGAACACAATCTAAAACAGACGATAGATTAGAAGAATTTAAGAATATCTCTAAACAGCAAACGATTTTTGTTTTGCTGGAAGGCTAGCACTGTATTGATGAATCTGATGTAAATCTGTAAAATAGGTACGTATTGGCGCAAAAGTTCATGTCAAGTCTGGGTCGACACAGGACTGAAAAGAGTTAAGGGTTCGATATCACAGCTTCTATCTTGTGACGCGGTCGCTAGGGAGTTTGCTACGATCTTTTCGAGGGAGAATTCACATTTTTCTGAGAAATGTCGCCGGTTCGTGCAACCTTTCAGGATGCTCCAGGTCCGATTTCTGGGCGCCGCGCCGCTTCGCTCGTTACTCGCGCAAAGTCTTCGGTCAATCTTGCGCGACAGGGCTCCGTCCCATGGTGTTTGTTCAGCTCGGCCTCGTGGACATGAGCCAAGAAGACCTGGCCCGGCGTTTTTGCGACTCGTCTCTCTACAGACTCCCGGAAATTGACCGGTGGACCGGCGCTTTACTTACTTACCCTGTCGGCCTTGCTCGAAAATATGACCGAGGCCCTCGGTAGTCTGTCGCGAGAACATCGCCGCCGCCATAAATATTCATATCGTGAACTGTGAGTTAATCAAGGGCCAACGTTGGTTTAAAGGGGTCTGACGAGGGTGAGAAAAAATTGGCCGGAGATTTTGAATAATCTTCCCCTGTCGACGAGAGATAGCCCACCTGCGACACACCGGTGTACCGCCCCCGCGTATTTAGATTTCACGGAGACTGATGTCGGCGGGCTAGTGGTTCAATGTGTAACCACCGGGTTTGTGATTCCGCGGGGTTCGCTTCGTATTAAAGTCGGAGAGGTCTCGTAGCCTCGCTGAATTATCACGGGCCTGGCTCCGTGTCTCGGTCTTATTTTTCTCAGAACGGGATTTTACGCGCGACGAACACCGTTATTCGCTCCGCGTTTCCCATTGTTCCGCGAGTACGATTCGCAGACCCACCTGTTTTATAAATATGTATTCCTGTCGATCGGTGCGTACATCCTAACGGAGTATACTTCATTCGGCAATTTATATATCTGTGAAACTTACGTACATTTGCAATAAATCGTAGAGATTGATGTCACGATCACGGAGAATGAAAATTTCGTTTCTATTGGAGAAGTGGTTTGTCGCTGATCCAAGCAAGTGCAGTTCATCTTCCTAAAACAATTTGTTCGCGGGTAGCGCGAGCTCCCGTGGAACTTATCAAGAAATTTGGCCGTGGAACTCCGTCGCAACAGTCGCACCACTCCGCGGCTGCGGCGATAATAATTGCGAATTTCGGGCGGGAGTAATTTTGGCGGGGCGCCCGTGCATGTGTTGCCGGTATCACGGCCGTTTGCTTACGACCGCTCGAGAAACGCTTTGTTTGCGAGCGGAAAGTTGAGAATTTACACCGCAGAAACTCGTTGTCTCCGCGACACCGGCGTGCCAGCCGGGCTAAGGAGGAGAACTCGTTAATAGAAATTTATGGTGATCGCGGGTAACGTTAAGAAGACCTCTTCTCTCGCTTCCCCGTGGCCGTTGGTTTGCGGTAACGACTCCCGTCGTACGGTCTTGTTCCGTTCGGTGACGGCGGAGAGCTCGCCGGGACACCATGAAAAGCGCCCGGAAAAATCTTGAATGACGTCCCGCCACTTTTCCCGGCTCTTCTGCCGGCTTTGCCGCGCGGAGAAAGATAGGATCGTGTCCGAATGAAAGGGGATTTGAACATGCTGCCGACGTCGCTACACATTCCGGGCCCATTCTGTCGCTCGTTTCTCTTTTCGGCTCGAAACAACCGAAGAAGGAGAGCGCTGGCTGTGTTATCCTGCGTGCTTGCCCGACGGAATATTCCCCGGGATCGATCATAGTTGCACAACGTGTGAAATGCGAATACCGGGCTCCATCAAGGAATTTGATATAGGATATTATGCCGTGACTAGCCTAGATATCCACCACTCGTGCGAAAGATGCGGCCAGATAACTTCCGGGACCATTTTTGATATTGATTTTACGTAACAATGCCAGGTATACAATTTCTAGATGTTTCAGACCTATAGTTTATTCGTGAGTCTCGCATCTGTACCGAAATATCTTTACTCTGATGCTAAAATAATTGTATATCTCTAGTATTCGGGATTTTGAAATTATTTTCAAAGATTGCTGTTGTTTGCAAAATTCCCTGGTGCACCTCCATTTTATCCAAATTTGATTGCGCGTTCGAAATTACATCAGCGACTGTGCAAACGTTCATTAATTATTTCGCCGTTCGATAGCCGTTAATATTGATCGTTTATGCAATATCGCTGAAATAGATTCGTTCGTTACAGAATTTACAAGAGTATTTAAGATTAGTTCTTCGAAGTTTGGTCGAATCGATTAAACGGTAACCGAGATACGCGGCAAGCCAGGATACGTTAAGTATTAAATTCGCTGTTGAAACTGGCGACGCGTATTACATGACACCCTCTATGTATTACCTTGGCTCGTCTTCCCAGCATTCAAATTAGAATCGGCTTTCACTGGAGCGCTTAAATCAAGCACGGAAACGACAAACGTTCTCCGATTTCTGCCGGCGAGCCATAATTTCTATCCGCGAGCGGCGCACAAAAGCGGCCATTTCCGGTGTTCTTTCCCAGCCGCGACTACCAGACCGGCCGCTCGTTCCTAGTAAATCAGGGGCCGCCCTCGAAGTTGTCGAAAAAAGAACGTCTTAACTAATTCATTTATCCCTGAACCCCTTCGCTATTAATTCCAGTGGCGATTCGTCGCTTTTCCGCCCCTGCGAATTGTATCTCTCCCGGTTTATCCAATGGTTCTTAACCTTTTTGAAATTAGGGAACATTTTTGATTATATGAAAAATTTGTGGAACACCAAAATTAATGATCCAAAAAACAAACAAAAACATCCCGCGTAGAAATAAATATATTTTAGAAAATATATTATTAAATATATCTAATATATTTCGCGAAATTTCGCGGAACACCGGTTAAGAACCAGTGGGTTCAGAAATTAGCATTTTCGCTTGTGTGCGTATCGATGTTTGCGTACTTTCTTGTACATCAATAATTTATTTTAACATTTTATTTGATTCCAGGTTGTTGCAATACTTTTCATCAAGTATCCCTTAGCTTATAATTCGGCATATATTTTACAGTACAGAGATTGATTTGATCGTTACTAGCCTGCGGATTGAATGACTGTAATTTGAAACAATGGGTAGATTTACAAGAATTAAAAATGTTATTGTGGCATGACGAATAGACAGCGGATATTGATGCTTTCATGAGAAAAATGAGCGAACACAATTTAAAACAGACGATAGACTAGAAGAATTGAAGAATATCTCTAAATAGGAAACAATTTTTGTTTTGTTGAAAGATTCGCACTCTATTGATGAATATAATGTAAATCGCTAAAATAAGTACGTATTAGCGCAAAAGCTTATGTCAAGTCTGGGTACTTTCTCGTATATCAATAATTTATTTTAAACATTTTATTTGACTCCAGGTTGTTGCAATCCTTTCCATCAAGCATCCCTTAGCTTATAATTCGGCATGTATTTTATACGTCATCTTATAATTGATTGAGTAATGGCACTATTATTAATTGTATCTTCCTTATTATATAAAATTTTAAGTTTGGGTAAAGAATTTAATAAAAATGGTTGAACTTGGCGTAAAATTGTAAAGAAAAAATGACTGCCATTCCCAAAATTAATGAAATTCTTATTCAAGGATATAAACATCATATAAACATCGAGTCCAGTAGCGTTGCACTCTGTAAAAGCGCGTTATCACAGAAACTGTGATTACAAAGAGAAAACAGAGAGTTCAATTCGTCGCTGCTAATTGTGCGCAGCATTTCTAAAAGCAGGGAAAGGTGATGTCGTTGCACAGGAAGTCCACGAATCCCTAGCCGAAGCAGGGAACAGCTACCAAGCTTTCCGCCGGCAGTGTAGATCCGTGCATTATGCATGTATGCACGTGTGTACCGTGTGTGCGATATCCGGAACGGTTGGCCGTCAAGCTCGGAAGGCGCCATTATTTCGCGATAGAATGTGTTCACGGTGGCCTAATAAAATCCCATGAGTCAGGCTATTTGTCGTCGGGAGGGTATTTAAGTGATACATAATGTCGCAAAGGTTCGCCCCTAGAGACATCGTTCTCTCTCTCCCTCTGTCCTTCTTCTCCCTTCTAGTTATTGCAAGTTTGCAGAGATGCGAGTAGCGCATATAGGGTGGTCCCGATTTCCCAGTATTCCCTGCACTAGCCGTGATTGACATTTTCCTTCCGCAAAATGAAGGCATGTAGAACCTGGGGTGACAGACTAATTGGAATTGGATACGAGATACAACACTTGTTACTTCGTTCAAACATAATCTACAGTACAGTAGTACCTCGCCTATCCGAACCTCCGATGTTTGAATACTCTATTATTCCAGCACGCCACACATATAAATAGCTGAATCTAAGACGACCCATATGCAATACTATTTATTGTGTTGGGCTGGAAAGAAAGTTCGTAGCGTTTTCAAACTAAGGATCGAAGGTAAAAATTAAGGTATTTATTCATATATTTATTCAATAACAGTTAATATTTATTCAATAACAGAGAAGTTACCTCGAAAATGGCAAAAAGTAATAGAACAGAATGGAAAATATATTATTGATTAAATCTATGAATAAATATCTGAATTTTAGCTTTCACTCGCTACGAACTTTCGTTCCTAATACAAATCAATAAAGATTAAATCTTGCACTGTAACGAAGCACCTGTTCGAACACCCCTATTTCCCTGTTTAGTTTGGATGATCAAGGTTCTACTGTACTGTAAACATCAGCACACAGCAAACAGTGTAGACCAGCAGACAATTTAACAATGTAATGAAGAATTGTGGAAGAAAGATTGGTCTTGATCGGGCCAAGAGGGGGATAGAACAAAGTGCATTTTGTCGACGGCTACAGATCATTTTTCGCGACGGTTGCAGCCGGGTAGATTCACCGTACTTATCGGCCGAGATTTCACAGTGACGTATGCTCTGCCAGAATAGAATGCTGGCGACCGTAATTTATAGGATATTTCCTTGTACCGGGTACACGCAGCAAATTGTCCAGCGCTTTGGTTGCACCCTATATGGAGATACATGTCCTCGCTTCTTCCATTACCGTGCCGAGGGATGTTCCAACGTCGTATTTCAACGCGACGGGGTTTCTATTTGACTTCGACCCGTAGCCACCACCCCTAAATCGCTTCTGACATCCGTATGCTGCTGGGCGTGGACCTGTTCCGTCACGGCACGGCGACATTTTTCATCGCGCGGATCGTCGCAGTCATTATTAACCGACGAACGATCGCGCTCTCTCGGTTTGTTCCTCCGCACGGGGTCCGCGAATTTTTCCCGGTCAGAAGGGGCTGTTCTGTTCGCGGGTTTTGCGTTCCTCGACGTTCCTTTGGTTCAACGAATTACACGCGTCGCGTCGTCACGTTCTATTGGAATATTCGCTTCCGTTCTTGCCGATTCGACATTGTTCCCGGCCGAAGTCGCGCTCGTTACTAGCGTTTCCGCTGAAACAAAAATGGGAAACACTAAAAACGACGCGAACACCGCCCTTTTGTTTTTCTTATCGTTCGCAGCGACGCGGATATTCGCGAAATATTGCGATACACGAGCGAAACGCTCGTTTGCCCGCCCCGACCCCGCGCTATCTCGGACCCCGCGAGAAATCGTCGACGCAACCGTACGATATTTTACCTTTCGATGTATGTAAATTCTTTTGCGAGATTTGTTTCACGCCGCTCTCTAAAATTGCGTGTCATTTAGTATGAAAATAATTCTTGCGGAAAATGAAGTTAATCGGATAAGAGCAAGACGTGGCACATTGACGTCAAAATTGCGAGAAATATGAAATTTGATATGAATGGGAATATACGAAGGAATGATTATGACTAAACGTTCTTCCACAATGTAATTTTTTCAATATAACGATTAACTGATGCTCATATTTTTGTAAATATATATCAATTTATTGCTCTCAAAACTTCGCATTCAATATGCTACGTCTTCCCGACGTCCGATAGACCTAAAAGTTTAGGTACAGTAAACGCCCCTTTACTGTCCGGGCTCGTGGGCTCTTCTGTCCTTCTCTATGTTCGGCTCTCTATTGAAGTCTCGCTCGGCGCGGTCGGCGCGGTACACGCAGTCATAAATCAAAAATAGTGTCCGGGTACGATCACTGTCCGTGCAAAACACGGCTGTTGGGCATATATAATGTTGGAGATATAATGGAACAATTGTAGAGGGGGCGTGCACAAAATTTCATAGTTGAGAAATAAGGTCCACCCTTATGTATTCCGTCAAACTTGGCGAGCGCTGCAGAGGGACACAAGATTGACAAACAAGATTCCCGAACACGCACGAGCCCGATACGACTTTGTTTTCCAGCTGTAGCCTGGTTTGCATAGTGACGATTTTGTTTTTGTACGGAAACTGTGTGCCGAATACTGGTCCATAGTGAGCGAAGCCCGTGCATTGTATTATATTTCGTCGACGCACAACAGAGATGACATCTTTATTAGACGCAGACAATATAAAAGACAAGGGAAGTATTGTTTTAACATTGTACTCTGACACGCTTTTTTATAGGATTTGTGAACTGGCGATTTACCTAAAAAAAAAGTAAAACTAAACTTCACAGTTTCAGTGAAAAGAGGATTTGCCTTTGCGCGTGAAAAATTCAAAATACGATGCGTCTCAATTACGCGAGTCATCCCGCATTGATTAGAAATGAAATTTTAATCGCGCTATTCATTTTGTTATACAGGATGTCTCAGCTGAAGAAGGCCACCTACATATCTCCTTTATTTTTAATGCCACAAAAAACATTTATGGCATAATTTCACTGGTATCGGAGGAGGAATATCATAGAAGAACAATTTTGAACAGTAAGTTCAAATGTAATCCTAATATTATCCTACAATTTTATCACATTTTTTGGTACTCAAGGCCACCTGAAGGTAATGACATAAGCATATTCAAATATATTTTTCCAGCCGCTACAAGATGGAATAAAAAGAAAGTTTTCCGATAAAAAATAACGATGACCTTGAAGAAACTATGAAAAAATAATCGGACAAAAAAATTGTTCTTCTACGATATTCCTCCTTCGATAGTATTTAAGTTATGCCATAAATATTTTTTGTACCATTAAAAATAAATGTTTCCTTATGTCGATCGTAGATTGTTGCTAACGATATTATTATGCTTTCAGCGCACTGGTTCGATCAATTGCTATTCAAAACACTATTTGCAAATTATCACAATAATTTTTTCCGACGTTCCGATCTTACTTTAGATCATTTTCAACACGTGTTTCTATAAAGCTAAAATTTTCTTTTGCACTAAGCAAGTAGGTAACAATTTTCTCCTTTTCTTTAAATCTACGCGAAACAAAACATAATAACGGTTATTAAAAATAAAGGCGATATTTAGATGGGCTCCTTCAGCTGAAACACCCTGTATAACATAAATCGGCCTTGAATTCTTGATAACTAGACTGCGGATTTCTACGCAAAATAAAAATTGCTTGCATCGATTACAATGAACAGGAGCCAAACAAATTTCTTTCTTCTTCTAATAATTTTGATTCTCTGACAATGAATCTAACCCTGCTTTAAATTGTACTTACCCGTTTTTTCATAAATGAATGAAATCCGCAATCAATTGACGACAAAATTCGACTGTGCCAAGATGAAAGAATCGCCATCCTCGGTCGACGTAGTTAACAGTTGATCCATCGTGGTCCGTGAACAAACCGATGACGTAAATCAAAATAATGTGTTATCTTGATTCACGCTGGCGTTTCCGCAATTCTGACGCTCGTTACTCCGTTTCCGGTCGTTATGGTCGAATTTGAATCAAATCTCTCATCGGGACGCATAAACGTCACACCGCGTGGAATCGCGGTACGACTGTTTTTGTCCGCGCAGCCTTGTTGAACCGGGTTTTCAAAACGATGCGCGTGTATTTACAGTGGTAAGTGGTGGTGCTCAATGGTGTTCGATACGACCCTCGCCGTTACACACGCTGCTTTACATTCGATAGCCGTCGTTCCGAGCCGTGGATTTTTGTCGGTGCGGTTTTTTTCCCGCCGATACGGATTTAAACGCGGACGTGTCGGACACAGCTCGGTTTCCACACCTCAATGCCGCTTTGCCGGGATCCTGAAGATACGAGTGCTTTCTCTCGGACCCGATTCACAGATTCCATTGGCTTTTAAGGGTCGTGTTCGGGCGCTGTTACGCGAATCTCTGCAAATGCTTCTAAATGCCGCGCTCAACGCCGCTGAATGCTCGCATCCGAAACAATAAACACCGTACACCGTTAAAAATCACATCGCTTTTCATGCTGTTCTACGGAAAAATGAAAAGAGGAGTTCCCGTTCAATCTTCGTTTTTCTAAATGGGGTCAACAAATTTCGAGCACGAAACGTATTGATCGCGACAGATTTATCTTTCAATCCTCCGAATCCATGATACTCGTATTTGTCTTTCTCGAACGTAAATACATATTCCTCCTCCTGGAATTATTGGTCCGTTCAATTCGCGCACTGTTCACTCCGATAGTAAAATACAAAATATTTGTGATTCGATGCGCATAAATACGAATACGTGAATGGAATGCTTAAAGCTTCATTGACTCGTAGGAATAATACAAATAAAGGATTCACAGCTGTAAAAATATTTCTCCGAATAGAATCGAAACATGTTGCTTCATGAACGATCAGGAAGGAGGCTATAATCGGGTGAAGAATATTTACTCGGACTGGATCTGGACAATTCTTACATACACGAATGCAATCAGTGACGCTATCCAATATCCAGAGCAAACAGTACCGCAGATGGTTAAGTCTGTTTCTCTGTCAACGATCAGCCGGGGGTTGATGGATCTCTCTCCGAAAATTGAACGAATCGCATCAGAAATGCAAATTGATTGTCGGCCGCACAATAGCGTACGAGTCGATACGTCAGTGGGCCAGCGGGATTCAAGTGCGGTTTCGTAAGTTCCAAATAATAAATCGCTCGAAGGGGCAGCAACGGACAGGAGCAACAGCAGGAGCACGCGTCGGAAGGGGTTGGCAGAGTCGTTGGTAGGGGTATGCTTCTCGAGGCCGCAGTATTATTATTAAAGTCAGAGCTCGATTATACCGAATCCATTCGGGCACGGTGCACCGTCCAAGTATCAGGATTATTGTGCCCTCTCCCTAATTACCATCCTGAATATGAATGCAAATTGCCCTCCGGCGCCCCGTGTCGGTATATACATGTCACAGTTGCCGGCCGACGTCTCTTTGGGGTTGCTTATTAGCTCGGTTAGGGGATGAATCGCAGCCAAGGGAGGCTCTCGCGCGAAGACCGGCTGGGGGCAGGGGTGCAAGAGGATCCTGGCGGGGTGTCGACTCTCTCGCCCCTTGCGAAAGAATCGCAAATAAGAGTCGTTCTGACGTTTGAGTGGCCCTCGATCGAGGCCCCGGATTTCGCCGCGCGGATGTTTCCCGTCCGCGCACCCTTTTCCCCAGCAGTCGGATTACGTTGTTCCGACCGAGCGAGTTCTGCTCGCAGTTTCGCCAGCGAAAACACTTCCAACAGCGCAGCAGCGCGGCGCGGCGTTGTGTCCGGGCCGCTTGATTGCCGCCCTACATCTCCGCGAAATGGTCCGCCGGATTCGGGACCCATCATTTCGGTTTGACGCCCGCGTTTCACTCTATTATACCGCTCTATTTCTGGATGGATGAACTTTGTAATCTAAATTGAGGCGAAGCTGACAGCTGAGTTTCATGCCGGAACGACCGTGTGTCGCGGCACGGCAGATTTTACGAGTGCAACAACAGACAATGATGCGGCCGCTTTCGCCAGGGAAACGATCCCTCCTGCTGGCGGAAATAGCCGGATGAATTTTATTATTATATGTAGTACTTACCGCACACGCGCGTACAATAAGTTTATTGTTGTGCCGTGAGATCTCTAGGCAAGCATCCTTCCTCGTCGAGGACTTTAGCTAATTAAAAGGAAGATCGATATCTGTAAAACATTCACTAACTCTTGTTAACCGGATATCCTTGGCAAGTAGGTATCCAGGTATAGCCTCTATATTCTTCTGTGAATATTACAATCTTTAAAATACTGTGTGTATTTCCGACTAGTATAAAATATATAAATATATAAATAGTCAGACACTCCAGAGCAAAGACAATATTTCTCGCACTGTCGAATCGAATCGAGCATCTACACCAGGCATGTCAGACTCTTTTATCGCCAAGGGCCTCATTAAGTATTATAAATTAATTCGAGGGCCGCAATAAAAAAGAAAAGCACACTCGAAATAAAGAAGAAACACATTCTTTTGGTTACCATTGCAGTTACACATACAAAGTAACATAGTACAAACGCAACAATATTACAAAAATACATATGAAGTACAAAAGCTGTTTTTTTTCAAGTTTACTTGATTTGGATAAAACTATTTCATTTTTTTTTGTTTCGAAGGAACTTGGCAACGGTTTTCAGTAACCAAATTTTCAAAATTTGGTTGAATTTGTTGAGCTGTAATCATTATTGAAATTGATTGCACACGCTGGTCTTAATCTTGATCTTACCGCAGTTTTATTATTTTTTAACGTTGAAAATAGTGGGTCGTACATATATGTGCTACCACTGCTATCGAACATAGCTGAAATACGCCTAACTGCACATAACATAGTAATTGTTAAATCAATAAGTAATTGTAGAGGTCTGGAAAAAATTCCAACATCCATATATTTTAGTTTCAATTCGAAACCATACTGCATTTGATTAATTCCAGTTGTAAATTGTCAGCAACAGTTTCAAAGTTTTTGGTCGGGCCGCAGACTACTTGTCGACGGGCCGCCCGTTTGACATGCCTGGTCTACATTTTCAAGGATCGTAGAACGATCCCTCTCGAATTTGGACTCTCGAATGGCAACCCTCGACTCTCGAGCCTCGTGAACAGCGATACTGGAATTCTTTTCGGTTGGTCCAGCATCGAGGGAGCAGAAGCCACGGAAGCGAGCCGATCTGAAGCGTGGCGTCGCGTTCTATCGTCGTAAAAATCCCAAGGATCGTCGGCCATTGCCGGGGATCGTGGTTCTTCTCACGGAAGTGCGGTGATTTATCGCGGCGGAGGACGATCTTCCGTGTCGAAGGGCGCGTCGAGAGAACCGAATCACGGGATAAGCAGGGCTGAAAGAGGGTCTCTGAATATCTGGCCACCCTTTCCGACTGTAAATAGCCTATTCCGAATGGTAGATCCTCGATAAGTAGTGGCGGCGAGGGGTGGAAAAATCAAAAGGCGGCCCGGTTGTGCTCGCGCATCCTCCGTTGTTTAGGGGGAAGTTTCACGGAAAATGTCCTTGCCTCATATACGAGTGTTTTATTACCCACGGGGACCGGAGCTGGCATGGCGTACGCACGGGATTGGATAACGATCTCTCCACGCTCGCCGTACGAATCGGCTCGCTTTCAGATAGCGGCGGCTGCGACTCGCGTATCGGTTATGGAACATTGCCAAATTCGGCGCGGCCCCGATTCCAGGTCGGCCAACATCATGGAAACGTTTTCGGAGCACCCGCCTATTCCCCGTATACGGATTTTTCCGTTTTGCTCCCGGTAAACCGGCTACCTTTCTGACCAGCACGGCGATTGTGCCAGAAAATTCGATTGTGTATAAACATTATGGAAACCGATCGATCGATCGCTGACCCAGATATATCGAACCGCCTGAATTACAGACAGCCCGCCCGTGAAATCTCGTTTCAACTTTCGTTAACGACCTCGTAATCCCGGGAATTTCTAATTCCATCGGCGAGAACCCGTGGCGCAGCTGATTTTTCGACCTTTAACGGCTCCATTTCTTCCACTAATTAAATTCGCACGGATGTTCGCTGCGTAGTCGTCGGGCAACGTCGCGGTTCTCCCTTTATTTCTCCCCGCGGTATCTCAGTTTATTCCTTTAATGGATATCGTTCCCAACAATGTCTATTAAACGAACATCTTCATTCGAATTTATTTCAGTTGTCCACTGTTTTAGGATTCGAGTTATTTATTGTTGGCTGATTGGCAGATCCAAAATGAGTAAGTCGACACGAGTGTACTCGTGTTTTTATACACGAGAGATTTTATGGATTTACATATAGAAGAAAATGTTTCGGAAAATATGTGCCGTTGTTTCGGGGCAGAAACGAGATGCAAGCACAATCGTACGCGTTTCTAAATGGAGGCATCGCACGGTGAACTTTCCACATTTCTCCAGTGTTTGGCCACGGAATTCCGCGGCCGGTCCCAATTTATTCCGGCAATTTGGTGTTGCGTCGGGCACCTTGCGGAACGGGGTCAGCGGTGTTGCGCTGATTTCGCAGATTCGCGGGGGTGCAATTTAAATTACAGTGAGCATGGCCGGCGACCATTTTCTCCGGTGGCCGATGTAACCTGCCGCGGACCGATTCGCCCCGTCACGAGTACTCGTTTGAGCTGAATGTTCATTTCGGGCTGGTTATGGGGATGATTACTCTCGTCGCTCGAAAAACGAGCCCGATGAACGGCGAGGTTTGCAAACAAACTAATTCGGATGCGCCGACTTCGGACCGGAGGACAGCGGGACGCGACGCGATGTGTCGGATAACCAAACACGCCGAACCTTTTAACTGGATGAAACAGAGCGAACACCGAAAACCTGATTCCGAACGGAACGGGAGCACCGGGATTTCGCGCGGCGAAACGGCGAGTCGCACTCGTCACGCCAATTACGACGCGCCCGGTGCAACGAGGGCGGATAGATGCACTGGGGTCCTCGAAAGGAAAATCTGCTTCCTGGATTGACCCTTCCAATCTTATCGCGATCATCTTGCGACCAGATTGCAGATCCTGATGCAATTGGAAATTTTTGTGCGTCGCTTTCAATCTTTGTGACGAATGGTGCACATGGTATATCGTCAGTCGTGCAGATTTTTATGTATGATTAAACTTTGTTAGAAATATTTATACTAAAATTTACGTCCTTTATTAACGAAAATTAAATATCTCTTACGACCTACAATAATTCCATTGTATATAAT
Source organism: Lasioglossum marginatum (assembly GCA_028455795.1). Lineage (NCBI taxonomy): Eukaryota > Metazoa > Arthropoda > Insecta > Hymenoptera > Halictidae > Lasioglossum > Lasioglossum marginatum. The sequence goes on along the minus strand of CM052261.1, from coordinate 1,504,935 downwards.
AGTAATACCAATAGCTAATACCATAATAGCTAATACCATATTCAGTTAACATACATTAAAATATACGATTTTTTGCAGACGCAATTTCTCTTGAAAAGGATCGAATATCCGGATCGAAACGTTGAGAATAATTTTAAAATTTGCAAAATTGCTTGTTAGTCAAAATTGGATCGAACCCATGCGCCGAAATCATTAAAAAGTTTATCCATTGTATATGATTGTTTTCATTTAATGAATATGCAATTGATATAATACCCCATGCAATCCTGAAATGTTTAATAATTGATTAGATACCAACATATTTAATAATCTAAACAATACTGTGAATTATGTTATATAATATTGTGTATAATTGTTAGTGGTGACTCTGGATCATCCCTCGGCTACCAAGGATTAAATTACAGACAAAAACGTATACCTTCACGAATAAACATAGATAACAATAATGTGCCTGGCTCTTATCTCTGATTACGAATTTATGTCCAGTAGTAAAAGCCAGCAGATCAACTTTTTTATTACATTATTGATGTAGAGAGAAATCTGTACACATTTCTAAAGCTCCGATTAAATTCCGAGCAAAGTTTTTTGATAATCGTTCGAGCAGAGATTTTACGTTTTTAAGTTCGAGCGAAAGGAACGCCGCAATTACGTTAATTATATGGTAACTTTTTGCCACGAAATAATGGGAAATGTGATTTCACATGCATCGAGAGTAATTCCATTCTTAGCTACAATAGAAAGTTGAAAACCGCGCATGGCTTCGCGGATTAAGGAGATGTTATCGACACAACAAAGTTGCTCGTATCCTGAATCACGATTCGCAGATGAGATACGAAGTACAACAGTGGGAACTGATTTGTAGATATACTAACCTTTTCAAATTTACTTTTTCCGTCTATATAATTTCATTTCCTATACTCATAATTTCAATTTCGTATTTGCTCATTCGTGTACGTTATAAATTCGTAAAGTTAATTACTAGACTGCGGATTTTATGCATAAAAGTGGGTACGTACTGTTTAAAACAGTGGACATATTAAAAAGATTTAAGGACATCAAAATGTATTAGTTTCAGCTTAATAAAAATTTTTTATTTGGTTCCTGTGTCTTGCAATCAATGCAAACATTTCTTATTTTGCAAAAAGATCCGCGGTCTATTAATCACTATGCTTCGAGACAGCTGCGAACGTAGTAAAAGTCAAGTTGAACTCGATGCTACTATCGGACACGGTGTCAACTCCGTCGAATCGGAAGCAAACTTGGTTTTGGTAAATAAGGCTGACCTTGAACTTCCAAATCATGGCGAACACATTGGAGGATTCAAAGCTGGCGATACAAGACAACTCCAGAAGGTTAGAACGATTTAGGGGATTCGGGAAGGTTTACAGAGGATTCCTAGATTTCCAGAAGTTCGACGGGTTCTCCTAGGTATCAGGAAGTTGGGACGGTTCCTTGTTCCCAGAAACTTGGCAGGTTTCCTGAGGTTTGGGGGTTCTAGGGTTTAAGAAAGTTCGAAGGTTCTCGGGGGTTTGAGTAATTCCGCAGGTCTCGCGAGGTGCGAAAGATCAGAGGATCTCTAGGAAAGTTACCGACGTTTTGTGTATCACAGTTCAAGTCCAGCAACAGCTATTTAAACTTAGCCGGCACCTCTGTCTAATTGAACACGCCTAAGCTGACGCTTAATCGCCGCAAAGCTTTCGGATACATTTTCCAACACACTAATGCCGCGTATCCTACCTGCAACGATCTTCGCGATCACTTAAGAGCGTGTCCTGATCTTCTGGGTGCGAAGCGTTAATTTTTCTCTACAGAAATCATTGGGATGAATCTGAGGATTGGTTTAATTTCGTCTGTCCACTAAGGCAACCGCTAGCCTTTGGACAAGTTAGCAATGTTTCCGGACCCCCTTCTATGTCACGGCTTGTAACTAAAAAATTTTATTAATGGTTTCAAGCAACCAAAGGATGCACAAATGTCTGAACAAAGACGTACCATTGTACCGTGTTTCGTTGTCTAGAAAATGAACCTTGAACTCGACAAAAAGATACCCCTCAAGCTCCAGGACCCCAAAAGCTTCCCCAGCTCTCGAGCAACGATGTCCTCGTTTAGGCTAAGCGCCCGGGTGTCGCATGGATCGAGGACCGTGTCGAATCCGTGTATGAACGCGGCCGATGTTCATCGATCCGCGATCCGTGTCCGATTCGCGGAACGAATGAATAAAGTTGTCCCACGTGAATCCCGGTTGCAGATACAAGCCGCGGAGACATGTCATCGGCGCTGAACTATGTGTTGCGGAGCTGAGAGTGTGCCTGCAAAAAAAAAAGACAGCCAGAGGGGATCGGGACGACAGACGCACGACACTCGGGTCAAGGGACAGGGATTGGAGCTGCATAGGCGGCGCTGTAACTGGATTGAAATCGCGAAAGATCAAAGAACTGGCTGGCTGGCTGGCATACGAAATGGTGAATGACGGTGGCGGTGCTGCGCCTGGCTGATAGGCCCAATCAGGACATGGACAGATAACCGGATTCCCTCGGTGGATGTACACCGGTGTGAGTGTGTGCGCGCATGTATGTGCGCGCGTATATCTCATTGGACGATCCATCGGATACGCGTAACGCATATTGTGCTCTGATTTAGGTCCGCCATATGTACGGCTCCACGGACAGCTGGTTATTTGTCTTTTCTGCGAGAGAGCCGGCGCGGCGCAACGTGGCGCTCTCGCATTGTTAGCCCGACGCAAAGAGTATTAATTGCTTCTCGTTGGTCGCCCGCTCCGAACCCTGTACCCCGAATTTGTTTCAATTAGCTTGATTTACCATCATTCCGCCGATACTATCTGTTAACGTTGTCGCAATCATTGCACCGCGGAACCGGCCCGCACTCCGGTGGCAACCTCTCGCGGTACACTGATCCAGTTCGATAGCCGTTCGGCCTCGTTTGTCATTTCTTTCTCTGTGCCAACTGATGGCTATTTGCTGTAGTCTGGCTTTAAAAAGAAAAAATAAAAAACACGTACAACATCGGCCGCAATAGCCAACCACGATCACCTAAACCGGGAATCTCGATAGAGCTTTCTGGCGCGGCTCGATTTATGAAGTACAAGGCACCCGTGAACCGTAACGAAAATTTGTTTTCCATCGGTTCTGTAAAAGACAGGATAGAGGAGACGTTTCGTTCGTTGATTGGAAAGATTCCTGCGAGAAAAATCATCCGGAAACGTTCTGTACGTTTTCCTCAATATACAAGTCTTTTTTCTGAAAATTGATTTATTTATTTACAGTTTATTTGAACGTGATCGCATTAACAGCGAGGTCATTAGCGGCCACATGGTTTACACTTGGTTATAACATATTAGACATGTAATTTGTAAAACGACATATGAGAAACAATAACACAATGGATTTAACCCCTTGCCTTACGATTTATTTTACGGGTTTAGTGACTACAGCTTTTTTTATAGATCGTAATATCCTAAAATAGGAAAACACTGATATAAATTGTATGCTGTATATTAACAAAACCAAAATAGAATTTTATTTCGGTTTAAAGGAAATAATTAACATACATTTTTATCAGAATCTTCATCACGTACCAGACACGATATTGTAAGGCAAGGGGTTAAAGAAGAGGAGGACGTTCCCCTGATGTTGTCTTCGTTCTCTGAAAATTCAAATGAGGGAAAACTGTTATTAAAGATTGGATCGTATAAAATGATGAGGTTCAGCATTGATTCGTACGTATGAACGTGGTTCTACCGCAAACGTGTACGCAACTAAATGATCTAGAAGAATAAAACGAATCGCAGAGTAATCTAGAATTGCATTCGATACACACTAGTCCCTGCGAGCGTCGACATTTACGACAGCGTTGGTCGGGCACGCATAGCCGAGCGTAACACAACATTGTTAAAAATTTATGAATGGGAACAATGCAGTTATCGAACCTATTCAAGCAATCGTTGTTTGACGGGCGCGAGGTAACAGAAAATGGCAGCGTGCGTATCCCTGAATATTACATGAAACATCAGTTCCTGGAACAGGCGTACACTGCACGCCTCGGACACATTCACCCGCTATTTTCCCGCGCGGTAATGCCCTTAATAATTCCGCCGGACGTTTCCAAGTTCGCTTCAAGCCAGAAATTCGCTGTTCTGTTTCTCCGGTTTATTCTTTTCAAATCGGTCGTTCGAACGTTATAAGCCAAGGCTGCCGGGTAATTGCAGTCCCGGTATACCGACCGTCGAGCCTGAACTCCGGTTGTATTATCGCAGTCGCATTTCTCTGATTGAAGAGCGTATTTTTTCCCTTCTCTCTCTCTCTCTCTTCCCCTTCTCCGCCGAAGTGCCTGGCGTATGTCACACGGCTGGGAATGATAGAAACAGAGGAGTGACAGGAGGAGAGACGGCGGCGCACAGGGACAGACGGCTGAGACGAAAAGAGACGGCGTACGTTGAACGAAAACCGGATATATGACGTGCATCGTTAATGCGGAAATATCGCGGAGCAGGCCTGTCACGAGAGCCCATATTCATGTTTGCCGTGAATGCAGGACTTTAAATGCACCGTAATTTCGCGTACGATAAGCCGCGCGCAAGGTATGCGTGCAACACACGCGATCCGACCCGAGCGAAACCGAGCCGTGGACAAAGAGAAGAGTGTCCTCCCAGCTTCGGATTTTCATCGAAGAAGTCGGTCGAGAACGCCCACGATAAGCGAGGAACTTCAACTAGAAAACTCCTCTGATTGTGCAGCGCACTTATCTGCTTAACCCTCGTACGCTTCTCACAATTGGTCGCCGAAAAATATTATTCCATATTTTTTGTCTTCTACCATTTGTTGTGTCTTGTCGATTCGACCGGTTGCGTTTTATTCGGAATATTTGCTCTTTGCGGACTTTTCCTGTTAGATACCTGTTAGAAGACGGGCTAGTATTGACAAACGATGATGGATTCAGCGTGCCCCGAAATGAGTTAACGAGTCGGTATTGGGGATTACTTTCCACGGTGTTATATGCAGATTTTTATTCGCGGTAATTGGAAATGGATATCGATGGACCGTTGCGTATGTCGTATATTTTCTCACCTCCGGCAATATGGTCATGAAAATATGTATAGGTTCCGGTGAAAATGCAAGCAGCCGTTCGCGCGGAACGTCAATCGGAAATGTAATATGAAATTGTTAGGTATGAAATCTTGTTTTTAAGGAAATCGTTTTGTATGTTATTATACCTGAATTAATGATCAGTTGGAATAGAAACCGCGACTGTGTTTATTACTTCTCTATTTCATTTTATACAAATCGGCGGTCAGGAGACCACCAGCGTTCACAGTAGAATCAGATAGTAATAACTAGACTCCGAGTTTAATGCATTTATTACAAAAATGAGCAAGTGCAATTCAAAACAGTGAAAATAGTAAAAGACTTTAAGAGTATTAATATATTATTTTCACCACATTAAAATTATTAATGTAGAATATAAATTTATATGTAGTTCCTGCGTCTTGCAATTGATGCACAAACTTCTAGTAATAACCATACCTCTAGCGACATTTAAAATCAGTATTTTCCATTGACGATATATTTTTGACGCAATCTGTAAATACGAAAGATGACGAAAGCTGTTGAAAATTCCAAATTTATGTGCTGTGATTATAATTTACATTTCATTACATTCATTTCAAACTTGACTTGAATAAATATTAGAATTATTAGTAAATGAATTTCGTTTGATTTATGAATGCTTCATCGCGATATCGTAATATTGTTACTTCATGCCGTTTAATTTATACTGTTCATCCGCGGATCGAAGTGATATGCATACCAATTTATTTTTGATTCTGCAAAATCCAATTTCCGTCATATTAAATTGCAGTGATCGTACAGGTCGCTAATTGACAATCCAACAGGCGCATGATTGAAGAAACAAACAGCTGTTACAAAGTTAGTATCTACAACAGAAGGTGCGATTAAAACAGAAGATCAAGCTTTCAAGGTTTACTCCAAGAGAAAATCGCATTAAACAGAAAGGGAAACGTGCCTGGTATCCCTATTAAGCGGCGTTCATACATAAATATGACGGGAAAGTGTTCCATCTGTAGTAAAGCTCATTGATTAGTAATGAAGGCGAGAATGAGGGAGAAAGAGGAAGGGGAAGGGATGTTCGATGGATGTTCCGGCACTCTATTTTCGGTGCAATTACGACGGAAGAGTCTCGAGGGCCAGTTTCAAAGACAGGGCAAAAACTATTACGCATGACCATTCCGGGGCGCGCCTTTTCGTCGGTCCCACAGGAGTATGTAGAAATGGCTTTTTGGGGGTTGGTTAGGAACGCGGCGGGCAAGAGGTCGTCGATCACGATAAAGGGTAGGGGCGCACAAAGGGCGAGGCTCGCGCGAGGCTGCAAAGATCCCCAGGATAAGCGCCCCATGGCGCCGTTATTGCATCTCCGACGGATTTTTCTCTCTCCCTCTCTCTCTCTCTCTCTCTCTCTGGGTTGATCCTTCTCTCCCTTTCGTTCTCACCCTCTCTGTTCCTCCTGTCACCCGGACATATGCAAGGGGACGTTGTCTATTGAATTTTCATGACGTATACGTGCCACCGAAGTGACTCAATTCCGAGGTCTGGAAAGTCGTTGCCACTATCACCGCCACATTTAGTTTGAGAAGCAGGAGATCGAACATTCTGATCGACATGTTTGCCGGTTTTATCGACGGTCTTGTCTATTCTCTGTGCATACGCGATAGCTTCTTTCCTGTTCGCGATCCTGAACGCGATTTCACTTTCTTCGATGCATCCTTACCGAAATTACCACAATCTAATATAAATTGGTATCTTACGCTACAGCATTAAATGCGATTGTAGGATATTTTATAGGACACCCTAGAGCCAGACATTGTTTAAAAATTATCGTCGCATGAATTATTTCCCTTATCAAGTTCCACGTTCGTAAGATCGACGATTAAAACCATTTGAATTGTAAAAATGATCCTCGTCCCTCGGAGACTATTGAGTCATACGGGACACGACACGTTAGCGACACTATGCAGACGAGGGCTACCAGTTGTCAGAGCTGACATGTATCATTCGTTTTGCTGCTTCTTACCCTTCTGGGCGGAGCTGGTGTTACAGGAATGACGTGATGAAAATGGATCGTTACGAGAGGGACCTTAAATCTGGACACCTGGCCCGTCCTGCCGCGTCAGGGTATAAGATCCTACCCCTGGATTCCCGTTGATCCCTTTCGCTAATCGTTTCACGAACGTTTCTCCTGACCTATTCTACGATACACGTCAATGAGACGCAAACTTCGAGATCTGAACTTTTCCAGCAATGAAAACCCAGCTGAGTGTCGCATCGTTTAAACTCGCAGGAAGTTTATACTTTACTTATCGGCAATTTTTTAATGGCATTTTTAATGGCATTAAAATGCTGGATCAACAGTCGAGAATTCCTCAATAAACTGTTCAAAAGCGATAGCAATATCGTTTATAATTTAACAAATTTTTAGAATCAGTATAGTGTAGCATCTTCTTCTGAAATTATTATTTTTATTAGTTCAGTTATTAACACACACATTGCCGACCGGTGATTATTGCATAATTCTAAACGCTTTTTAATGGAACCTTCAATAGCAACAGCAATTTTCATTGTGAACTAACAAGTCACCCTCAATAATGTGATCTAATAGTTTCATTTAAGATTGCAATGTGAAAGAAAATTTCTATGCTTTCTTTTGGTACAGCACAATTATCGAAAATCCTATTAATAGGCTTCCGGTAGATAACGTGTTAAGAAGTCTATTAAAAAGCTTCCGATAGGTAAAGTCTTAAGATGTGTGTTCGGGCTTCTCTGAATCATAAGTTATAGACCGACCACAAACTGGGGAAATTAGTTTGCGAAATATGTGAAATCTGTTCACGCCGATTTGTCTCATTTGTTTGACTATTATCTATAGATCCTCAAGTTTTATTTCAATACTGGAAAAAGCGTGCTAAATTGACCCTACAAGCTGCTTGCAAGAGTACTGAAAAGGAATGAAAGATCATGAATTGCTGTTTAGGAATTGCACAAGCGTACGCGTGAGTCACCGAGTTCAATGACTTCGATCGAAGCAATTAGAAAATGTTTGCGACTCGAGCCGCCCACACATAAGCTGCAATTTCATATCCCGTGTTCCTTATCTTGTCGATAAGTCCGCTACTTTTCCGTTTGCTTCACGGTAATCACTGGTCGCTGAGAGTTACCAGGTTTGAGATCCGCACAGGTCGCAGCGCGCTACGCGCTCCGAAGTGATTTTTCAACGACACGACGATAAGCATGTTTCGCCGTTCCGTTTCCTCGCGGCAATCGGTCCGTAATACGCTCGCGAAAATAAAAGCGCAAATATAAGACGCGACTCCACTTATCAGGTATCGTTCGAAGCTTCTAATTGAAATATCATAGTTAATAGGCTCCTGCCTGAAGATCATGAGTTGTTAAATTCTCTCATCTTAACGATGATTACTTATTTACCCTAGTTTAACGGCTGGGATTTTATAGATACTAAATTTCGCGAGGTATATCATCTCGCTAGTTCGTCTTTGTATATCTGTAGAACATAAAGCTTGTTATTAGTCGAAAGAATGTTAAATGAGTAAAAATTTTTAAATTCTGTAATTATACTTAGCTCTTCGGCACACAATTTCGTTTCACTCGCTAGGAGTATTCGCAAAGGGTTGAATTGCTCGTCTTTTATATATGAGTGCTCAAAATCCGCAGTCTAGTTGTAAATCGAAAAAAATCGGAGATCTGTAAAATCGTTTCGGTGGTGCATCGTATCGATTGCATCGTTGATGCAATATCGAGGCCGAAAGAGGTTGAGGGAAATTTCGAAACCGGTCGAATCGGTCAGACACGAACGCAGTGTTGCGGATACGTGCTCTACGAAGACGAAGAACGGATGAGAGAGAGGGAAAAAAATAAAGGAAGATATTTCACAAAGGAGCCCGGAGCCGCGCCACGGCCGCAATACACTTACGAGATGAGAGATAAGGGATTGGTTTCGGCTTAACTGCGTTTTCCGCCTTAATCCATTAGCGCTCACGAAACGGTTTTCTCCGCTTCGACTCGATCACGCGAACCCACTGATATGCGGTCCGACGATGCGCGGACCCGTCCCAGGGCTTTCAATAGAACCGGAAATTCTCGACGGTACTCGCCACCTGTGAATCCGAGTCCCCTTTAGCTGTCATTAGTGCCGTCGTTGGTAATAATCGGTTGATCGCCCTTCGGGAGATTATTCGAACCTTTGTTGCAATATGTAACAAGCGTGACGTCTCTGTTTAGCTTTCTATCACCTATCGAACCTGTTAGGTTAGGGTAGAACAACATATAGGATAGAACAACATATACATTATATATAAACGTTCTTCTTTCTTAGGAAATTGCGAACTACAAGAAAGTTCTAATCACTGAAACCGCAAAATAAATCGTAGTTATTAATCGGAGCTATTTTAACTTGAAAATTAAACATTTCTTTCGACCTAGAATAATTCCATTGTATATGATTCTTTTTATTTCATGGATATGAAATTGATATAATACCTCATACAATACTTAAATGTGTAGTAATTGATTAGATACGAACATATTTAATAATCCAAACAATATTGTGGATAATAATGTGAACAATAGTGGTAAAATCTTCATGAACTAGATCGGCCGTCCGGACGTACCGTACGATGAGAGAAGCGTTCAAAGGGTAGCGTCACGCAAATATTATGTCATAAGAAAATATTCCACGTTCCGCGCGGATGGCGTAAAAACTGGAAGCGCGCTATGCATTGAATAGGTCGATTCGGTCGAGCGCGGTGCACGCTTTTGACATTTTTATCCCGCGGCCCGGCACGGCAGCCGGCGAACGCGCCACTGTAAAATTTTATGGTAGCTAATTGTAAGCGATAGCGTCCGGCTGCAGAGCGTAAGAGTAAGATTTATTCCCTCGATTTGCCAGGAGTTATTGCCCCGCAACACGAAAGTGGATCGCGAGCACCGCCGCGCCGGGAAAGGAGATGCCGGCGACCCATTTGCACTCCTTAGTCGTTTGACAATTTCCTGATAAGATCGCTCCGCGACCATCTACTTCACGGCGAACCTCTCCGGGATCCCGTGATTGCCTTTTGCTAGGGACTGTTTTTTCCGGCCCGGCCAGTTCCTTTCCGCACCGACTTCGCCGACTCTGTTAGGTAACTAGTCGAGAGCCGTTCCAAGATACGTAAAAGTAGAACTCCACTTCAGCGAAATAGTTCTTCTTCTTTACATAGTCCTTGGTCAGGGAAAAGAATCATATGATAAGGCGGATCCTCTTCTCTTGGTCTTTCACTTCCTCCAGGACGATTTTTCGAGAACTAATGTTCCAGCTTTCTTTAACATGCTTTAGAACCTTACGGGAAAAATAGACGAAATAAAGAGAAGCAAGAGACACGTTCGGCAACTATTTCATGCGTTTATGACAAAAATGAATAGATTAAATACAGATAAACAATTTAATGATATCGGCGCTACAGGTTCGATCAAATGTTACTCACAAAGTTTTCTATTTTTCTAAGGTATTAAATACAGAGCAGTGAAATTATTAAGAAATAAACGTCTACACACGTCACACCCGTACCTTTTAATTAATTCAAATAACTTTTGTTTTACATGCAAATCCGCAGTCTAGTGAGTAATTCATTTAGATCTAGTTATACCATGTAATTTCTGTTTCGCAGATATTTTCATTCGTGTTGTTAATTCAGAACTATTTCCATCCGCATTGCGAAACAGTTTATGAAATTGACGAGTGCACTTTGGTTAAACAACAATTTTCAATTTAATCTTGAGACAATGCATATTTATTTAATCGTTTTAATCGTTTTTAAGCAGTACATAATCAATCTTTCATTAGTAATATCCTTTTGAAATTACCATCTGGTGCGCAGTTTATCGACTGCACTCCGGATTTTACGTGGCTATTGTGTACACGAATAATGCGAAGAACGGAAGAAACTCCATTAAACCCTCTAGTTTGTCGTACAACTAAATTCTTAACATCGTGCACGGAATGAACATTTCTCGAAATTAATTTATACGATGATCCGCAGTCTAATTGTGATATTCTTGACGTATGTATAATACAAATTGTTAGAACAAGTATCTAACAATGTTGTAATAAATCTCTTCTAAGATCGCAATAAAAGAAGTATCTAACTATTGGTGCAAAAGTGATGAATGTCGACCTCGTTCAGGGAGGGTCAATTTCCACATGTAAAATCGATCGGTGGCCTAAAAGCCCGACCTCCGACCAGAGTATCGTCGTTCCAGGAATCCTGGAGCCTCCGGTGCGGCGTCACAAATTCAAGGAAACCGCACGACGGTGACGATCACATCAAAATCGTGGGAAAATAATTGGGTAAATAATTGCGCGCTGGGCCAAAAATGCGGAGCACGTTCGTCGATCGGGCTGCGATACCGCGACGTTTCGCGGCGAAAATACCTGCGTCGGGACGCCAGAAGTTCCTGGCGATCCGGGGGACACGAAATTACCGGGATCTTCCGGGCGGTCGCCGCCGAAAAGCCTGATTAAGCGGAAGGGCGGCGTGGGCCGGCTCTAATCATGGAGGACGGCAATTAGCGGCCAGCTCCACGATAAATCCGAAAATTGGATCCCGCGGAAAAGTAAAGCGGGCCAGCTAACGAGCGAGTGGCTCAATCAGTCGGCCGCTGCGCGGCTTACTTTGCATCCGATAACCATCGATGATAGGCCAGCGATGCGATTCGATGCGACAAGCCCGACACGATGCTCGCCGAAACTGCGATTGTTTATGAATACCGTCCTAATGAAGTGGGAGCGAGGAAAGCACGGCACTTTCCCCTCTCGCTTTCTCTGTTGGAAGGGGATGGATGTGACACAGAGCCTCGACGCCGTATAACTTCCTGGGTGATTAACTGCTGAATCGCCAGGAACGCTCGCGGCCGAGGTTTCGAGTTAATTGCAGCCCTCGCCACGTGTAATTACGTGGACAGTTCCGTCGCGCGGAATCGGCTTCGACGAAAAACTTAGGACCGTCAACGCTCCGTGCATCCGTGTCAATAGTCCACGATTCTCCCGTACACCGTTTATCGAGGGAATGAAGTTGAGTCGATCGCCCTGCGATTTTTCACCCTTTGTACGAAACGGTGCATCCTAATTTTTGACTTCCACAAATCAATTTTTTTTGCAGTTTCTTTGAGGATAAACGTTCTCCGATACGTATACAAAAGGATTTGCTTGAATTGGTACAATCAATTTAGTTACGGATGTCGTCCCAAGAGTTAATAAAAATATTCTTCGCAATTTAACAATGAATTAATCTCAGTATTAAAGCTTCTCCGCGATTCTCGAAGAAAGGAATTGAATTTCATGGACTTCGTTTAGCTGACTGTTCTCTCTTGTTCCAGGTAAGGAGAATGGAAGATCTCGATGAAAGGTTTAAGTATGGACACGCGGAGAAACGGCCAGGGACACCAGGAAATGGCAGAGCCGAACGGGTGAGATGGATTTAATCGTAAATCGTATTACGATCAAATGACCGCGATCTACGCGACCCTTTCGCAGTGCTATCCCCGGCGCCGTGGCGACGAACTATTGTGTTGCGCCGACCGAATGAGGTCCTGCGAGATTTACGGGCGCATCCTTTATGTTCCGCGAAATAGCACCAAGGTAGCCGGAGCTCTCTTGGTTTTCCTGACGAATGGGAATGCACGGCTGAACCTTATGATCCGTGATTTCTGCAGTCTCCGGCCGACGCGACGAGAGCGGCAGAACCGAGTCTCGATCCCGTGCGGGATTTTTCCGTGGGAAAGGGCGGAACTCGCCGCGAATGGTCCGAGACGCGGAAACATTTGAAAGCGCATCTATCGCTCTAAAAGAATCCGACGAAAATGGCACTTCGACCGGAATTGAATCTCTGTGGTCGGGAGCATTCAAATACCGTTCCGTGATTTTCTGTCGAGCGTTGCGAGAATGTTCCGCGAAAGGAAACGACGCTGAGTGTATCGTAAAGTAAGGACATCTTAAGACCACTTCGGTGAGATGTGTAATTAGTAATTATCATCTTACAGTAAAGTCTTGATCTAAGCCTGTATCTAGGTCCCGTCTCGGACATAGATCGTGTGGGGCTACTATTCTTTTATGACTTCATCGACCTGCGCCGAACGTAGAAAAGGACAGCGCATATAAATACAATAATCAGGAAGGATCGACCTTGGAATCTATTTTAGACAAAAATATTATAGTTTGCTAATGATATATTTACAAATAAGGACATAATAAACAGATAAGGACGTAGAAAAAGACAGCGCATATAAATACAATAATCAGGAAGGATCGACCTTGGAATCTATTTTAGACAAAAATATTATAGTTTGCTAATGATATATTTACAGATAAGGACATAATAAACAGATAAGGACGTAGAAAAGGACAGCGCATATAAATACAATAATCAGGAAGGATCGATCTTGGAATCAATTTTATGCAAAAATATTATATGTAGTTTGCTAATGATACATTTACAGATCTAGATGTGAAAACAAGCGGATTAAGTTTACGATAATGATTTATATGCAATCGGTGTAGCAATAACGAACGAAATAGTCAGCGGTTTAGGGAATACTAGAGGGTATTGTACACGTCGCGCACAAGTTAGGCTTAAGAGGTCTCGGAGGTCTCAGCCGCTGTAATCACTATCATACTGCAATGTCAGAAACTAAGCTTCTTGAATTGCACATTACACTTAGCATGGCTTGGACAGGAGCAATGGTCAGAACCTTAATCTCTTACTTCCTTGCCGTTGACTTCCAAGAGTCCCAGGACTATTCTCGAGCTACAAAAATGACACCTATTTGTCGGCTATTCCCCGTCTGTTCAACTCGCTTTCTTGCCACCAATTACAAACACGCGTTGCTTTCTATTTTTATCCTATACTACTAATTTAATGTATAAATAGAAAAATCTCGAATTTAATTTCTTAAAAAAGATAGATTCTTTGAAAATCGTTTTAGAGTATAACCCGGTTCAATCTAAATTTTAAGAATACGTTCTTCTACTGTTTAGTTTTAAGGCATTTGTGTTTCTTCCACAGCATATTAAATGGTGAAAGAAAACCATTTAAGATTACAACCAGATTCAATCTAGATTCTAAAAATACATTCTTCTACTGTTTAGTTTTAAGGCATTTGTGTTTCTTTCACAGTCTATTAAATGGTGAAAGAAAACCATTTGAGATTACAACCCGATTCAATCTAAATTTTCGAAACGCATGTTTCCACTTGTCTCCCACGAGACTTTTGCCCAGCTAGATTCAGCATTTTTCTCACTACAAGGTGTTAAGAAGATAAGCGGATCGACAGGAGGATCGGAAGTGCACCGCGAGAAAGATTATCGCGAGTAATGATAACGCGTGTCTCGATCAACGATTTCGCCGATTGATCTCGGTCGACGTTGCCAGACAGATTGCATCTAATAGATTCTTTGTGTAACGTGACCGCAACCGTACCAGCCGGCATCCCCTATGATTGCCGTTCCCCAATGAATAGTTATTCCACGTGCACGCCACGGTCCGATACAGCTACTTCTATCCGGCCGTTTTCGATCGGAGATTGCGAGGTCGGATCGAATCATTCGAAATCGCGGCTATCGCGCTGATCCGTCGACTCGGTGGCGTTTCGATTCGTAATTTTATCGAACGCATATCGACCGGCCGTGTCTCGGCGTAGACCAGACTCTGACAAATTAAACAGCCAGCGCAGCGAAACAGGTCGATCGTGATATCTATTTGCAAGATCGTGTCGAAGAACGCCGTGTCGATCGAGCGGATTAAACGACTGTTGTAAATGAGGAGAAAGCAGAACTGAATCGAGCTCTCGTTACGCTACTCGACCACCGTTCCGACGATATCTTCCCCCGTGTTCTCCTAAACGCGGACTTCTCGGTTTTTACCGCTCGTATTTACGGTTTCTAATCTCCTTTTGCCATAGCCGATTTTCCGTTCCCGATTCACCGCACTCGAGATCCTCATAGTCGGCTCTATCATATTGTTTTCGCAGAAATTACTCGGCCTACGTTTCGACCGCATTCATCGTGCTCTCCCTCGAACATCATATTCTCGACTTTTATATTTCAATCGTCAAGCATGCTAGAACGCACTAATTGGTTCTAGAATTTCATTCGTTATACGCTGGCTCCATTCAAACGGAAACGCCGGAATCTCTTTTAAGCCGTTGATGGCATGGAAACGTTGTTAGTATAAAGAACGTGTGGCATAACCAGGAACTCGTCTTGTTATTTTGCTGCTATTTTGGTATTTTCCTATGAATAATATTTGAAACCATTTAATTATTTCAGCGTCGATTATAATCTTCTAAAATTAAGTCTCTTCTATTGCGAATTAAGAACTCGCTCCGAAATATCATACCTCCAGTATTCGACTGGCAAGCTCGTCGAGTTTTCTTTTGCGGTCTCCCGGAGTCTATTAGAAACTATTCCGGTGAAAAGCGATTGGCAAAAAGCGAATTCAGGATCAATTAGTACAAGTCCGGTAAGGACGAGGCTTCGCAAACGATTGAAATTTCGTGGACGGATAAAAAGCTCGACGGGGATCCTCGGGGGAGTTGAGGGACACTAATCGAGCAGCCCGATCGGTCGTCGATACCCTCGTTAGCGGATCGCTTGTTTTCTTTTTTTTTTGTTCCGCGCATCGAACGGTCATCCGAGTGAATTAAGCGAGTCCGTGATGGTCAGCGAAGATACCGGGGAAACGAACCGAGCTAATTTCTTACCGCGGGGGTCCCGGACTCGTTCGACTTACTGCTATTCTCACGCTCAACACGATCTGATGGAACCGTCCTGTCTCTTTCTTCTGCCTCCTCGAATGATGCAATTATTAGCGGATTTCTCGGTAGGACGCTCCTGATAATGACAATCGACGAGTTTTTACCGACCGAGACCTATTCCCGGAGAAATGGACCTAGCGACCGGGCACATTTCGGGTAAATCTACTGGAACGAGCGTCCGATTGTGTTCGGGACCCTGGGAAGTAAGTGAACGATCGGCTTTTTTGCGTTCGACACGTTCCAATTCAAATGTAATTTAAATGCGCCGATTAAAATAACGCTATTCGTGCATTTTTTGGCACGGTCGGAAGCATAGGGTCGTCTGTTACGTTCTTCAAAAATTGGATCTCCTTCAATTGGTTTGCACCTCTTCTTGATCTTAGTGGCCTTTATATCACTTAACCCGGCTACGCTTATTGGGCCCCTTTGGACCCAAAGCATTCTTTGCGTGCTTATAACTTCCAAACGGAAAGGCCGGTTCTGAAATTTCCACGGGGAGAATAATTAATTAAAATCTTTCTTCCACTTAAAAAAAATATTTTAAATCCATTTTGAAATAGTTGTAATAGAAATTGTTACACGCAAGGCATTTAAGGTCCAGATGGACCCTAACAAATTTTTCAATAAATTTCCGTTAAAAATTAAAAAAAAATGATAAGGATAAGCGACGAAGAAGAACTGAGGATATTGCACAACCATCAAAAAGGTTCAGAGGAAGGTGTACTTTTTGCACTGACACCGATAAAAAAGATCACAAATATGATTTATCTTGTACCAATTGCTCAAAATTAATTTGTAAAGAGCACAGAGCCTCACTTTGCATTGATTGTGCAAGAGACTTCGAATAGGTTAATTTAATTACTTTACTATTAATATGTAATTTACGTTTACGAATGTAATTTTTAATTAGTATGTAATTTAGGTTAATAACAACAGATAAATAAACAATTTAAAAACATTTTATAGCTAAACATTAAATAAAAAAAACATTAAACAACTTATTAAGTGGCTTTTTTTTAAGCGTAGCCAGGTTAAGAAAAATTCCTGATTCTTCAATTATTAGTAGACTGCGGATCTTTATGCAAAATGAAAAATGTTCACACTGATTGTAGAACACAGGAGCCAAATAAAAATTGTATTCTTCTTTTAATCGTCCTACTAAGCTGAAATTAATACACTGATGTCCTTAAATATTTTTAAGATGTCCACTGTTCTAAATTGTGCTTGCCCATTTTGATCATAAATGCATAAAATCCGCAGTCTAATTATTAGTAATATAAAGTCTTAAAGAATATACGGTACACAATTAATCAAAATGGTAAAACTCGAACGAAAGATGTGACCGATCATTAGACTGGGGATTATGTATTGATGACAAAAATGAGCAAACGAGACAGAAAATAGTGAAAATACCAGATTTTTATTCATATTGCTGCAAACTATATTGTATGTTCGTTGATTGTCGTAAAATGTTTGTCACTCCAATTTCGCTTGTCTTTCATTACGTCTTCGTGACAGTTCACGATTGAAAAGCTACCCGGCTAAAAGGTTGAAATAAAACACGAATTCTGTCGATCGAAAGAGCTAACAAGAATTTAATTCAGCAATTTATCGTAGCTCTCCTCAATTTTCAATCGAACCTGTCCAAAGGATTTAAAAAATATTTTCGAGTGTCTGGAATCGACCGGTCGTCGGCGCAACGAGTGTGAACCGTGTACGTACGATAATTTCGACAGAACCTAGCGACAGGGAC
This sequence comes from Lasioglossum marginatum, assembly GCA_028455795.1. Lineage (NCBI taxonomy): Eukaryota > Metazoa > Arthropoda > Insecta > Hymenoptera > Halictidae > Lasioglossum > Lasioglossum marginatum. Next base: position 1,487,289 of record CM052261.1, on the reverse strand, counting down.
CGCCGGCTAAAAAAGAGAACAGTCGTTAATAAATCATTAATTCCTTCCATTTTTTCCTCGTCCGCGTCAGGAAGGGCGAAATTGATGATTCGGCGGAACCGTGTTTTACGCGTAGCGAATTACAGTCTGTCGTTGCCCGAAAAACCGTAAGCTGCAATTTATAATCGCGGCTGTCGATAATTGACGCGGCGCAGATTACCGTTAACTGAATCGGCTGGCTCGAGAACCTCTCATTTTTATGCTTTATTAATTCCTGGGATTCGCTTTTGCGCGCCACCGTGCTTTCCGTCACGCCGGAAAAATTTATCAGGCTTCTCTGCTTGTTTCCGACTACAAATAGCATCCCCCGTGTCACTGTCAATTTTTTCATTCTTTCCACGTGTAATCCCTTCGACTTCCTATGTCAATATCCTCGAGTCGCACTTAATTGATCGAGAATATCAGACAGACGCCGATCGAAAAGTTTCTGATTACTTCAGCATCGAACACCCATTATTATCTGCTGCAATAATACATAGCTCCTGACGATCTGATTTTCAAACCAGCACAAGTCACAATGAATTCCCGTTTCTTGAGATTGACAGGAAATATAAAATTTCGAAAAGAAATTTTTTCCACAGATAATACAGATCATTTTGGGTTTTGAAATATTAAAATGCATTTGTGATTTCATAATATTATGGCTGACGTTATGACGAATTCAACGACCTGCTATGTGATAATAAAGTACCAGCTAAAATACTTTTTTCGACTTTTCGGGTCTAATAGCCCACTGTGCGATCCTTAAACTGTTCGTTGCCGCTTCTGTACATCGAGCAACTTCCGAGGCAAGGTTATGGCATCCCGTCGAACTCAGCTAACCGATTAAAGCTGATATAAGACTATGCCAGGCGCCGCACAGTGGTCCGGTTCGAAGAAGTTGGTGTCATTTTGTTATAACTTATGAACCAGTAGAGATATTGCAATGAAATTTTCACTAAAAGTATTTAAAAAATAGTCATTTTTAACTATAGGTGATTAAATATTTTTTGCATTTGTTAAACAATATTTTTAAATTAATTTTCATTGATACTTTTTGACTAAAAACAAGATTGTTTACATATAGGTTTACAAACTATTTTTTTTAATAATTTATAATTAAAATTTTTTTTGTGATCCGGATCGAGAAATTCATTTTGTCATAACTTTTGAATCGTAAAAGTTATTTGGTTCAAACTTTCACTGAAAAATTTTCACATTTAGGAAGCAATACAAATTTGTTAGAAATCGATATGAGAAAGTTGACTTTTTAGCTAAATGACACCAACTTCTTCGATCCGGACCACTGTGCGCCGGGATCGATAGTTTTCATAATTCTATAAACTGTGGAAGGCCGCGGGCGATATACGTAGAGGATGGTCGAACGACCGTCAATCCTTCGTCGCTGCTTCGAGATTACAGTTTCGGTCTGAATTACTGAAAGACCGAGAGAAATTGAGAAGTTCCGAGGTCATTCGAAAATGTCCTTTGATAGGGAACACTCAAAATCTCGTAAAATTTGAATCCTCGTTCTCTCCATTCTGCCGCGATATCTCATTCCGAGTGTTTCATTGCCGAGATAGAGCAGGCAAGCGTCAGGGAAATGGGTCTTGGGAAGATAAACTTCTGCTTCTTAGGAAATCGTCGAATCCTCCGGCAGTCGAGATTGTCCATTCGATATTTTTACGGTCCCGGACACCGATACTATCGGACGCAAATTTTCTGAGTACATTTACGCGCGGGGGACTTGTATCCAGTGTTTATTAACTTTTTACGCGTTTACGGCAGCAACAAAATTATAGAATCATCAAATAAATTCCTCGCTTGCTCAGGTTTTCGTGGAATGGCTCGTGAAAATTGTATATTATAATTCGTATGGGAGAGTATGAAGAGATACAGTCGAATGATTACGATAAAATAATTTTAATAAAAGCCAATAAAGAAAATATTTTTATTATTGATCGAAGCCCTATTAAACTTTTTATATTATATATGTATAAGTATATGTATAATATATATGTATAAGAGTATTGATTGAAAGCGTGGAAGAACGAATAAATACATCTAAGCAACCCAAATAAAATTAATTGATACTATCGAATTCTATGTCGATGCAAAAGTCTAAGTCCCTAATGTATCGTATTTTTGTTAATGGGAATCAAACTGAAAGCGGAAACGTTGTAGCGCTTGTCTAATTAATTCCTATTAATACATTTTCCACTATTGATTACATTGATTACAGCAAAGAAAAGCCAGTGGTTCGTTGCAAGGAGGTTTTGCGAAATATTAAGACTTCAGTGAATAATTGTACTTTAGTAGAAATCTTAAAGTTGGGGCTACTACAGAATTATTTAAAATCTCGTTTTAAAAATTTTTTTGGCACAGCTTCTTCTTGCGGTGGACCCGTCAATTGACGTCGCTCGGCAGGTCGCAAACTTCAATTTTCAATTTTCCATAGTAGTCTGGGGATCGGTGTAAATTCGCAAATGTCAGCCAAGAGCAGCCTAATTTGGATGCAGCGGCGTCTGGGCTAATCCAGATTTTTGCATTCGCTCTGCAAGGCAGTTCCGCGGGACGATACGGCGAAAGTCGACGGATTACATCGGATCTCTTTGTGTAATCGCCGCCGTTGTCTCGTCCCTTTTTAACCCCGTGCCGGCCTTTGTCTCCCTGTCACCTTACCAGCTCTCGGGCCTTTCGTTTCTTCTTCCCTGACGGCTGGGGCCGACCGCAGAAATCTTATCTGATTCCCAACGTACTGCACCGACTCGCATATAATTTTGCGCCGGGTATCCCGACCCGGGGAACCCAGAGCGAGGAATGGTCGATACGCGGCTTGGAACCTTTCCACGCATAATTCGGAGATTAAAGTGATCCATGCATGCAACGCGGCCTCCACTCCTGCCCCCGTTTCGAGGTTATATTCATTTTTAATGGGTGAATTAATGGGGCTGGATTACGTGTCACTTGGCACGAATCATTTCTTTGCAAATCCCTGTGGGACCCCGAACAGTCTCCAATTAAACGGTCCTGTAGTGGCCTGGATGCCTTGATTGAGTCATCCGAGGACTTTGCATACACTTTTGCATTAAAGATACATGTCGCGCTGGCTTTGCACAAAATATATCTCTAAAAAGAATAAGTAATCAATTTCCTTTTGATAATTCAGTTCAAGAAATGAACCACGCGAGGTACCCGGAAACGTATTAGGTCGTCCGGAAAGTAATTTCGATTGTCGTGTAGAGATGGCATTGCTTCCATTTGTTTGCAAAATCGTGATATACACTGCCGCTCAAAAGTATGTGAACACTTCCTTAATTCTTATAACTACCTGAAAAAAGTTATGATATCTTTGGTAAATTTGATTACCTCGTATGTATCCCAGTTCGTACAGAGAACATATTTTAATAATAATTTATTAAATATCTCACCGATAATGATAAAAAATAATTATATCTTCTATTATATCTGGCTATTAACTTTTTCATGATTTCAGTATCAATAAAGTTCATTACATACATATTCATAATAGACTTTAGCAACAAATATTGTTTGATAATAAAAATATACATTATATATCAGAAATTTCATGAACAAGATAAGTGTCCACATACTTTTGAGCGGCAGTGTACCTTGACAGCATGGGATCTTTATGTCGCCTGAAAACTCGCAAAGGATCATAGAACAAAATGTTCTGAAACTTATTCTAAATAGTAAAAAATTGGCTTTCATTTTCCCTTGAGAAAACGAAATGTCTTTCCGGACGATCTAGTAAGTGCAATAGGAATAAACCTCGATAGTTTAATTCCAGAAATTAATTATGTAAGTGTCAAAAAGAAAGAAAGGAGTCAGAGGTTACGTGCAGACGCGGGCCGTCTTTCAATTGTTTGACGAAATCCGTGGCATTCTGGCGGGGAATTCGAGATGAGAGGTCGCGGACGCGTGCCAGGTCCATTGGACCGGGCCGTTTCTGTAGGAATGCGGAATGAGCCCGGCCGGGAGGGGAAATTAATTTAGCAAGGTGTACGCGTGAGGTTTACTTTGACAAGTGTCCGTTTTACCACGCACGGTTCGCCGGATTAGCCGTGTTAACGCGCGCGAATCTACTCTTTCCGGCGCGAACTCGCGTCGAGCTCGATGCAAATTTCACGAGCCGATTACGCTAAGATTTCGCGTCTCCTGTTTTAACTGCTATTTGTATAAACAGCAGCGTTCACGAACGATTCTGCGAGAATTCTTCATGCGCCTACTACTCTTAACTCTTTGCACTCCGAATTATTTTTCTATTTTGTTGCCAACAACTCTCTACTATTTTAAGCGTTTTATTTGAAATGTACTTAATTTTATTAAATATAGCTCTGAAACTTTGTTGTAATTTATATTTGTGGCACTTATATTTGTTTTCAACGGTAAAATAAGAAATTAAATAAATAAAGGGAGAACCAAATAACATAGAAAAACCCGTTTCATTTACATTTTTCTTTCTCTGATGTTGAGTCACACTCGACCATGGAGTGCAAAGGGTTAATATTTTTCGAAAAGACAATTTTCTTATGCTGCAATATTCAATTTCGTAAGGATACTGTAGATCGACAAAATTTTTCTGTCACCCGAAGATTATGCTAATCTTCGGTTCATCAATTTTCTTCTTTCTTGATGGAAGATAGCAATTTTTCAAAATTTAGTGAACAATGACACATTTGTCAATATGCACTTAAACTATCCTCTTCAATATTCAAAGTTAATTTGCATAGGAAGTTCGCATCCGGCAGAGTTGAACGATTAAAATAGAATCATCTGTGTTAGTCTGTCACTACAAAATGTATTTATAAATCGGTGTCAGAGGAGTAAGTCAGAATTGATTAGAAATAACTGTATAATAAAATTAATTTCATTTCATTTCATTGATTTCATCCTATTTTCGCCTGGAGGAATTAATAATACCGTCTAGTAAAATTTTCATGTCAGTAGCTATAAACGAATCAAATCAATTTTCCAACTACATAGTACGTTGACAGTCGCGTTTGAACTCATTTCCTCGCTGCAAACGTTCAAATGGTATAATTAAAGCCGATTGAGATTGCGGTGCTTATGCAAACGTACATTTTCACAAATTTTCGTGACATATCACCTGCAATATCATAGAATGAACAATTTGTTCTGATTTTGACAACCAATTTGATTGTCGCGTACTTATAAAAATATACTGATTAGAACATCTAATTTTCACTTCATAATTAAACTCAATACAGTAAAGACGTGTCTACTGTCCAACAGCCTGTGTTTTGCACGGACAGTGATCGCATACCGACATTATCTTTTTATGACTGCGTCTACAACGCCGGCCACGCCGAGAGTTCAAAAGAAAGCCGAACGTAGAGAAGGACAGCATTACAGTGGAGGGGGTAGGCACTGGACAGTGATGACAGTGATCGCGGACAGTAAACGCGACTTTACTGTAGCAATGACCCATTTTGAACTAAAATGACACCGAACTTAGCCTTCCAACATCGTTATTTTTTGCTGATTCTACAAGAACATATTCTTAATTTTCTGAATTTCCATATTTCGAGTTTCTGCCAGGTTTTCGGGGGCGCGACCCCACTATGGGACGTGCGAAAACGGACGTAGGGTAGGTTCAAGTGTCGATGGAAAACGCGCGCGCAATAAATGAAAAGCGAATTGCCCGGTAAACTAATTTCCCTTCCGTGGAATCGTTAATTGCCGGTCGGTCAAGGGAAATATTCGACGAATTCCCCGGAGCCGGAAACGACGTTCATTAAAGGACGCCCGTGAAACGATACAATTCGATAAATCGCGAAACCAAAATCGCGGATGAACGGAGACGCGGGAAAGGCCGGGCGAGGAACGACGGCTAGCATCGGCCGATGCAAAGTGGTGAAATTGGCGAATACCTCTGTGGCTCGCCGTTGGCTAGTTCTGAATATTTCGCGTACTCGATGGAACGCTACACTCGTTACACGCAGTTGCGAAAGTTCGGTCGACCCGTCGAGTTACCTGCGACGCGACGGGGTTACAATTTAGTTCGTTAACAAATTATGCTCGCCCCGTGGGAATCGCAATCTTTTATTCAAACCGCTTTCCGGAAACTGGCGATTTAGTTCGGATGCGATAAAATTGATCAGTCTCGACTACGTATCCGAACTTTGCGATTAGATCTGCGCCAATAAATTCCCCACAATTTCGCTGCACGTGACTACGTAATCGTACACGTTCATACTCTTATATTATATTTAATAATATTGTATAATTTTTCGTCATTAAGTATATTAATATTCATTTTAAGTTAGACGTGTGTAATAAGATGGATGATCACTGGGAAAATTATTCGATCAAACAATCATTATCATTCGCGTTTTCAATGTGGAAAATATTTCGTTAAATTTACTGTTGAAATACTTTCTGTTCAAGCAGTGGATGAAATTGTCAATTCGTTTATAAACGAACCTTGTATTTAAAAAAACATATTACATGTAATAGAAACGATGTTCAATCAACAACTGATAAATTTTTCAAACAAAACGCTCCCCCATGCGCACATATATACTCATAATATGCGCTCATATTTTTCTTTCTCAGTCTCACCACAAATATCTACACACTTTCTAAAGTATTGATTAAAGGAATTACGCAGACTCCACTTTGGCCATCGCTGCTATGAGCACCGATCTATTTCGACGATTTTTCTTGCCCCGTCATTCAATATCTCGGACTATCGGCGGTATCATGAATGACTCAGAGGGCGAAGTCTAGAGCTAATCCCGTGGACAAAGCGATGGCCTCGTTCGGCATCTAATTTTCCGCGGAAATCTCGGGAGTCGAGCCCCGTTCCTCGAATGAAATTAGATCTCGTCAGTGGGAAAGCGTCGGCTCGTTCCGGATCGTTTACAAAATTCTTCCCGGGGAAGTGGCACTAGCTTAATTCCTCGAATATATTCGCCGTCGACGATAGTAATGGCTCCCTCATGAAAAGGATGCCGGAGTCATTGTGCCGGCATAAAGAAACCGTGGATGTGCAGCCAGCCCCGGGTCGCTGCCCGAGGTTTTTTATCTGTAAATAATACTTCCGTGCTTTCCGCAGGTTTATACACGTTATTTCGCTGATGTACAACGCACGCGGACGCGTATTTGTTCTACGGGCGAGCTTTCCTGGCACCCTCTCTCATCCCCCGCATTTTTTCTCCATTCTTTTGCTCGTCTCGCTCCTTTTTTCAGCAGCAGACTGGCTATTGGTCCGAATGTCAATTAACGACATAGTTGAACCACCAATTTTTCCGAACGTCCGACTTTTCGTCGAGTCATATCTGTTGTACCTTGTCAGTGCTCAACTGGGATTAACAAGTCGCTGGGAAACAGGCCTCATCGAAAGGTAATGAAAGAAATAAGGAAATAGACGAATTTTCGGATAACAATACCTTTAACACTCTGAGTGCTGTGCCGGAGTCATTTTTAAATGGAACATGAAAATTGTCATTTAAGTACTCAATTTGTGGCAATTATACTAACTGAATAGCTGTCTCATTGAGGATATCGGAAAGACTAATATGTCTACAGGAGATATCATCAAAACTAAATTTAAAAAATTATTAATTAGAGCTGTGAACGGTCCTAAGCATTGCCAATTATATACAGTGGCCGGAATTAATATTCGGACACTATAACACGATAACTTTTTTAATATTTTACTATACGATTTGAACTTTTTTTGGAAGCTAGAGCAATTAGTTTACTACAGGATATGAAAAGAAATTTTTTCAAAAATTGCAATTGATCGGAATGGTAGAAAAAATACTAAAAGTTGCATTTTACAACTTTGTTATGTGGGCCTATATTGAAAATTTAAAAAATACGTTTTGTAGATCTGTGTGAATTATATGCACTGTGAAAGTTTCATCGGTTGGTGCGGGAAAAAAACAGCAGGCATTGAAAGAAGTAAGAATCCTTAGATTTATTGCAGTTAGAGGCCGAAAATGTTTAAATGTTTGTAGCTCATTGCAACGTCGACCGATTTTGACGAAATTTTTAGAATATGTTTAATTCACACAGATCTACAAAACGTATTTTTTAAATTTCCAATATAAGCCCATATAAAAGAACTGTAAAATGCAACTTTTAGTATTTTTTCTACAATTCCGATCTATTGCAATTTTTGAAAAAATTTCTTTTCACATCCTGTAGTAAACTAGTTGTTCTAGCTTCCAAAAAAGTTCAAATTGTATAGTACAATATTAAAAACGTTATCGTGTTTTTTAGAGTGTCCGAATATTAATTCCGGCCACTGTAGCTATCAAAATCGTTCGTTGTCCGAGGGTTAATAAAGGGAGTGAACAACGGTATATACAAAGATAGAGAACTATGTCCTCGTTTCACGAAGATTCGATGACACTTCTGAAAAGGATGGTTCTTCGTGAATGATACTTACGAATGCTGTATTTATTTCGCTAACCACTCGTAACCTTTCAAGATATACTGTTTCTATTCAAAGCTATTTACATTATACTTGGTTCCCTTGGTGCTCGAGGCCCCCATTACCGGACAAATGTAAACGGAAGCTCTTTATACGCCACGCGTCATTTTATTCGCTGGGGTTGCGCGTCAAAGACGGCTCTGTCTCTCCCCCATCTCTAGTTCAATTGTCTGGAAACGATTTGGGCAGACAATTCACGGTCAATTCTTGCTAATGGTTGTTTTGGAATAAATGAATTCCAGATTTGAAAATATATAGCACCGGTTTCCACGGAACCGGAGATTTTTATTTAGGGGTGTGTTTGAAGAGTTGCTTGAAATATTTTATGTCCGTTGCTCGAGGGAGTAGATCGAACAGAATGGGTCACTAACTCCGGATAGTCGGAATTCTTCGGCTACTGTGAATAATGGCGAATCATTCAGGCTATAAATTTTATAGATTCGAGGGCTGCGTTATAGTGACCACCCTTCGCCCTGTAGCGAACGATTCTGACCCATTTTTGGCGAACGAAGTCATTTTTCTCAGTGTCAACCAGTTCAGATCTATGGAATTTCAAATCTTATCGAACAAAATGATGTTTTTAATGTGCATATAGTTTTATGATGCAGTTCTGAAATTAATAACGCTTCAAATGTGTAAAAGATGCACCGGTAAAAATGGATTGACGATTTAGTAGAACAATATCCTAACAACTGTTACCATCAAGAAAAATGTTGCGAAAAATAGTTACCACACGAATCCGTTGACGTCGAAACTCAGCTTTTTACGTTTTGGTTCGCACGATGAAACACAGCGTTTAATGTTCGCACCACCTCCGTAAAAAGCATTTCACACGAGCGGAGTGAACGACCCACCACTCTACGTGGCGCCGCACTACGATTAATAATAAATATACATGACACGAGTTCTCGATTCGCCGTTCTTACAGTGGCAGCAGCACGATTTCCATAACGCGAGCTGTCCAACAGAAATAGCTGTTACAATTAATACGATCGCGAGCGACGCGATGCATTTTTATATTCGCCGCAAGTGGCGTGTCCTCTCTCTCTCTTTCATTTTTCCTCGGCGATACTTGCGATTCCGTGAAAACCGCTCGTCCATTAACCGTGTTTGTCAAGTTTATCCGGTGTAAAGCCGCGAAACGGCTCTACATTATACAGGAGTCGCGTGTCACGCACCTTTCCCTGCTCTCGGACCAAAAGCAACCTCGTGAACGTCATTGGCGGCGAACGGAGGATTTCTTTGGCGGGTTTCGAGCGTGTACGCGCCAGTGCTCACGACGAAATAAATCGGCAGAAGTGCACTTAAATATTTATCTCGCTGTTAGTGTGCACGGGCCGAAGTTGGCGGAGGGCCCTCTCGCTGGTTAAATAAACGCCCGCGCAATATATATCCCCCCCGGCCACCATAAAAATGTAAAACGGCTTTATTTATATGACACGCGCGGCACACGCACCGCGGGGCTAAGGGCGAATCTGACCCCGTTACGATGCTATTTAGCTTCCGGTTTCGCGCACAGGCTACATTGTACTCTCCCCCCGTTACACCCTGACATCCTGCCGGCATTCGTAACACAATGGACCTGGCCGTAACTAGTTTCGGATCACGTAGCTTGTCCTGAAATATTGACGGCCTCGCGATAAATACCGGCCGCGCCGAGTCACGTGGAGCACGACGTGCGAGAATTTTTGGACGGTCACCAAAAACTGTCTTTTTTACTCCGCGATTCGGCTGGTGCGAAAATAATTGCGGTTTTCGCAGCAACTCCGATACGATGTTTTCGTTTAAACCGAATGTTACACTGCTGGACGAAAGTAAAGCACTTACTGTGCTTATTCTCGACTTTTACGATTTCTGTTAGTAGCTATTTATCTGCGAAGAGACATAGATGTAAAAATCTGTCCTTTTCCTTGTAATTAGACTGCGGATATTTTATGCAAAATAAAAACTGTCTGCATCGATTGCAAAAGACAGAAGCTAAGTGGAATGTTATTTCTTAATGATTGTAGTAGAGGAGAAATCATATATATTGACATCTTCAATTTTCCAAATTTTTCAACAATCTCGAATTTCATCTACTCAATTTTGCTGTAAATGCATAAAGATCCGCAGTCTACTTATAATATATTATATTCGCCTGAACAAAAAAGGAGTGATGAGTCGTAGAAAATAGTTAGATAAAAGTGAAGTGGACTGAATAGTACGGTTAGAAAATTGTATTAGGTTGGCAACTAAATTCGCGACCTTTTGTTTGGTAATTCTTTTATTGTATCATTATAACCTCGTTTAGGACCATTTCTTTTGAGCTGTATATCATTGGGAAGCTCTGAATTTTGGGATTAATTTGATATAAAATACTCGTGCTTAAAAAATATACATAAATGACTTTCTTTGAGAAAATGTGGAGATCGCGGACTTGGTTGCCAACCTAACAGTATTTTGAGGACCAGGTTACTCCCCAAAAAAGGAGTTCCCTGGCAAGGAAGGAATAGAGCAACGACAGGTTCGCAAATTGTTATCGTATAATTCGATGACGAGCCTTCCCGAATACTTTTCCAGAGCGTACTGCGGAAGTTCATTTCCAAAGCCAACAGCTCGGCAAATATCTGGCAAGTTTGCTGCTTAAGTAACATCGCGGCACTTTCGAAACTCCTGGACATTTAGAGTAACGACCATGTATATCTGTGGAAGCGTCGGATGGAAGTTTTGCCTTCTTTCGACAGCTGCTCGCCGTGCCGCGCCGACGCCCGCAAAAACTGACCTAACCAGTCCCTCGCTTCAAATTGGACTATAAAAATCCAGCGCGAGAAATCGGTGTCGGTTCGTGCCTCGGAGCAGTACAATAAATCTACGGGAACTCTAACATCGCATCCTTCGGGAAACGCTACCCAATGATTACCAACTTTTATTGTACGGTACCATTTACACGTAAACTAACATGCAGCTGAGCTAAATACACAAATTTCTTCCTCCCTTTAAAAATTTCATAGGGTTGAAGATGATATCGTTCATTCATAAGAAAAGTATACCACAATTTATATATTTATTATTATACCTTTTCTAGAAATATACATACAATTTTGATTTCTGTCACTTTTCTTATCAATCAACGATAACTTATTTTTGCTATGCATGCATAATAATTAGACTGCGGATCTTTATGCAGAATAAAAATGTTCTGCATTGATTGTGGGAAGCAGTAGTTAAATAAAACTTCATTTTATCCCTTAATAGTCTTTTCACGTTGGAAACAACATAACAACATTCTTAGATTTTTTATATTTTCCATTTATATTTCACCCAGTTAATTTCTTCATAAATTCATAAAGATCCGCAGTGTAATAATAATATTCGAATTTGTAAGGAAAAGCCGTAAGCGGGTTTATATTTGGGCACACGGATAACCAAACGTTAATAACAGACGTGTTTATCGCGGGTACTCGTTTCGACCGTAATTTTACAATTCTTCTGTTAATAAATGTACCTATATATAGGATTGCTGCTAATATACACACACATACATAGAGCATCCGTACTTCACTCTATCGATTATTTTTCTATACAACCACCGCACTGAAAAGAACGATAAGTCTTCGTCGCCTATGCGAACGGCACGGGTGACATTTTTAAAAGCTCTCGATTCTGATAAAATTTGAAAAAGTTCTGGCAAAAGAAAAAAAATAGTTGTCCCGCTTAATTCAATAAGTTTCGAGCGAAGAAAGTTTTAATGAAAGTCAGATGCGTGCTATACAAGGGAATATTTCGAAGAAGTTGAATCAATTTAGCTAATGAGGATAATAGCCTAATAATTAACAGCGGAGAGTCTACCGTCACTAATCCGACATAATTAACTTCGTTATTTTTTCATCCCCGTTCCTCGAATTCCGCTCGCCGCGTGCTCGAGATTAAACAGGTGGTGCACGCGCGAGCTTTCGCGCTTTTATTAGACAGTGGGACCTAAAATTACACAACCCACCCACTTCAACCTCCAGGTCGCGCGTCGTCCTCTTCGCATTGCCTTGCGATGCGGCTGCTGACTGGAAGCTCGACTTTAAGTGGCCGAGACCCGTTCGTTTCGGGTCGTAAAAATGGAACGATCCTCCGGATACGAGATTTGTATCGAGTGCCGAAATCGTCGTGAAATCGTCGCCGGATGCGATTTTCAAGATGGATCTCGTCAATTCATTGCACTTGTAGGCGATTGGAAGCGGGCTCTCACAGCGAATTGAACGGATTCGAGATCCATCGAGACGATACTTCCTCGCGATATACAAAATGTGGATCTCAGCCTTTTTATAGGTGTCGCCGATGTTTCGGATAAACGAACAGCGATAGTAAGCGGGCGATCAAAATTTATAGTTTACTAGCTCGCATGGCGTTGTTCATTCAATTTTTTCCGGATATAAAATGCATACGCTTTCACTCTACCAGCGACGTTGAAAAATTTGCTTGCTTTATTGTAGCTGGAATTCCAAATAGTTGGGAACTGAGATTAGCACGCTAAATAAAATTCGGGTCATCGCGAGCAGAAAGGATATACGAGATAAATACATTCGTTGCTTTAGATACTCCGAGCAAATGATCCGCGCATAAAATTGTGTGGTATCGGGGGAGGCTTTATGCGGTGAATATATTTTCTTCCAGATGGAGGAGCGCCGGGAACTTTAGGGTCACCCTCATTTCTTAAAAATGTATTCGAAGGAGACGGTCTTAAAGTTGCTTTCGCGCGCTCAACCCTAAGAAACACTGCTCCCATCAAACATCTTTTCGCGAGAAAACAAGCCGGTTCCATTACTCTGCCCGCGTACGAGATATTCATAAACATTTTCATTCTTTCTAATATACGTTGCCGTAGTTAAAAGATGAAAAATCTCTGTCTGCATTCTTTGATTCGGAATGATATTCCTAGTAGCATTTTGTATTGGTTTAGGGCATTTTAAGTAAACACTCACCAAACACTATTTCACTTTCTTTCACCTTATTCATTTTCAGCTCAAGGAAGGCACGTCTTCTCTTGTCGAATGATACACTGAAACTGGTAGTCGTAGACGGAGAATTCGCCGTGTATTTACCGACCTTCTCGGTCATCCTCAAAACACAAAAAACTATTTACCACAGGTACGCGGACCCATCCCGCTTGTATTGAAATTTGGTCGTGAAAAGAAAAAGAAAGAAAAGATAATTTTTGTATATATACATATAAGCAGACCTTCATAAGAAAAACAACATTTTGTTGGTTGCAATATTGGTGGGCCAACCGTTAAAAATGTCAAAAATTGTCATAAATTTTCGTCATGAGCCCTATGTTGGAGATTTGTAGACAACAACCATTAACCATATTCGAACCGTTGGCCAACCATAAATGCTGTGTACTAAGGACATGAAGTTACATTCATCTAGAGTCTAGATGCGTCTTTTACGGGGATTTGAAGCCTTGGAATGGGAAGCCTTTGGAAGCCGGCCATGGGATCGAGTGTTGACGCCAAGTGAAAGTTTAAACAGTCCTTCTGGAGCCGGAAGTCCCCCGTGGTTTCGATGAGTGTTGTTCCGTACACATTCCCATTCGGATTGAAGCAGCCCTCGGGGGCACTTAAACCACTCGACAGAAAATGCAAAAGAATCACGCGCCAACGCTCACCCCTTCCGGGGGCCAGGATTTCGTTAATCCCGGTCGGTCATGCATTCTGAATTATCCTGCGAGAGCCGCGCGCGTGTGTACGTGCGCGATAAATTTATTGGCATCAATGAAATTTCGGGGCTCGATATTGCCTCATGAATGTCCACGCAACGCTCGGGGGTGATAATTGAGAAGCCAGACAAAAGGGGGTTTGAATTTCATATTTCACTAATTGCCGCCTAAATCTCGCCCCTCTTGCGTCGTTTGATCCCCCCCCCCCCCCCCCTATTCAGCCTCCTTATTAAATAGGACGCTCGCAGAAACACTATAATTCACGGATTATGCAGACAAAACGCTGTAATCGCATCAGAGATTCTTATTGTTCGAAAATTTATGATATTTTACTCCCCTCGATTCTCATCATTGTTATATTCGTCTATCTTCAAATTCCATGCACGTTGTCTTTAATTCTCGAAATTTTCCAATGCTGTAATATTCATCAATATATAATTCAATTAATCGATTCAATTCAAATATATATTTAAAATGCTTAAACTATCAGTTATTTTTCGGATTGCTTATTATTAAATCGCACACGTCCGCGCATTTAGAACATTTTAACACGTGTAAAACGCAGCGGGATTCATATTTTAATAGAATTTCGTGCCACGTTCAATGTTGAGCGCTACCGTCCCTGATTTTATTATATTCGTCCCGGAATTCGTGAAATCCTTGCCAATTTAAAAAAATGTCCAGACGTGGGATGCAAAAATATTCTCGTAGCAGAAATCGTTCTCGAATCGGGAATTTCCGACTTAAAATAATTGACTGGTAAATAACAGTTCGATGACTTTCATCGAACGTAATCTCGTTCCGTCGAAATCCCCGGATACGCAATCTTGCGAAGACGAATTAATCTTCCACGTCATATTTTAAACGGAATAACGCGAGAACGTAGCACGTAATTTATTTCGCGGATCCCGTATAAATCGTTCCCGAGCTGCTTGTTCCCCGGCAAGAAATTGCGCGAATTGTTCGAGGGATGAAGATGTAAAACTCCTGGCGCGGTATCGTTCCGATACGCGAACGATCCGTCGTATCCGCAAACATTTTACGTTTCTGGATAATAAAAACCGTACTTCTCGTTTTAAGAACGGCATCCGCCGGCGGCCATCGCCTATTTTTTTTTTGTTCTCTCGAAACCGCGTAAATAGATTTTACGAGCGAGCCGCAACATTACTGAACCGCTCTTTTATCACCGAAACACTTTCATTTTGTCATCGCGCGAGTTTCCCTTTTGTGATCAGAAATGCGGCGAAAATGGCCGGGCATACCTGTTTTTATCTAACGGATAAGAAATTGTTACGCGATGCCAATAAAATTGCTAGAGTTTTCCGGATTGATGTCTCGAAGTAAAATTGCTGATCGTTTCTCGCGAACTAATATTCTTTATGCCGTTTTAATAGCTTCTCCGAAAATATCATAAATGCAGCCGTTTACTGCACTTCTCAATTTCGTTCGTAATTGTTACAAATCGGACATTTTCATATGCGACAACTTAATTATATGAAGTTTGACAGTCTACGCAGTTGATTTACAACGGCATTAAATTATATTATATAATATTCGCGCGGTCGACCACACTTTTCGAGTACATAATTCAGCAGTTAATGCAGATGTCTTAAATCAATTCCAGGGAGAAGCATCTCAGAATGCAAAGCTGCCTCGCTTTATGCACGGCGAGAAGTTCAAGGGGCATACTTCCTTGACTTATGTTTCTTTCGCGTAGCTTCATACGGACTTCTCACCTATAAAATATTAACATGTACAAGTGTGCCCTTGCGAGAGTACTATCCACAACCTAGAAACGTATTGCATGTTTCTCAAGCTTCAGTTTGTTTCTGTAAGACGAAACAACTTTCTTGAACGGAGCATTAATCGTCATAAAAATGTACTCATTCTCACTTGTTTAAAATAATTGAGAGGAATTTCTAAAGGATGTTCCAAGATAAATAATTCTTTATATATTATTTAAACAAATAATTTTTCTACATTCCTTGATCGAGAACGCACAAATTAAAAGAATCATTGTCCTAGTCCTAGACCACTTAGTTCCCGAGATATCAGCAGAAATACTCACCCCTACTTTGAAGGCTATTTTCACCCCCTCAACATGAATGTCGGCAGCTAAAAAAAATACGTGTCAAATATTTTTCAACAAACTATATCCTGTATGAATTTCATAAAAATTGGCGTGTTACATTTGGATAATGTTCCTTGTGAGTGTAACCTCTTGGAAGGCGTCTGTTGAACATCGCCACGAGACCTCCGGTTGAGTGTACAGGATTATGATCCGCGGATATTCAGCTGGAATCGCTCATTCGCGCATCCGTCTTGATCCGACACTTATTATGTGTGCGTACGCGATAAATCTGTCGGCCGGGGCAAAAGTTCAGGTCGTAACTTAGCAGTAACTTCGCGCCGTTATGCAAGCCCACAAAGGTGGAATCGTGAAACTGGGAGCAGCAGCAGGGACAAAAGTTCAAGCATCTCATGCAAATTTCATCTTCTTCGGCTAATAAAATACACCGCCCGTCTTACGGCCGCCTGTAAAGCCCTCAGATTCTGCGGCGACTCGCCCACCCCCGCCGACCTGTACATTTTTTAACGTAATGCCTGCGCTGTTAATTTCGCCGGCACGCTATGCTCGCTCCCCGTCCATTTCTTATGCGCCCGAATAATAACCATTAAACCCCTTGATACTCGGTAAACAAAATTACGATTCCCGTCTCCCTGCGTAATTTGTGCTAATGATTACGCATAAACATTTTTCCGAAACGCCTGCGTGGGCTTCACCCTCTTGTTCATAACCGAAAAATGTCACACTGTTTCATGACCGCGGTACCCGCCTACCAATGACCATTATTTAAATTCCTCTACCTTATGTTTGCTCTCGTGTTACAATTATTTATAATATCAAACAGGTCTTCCTGTCTTCCCATTAATAAATTTATTTGGATATTACTGGACGTAATATCTTTTGTAATAACTAGACTTTATGCAAAATAAAAATTGCTTACACCAATTGCAAGTTACTGGAACCACATCAACAGAATAATTTTAACAAGCTGAGAAAAATAGATTTGCACTGTTAAATCATGGTAACCTTCCTACTGTTTTAAATTGCATAAATTGCATTCATTTTTGCCATAAATGCATCAAATCCGCAGTCTAGTAATAACATTGTTGTGCGTTACGTATGAGCAAAATTTCGGGCCTGTCTCGACGCTCATTTTCGAGTTTTAAAATTTAATCTTTCCATACCTCGTGTTCTCTGGGACATTGAGTAACCTTGAGTTTTTTCAAAGATTTTTCTAGGTCCACTTAAGGTCGCCACATTACAGCTCGCTGAATTCGTTTTTCCATCGGCGATTAAAATAAATGTGCATTGACATTGAGAAAACTCAAAGTCACCTTCACATCTCAGAAGGTATGGGACATAAAACTATCAAATTGCACGAAAATTGAACAAAATTCATGAACAAATTTATATAAACAACCGATCGGTACCGAGTTATTTTAAATAGCAGTTCTTACTGACTCGCATTAGAAAGTCGGGAAAACTGCTGATCGAAAAAAAAAAAAAAGAGAAAGTATCTCAATCAGTATGAAGCTGACTATGTTTTGAACCAAACTAATATAGAGGAATACGAGCTGCAATTTAGAAGAACGAGCAAGAAGAGGTTCTCGCACCTGCTCGAATTCTTCTTATTTCCAGCGCAGCGGGGCGGTAGAAAATCATCTGGAATCTGCGGGCGTCCGTTACGTTGGAAACCGGTTTGCAATGGCTGCGTTAAAAATGCCGAGTGACTCATCGGTGTTTACGCGCGTGCAAATCGTCGATTAATTTCCTGGATCGATCGCCGGACGAGGGAGCAATCCGTCTCCGGCGTCAACGCGGCGAGGGATTAATTGCGATTGCTAAGCGGGAGTCGGTCAACTGAATAACAATTGTTCGGCTAATAGAATTAATGACTTGTCCGTTTCGTAACACGATTACCCAGCGAACAAGCCCGGGTTCTTACGAGTTCTTCTTGCCGGTGGTTCGTGACGGTGCGTCTTCATCGGGTAGAAGCGGGCACCGGTTACACCGAACGGAAATTAAAAAGCATAATCTTCGTAGAACGAATGAAGAACTAGAAGAAAAGCTGATCGGGCGTACTTGCGCGGCGCGGGCATCGATTAAAGCCAATAAAAGCTACGTTTCACTCGGCCGCGGCCGGGATGAAACCTCTCGCCGACCCTCGATGAAAAACTTGCTGGATCTTACCGACCGATCCCTCCATTCATCCCCTCGTCGATACCGTTGCCGCCCCGCAGATAACGCAGCCCGCAAAAGGAAAAGATAAAAGAGGGTAGAAAGGGAGACAAGCCGCGCGACCTTCCATCGCATCACCAATCCTCGTTTCAGGGCTGCGCAACCGAGTTAGCGTGCACTCTTGCGCCCCTGAACCCTGCGATCGACGGGACAAAGCTGTGCTCCAGAGAGAACTGCCATAGTGAGCTATTCATTAGCTGTACCGATAGACAAACCGTTCTGACACATTCCTATGGTCTTTTATTTTTCCTCTTCGTTGCCATAGGTGGCAATGTTTAGCTCCATTTAGGCAGTTCGTCAGTCTTTTTGAGAAGCATTTTATTTAGATACAAGTATCTAAGAATTTTTATTTAGATCAAGTATCAATCTTCTTTTTAAGTAATGTGTGATACTATATTGGATGAGTTGTTCTATTCTTCGTAAACGGCAATGTAGTTTAGATATAAAATCTTTCTCTCTTTCGATCTTGTTGACAGTCACCCCCTGATTCCCATCTGCGATGTACAATACATCCAAAGTGAGCAAGTGTAAATTCGCCTTTAGCTCTAGACTTTTGCACGCTGTCGCAGTGGCTCACCCTTGGATTGTATCACGTGGAACGTCCGCATATCGCATATACTCACTATATATCGCGTCACGTGATGCGAGGCAGTTTCAGAATCTTAGCAATTAGCGGGGCTGACAATACCGTCATCGTTGGCTCGGCCTGGCAGACAGATCCGAGCGAAACGGGGCGACGTTCCGGTAACAGGTACCCGCTATTAAATTAATCGACGTAATCTCTGTTTAGCGGCCCTGCACGGGAGCGTGAGAGAGATAGAGAGAGGGAGGGTGTCGCGCGTTCTCCGTAAACCCGGGTATCTCGCGGCTTTAATTGGGGAGCAGGTTAATGCTCCGGGGAAATTCGCGGCGGACCCGCGTTATGCTCGCCGATAATCGGCCCCGAATTGTAATTCTCGGCGTTGTAATTGCAATTAGAGCTGCCGGCGAGGTCGCGCGATCGTTCGGAAGAATGGAGATTTAAAATATGGAGATTGCGCGCTCGATGAAGGCTCATTTCGTTTGAGTAATTAGCGGCGCCGATCGACGTCGAGCAGAGCGGAGCCGAGCTCTCGCGACTCGTCGTGACACCCGGGTGATATTATTATTGCTAACGCGACACGATGCTTCCAGCGATACGTGTCCCGGCGCTAATTAAGCGAACCAGGTGACGATCGTCCTGCTGCGAACCGTCGAAACCCTGCTTTATTATGCTGCTCGTAATCGGTGAAAAGTGTTTGCACCGTGTCAGCCCCGTTACGAATGTAATCCGAGCCGTGTCAATTCGGAACGCTGCGCGAAGATTCGTTTCATCGGTTGTCTGGCCACTTCTCCTGCCTCCCGTGGTTTCCACTAAATGAGCTTTTGCCTGTCGGTATGATAATAATAGCGCGTCTCTGTTGTGTGCGCACTGTCATTAACCTCGCGGAGCAATCCGTGCTGCGACACCGATTTTTGGTGAGAAATGTTGTCTTCCACACTTTTTATTTTTTTATCATCTGACACCTTCCAAGCATATCCGTGCCACAAATCAATAAACTCATCAAAGAGATACCGAAAGGATTCTCAAGAATGGCATCATCTAAAATTATCGATTTGCAAGATCGTGCAGATTTGTTGCCGCACTGTGGATTTTTACGCCCGTTCGAAACGCATGTTCCGTCGCGGATGCATGACAGGAGGCTTCATCAAAATCGCTTATCGACGGCATTTATCGGTTGAATTTATACGCGTAATCGCATATTGTTTTCAAATCCCGGCAAATGGCCGGCGTGGCTCGCGGGCCAAAAAATCGAATTCACCGGCAGCCATTAAGGATTATGGCCGACACTTTCCGGTAATCGCGAAACGGAAATATGAAGGGGCATTAATCACGGCGAGAATTATCGCGGCGATGAACGCGAGAAAGAGCGAGATCACGCTCTCGCGAGCCAGCCGACGATACGTCACGGGTTTTTATTTTCGGAAAATTCTCGAAATACACGTCGTACCTTCTCCCCGGGATAACATCCGCCGGATAACAGCACAACTTTCGACGCGGCGAGATTTTGACGTGAATCCGTACAAATCTGATTAAGAAAATCCGAAGTGATAGTTTATTCAGGAGAGTCTGACTACGGTTACGTCAAACGATTTCACGCTTTTGACGTTCCGTTTTTAACTTTTGTTCCGCGCGAGCTGTTTCTGCATTCTTGATGAGATTAATCCGTTGCTCAATAATTGGGGCGGCGTATTATTTTGTCGTTGTATGAAAACATGTACGAAGCAGTATTAATACAAGAGTAATTTAGAACTTTCACCGTTATTTTTAATACGTTAATTCATATGAAACAGGTATTTAGACTAATAAAGATTAAGTTATTGTGTGCAGTAGAAGCTTTATAATTAATTCGCTAAACTTAACCGATCTGCGACTACTATAGAAAATATTTGAAGCCTTAAAGTACCGATACATTATCGATATCTACAAACAGTGAGAAGGTAGATCTCGCTATTTCGCAAGTGAATTACGTTAATATAATTTTTACATCATTCGATAAGATCTATTAACTGCGAGGGCAGGTATAGCTGCAAAAGTGGTAGAACCACCGTGTTAACACCCGGTCATTACGATTTCCATATAAAACATTTGATTGTAGATAGTGTTTATTGCATTTCCCCGTGTACCGTTGTTATCGGGACCGAAATATCTGAAACGCAACACGGATCTAACGCGACGTGCGTGACCACGGGGGCCAACGCCCGAGACGATCGCGACCCTTTAGTTATTAGTTATTACATATTTTACACGCGACAATGGCCGGGGCTCTGTACAAAAGGCTCTCTGGCACAGCGACCCATTTCCACCGTTCCAATTCCGCGTTCGTTCTACCGCGCCATTGTTCCCGACTTTCTAATTCCACAAAAGCGGCTAGCGTTTATGATCCATTTTTTACGATTCTAAAGTTCACCAGCGACGCGTGTCCATCCGCGAACTTGTCGAGCCGCTCGACATCGAACCGAACCGCTCACGCATTATGTATCGTCCGCGATCGAACCGGAAGCACGATGAAAAGATCGCACCGCTTTACGGCGCGCCGATGCCCGCAATAAAAAATCGAACCGCCTCTGCTCGGCGCGGACCGAAAACCGCGGAACGAAACTCGCCTCTTAAAAAAGGCTTTTACGATCGCTGTGCTCCGTTTCCGCGGTCGTTTCATTTGTTCGGAGAATATTAGAGCAGAGATAGCCTGTTGGCCAGACAAATTACGCGCCTGATTTCTGTCGAATGGCCATTGTTTTTAGAACTCTGACGACAAGCTTTTTGCACTGGAGTCTCGGAAGTGTAATAATTCAATTATTAAAAATCAACCTTTTCTTAACCCTCATCCGTCTCTCATTCCACAAATTGCAGCTGTCAAATTGACACAGTGGTAAAAGATCGATGAAATAACAAGGTAAACTTTTTATTCAAATTGATGAGTTAACATTTATATCTTAGGTTTTTCGGTTTCGTGTCGCATTAAAAATTTACCTACAAATAACAGAATAGTACAGTAAACGCCCCTTTACTGTCCAACAGCCGTGTTTTGCACGGACAGTGGTCGTACCCGGACACTATTTTTGATTTATGACTGCGTCTATCGCGCCGAGACATCAATAGAGAGCCGAACATAAAGAAGGACAGAAGAGCAGTGGAGTGGGCAGGCACTGAACAGTGATCGTGCCCACGAACCCGGACAGTAAAGGGGCGTTTACTATATCTTTACTATAACTTATTTATTTAAAGCTGTGTTAAATTGACACGAGGGACGGCTGAAGGTTCATCGCGTCCACTTAAGACCAAAGGCTTTGGCTGACTCGCATTATTTCTTAAGACGCCCATCGATTTGCCCTGCCGTGTCCCATTTTTAAAAAATTTTCACATGCAATTGAACAGGAAAAATTGACCCAAAATTGCTGAAACACACAGTTAAAACTACAACTACCCTCCTAACCAAGATAGGGGATTAAACTTTTATAATACAGTGGATCGCGAGTTCCCAGAAGCGAGATCCTTACGTTTCGCGAAAACGGTTAGGTTCACGTCATTCATTTATTTCCCGATGCCCGGTCGGATCGTGGACGAGCATGATCTCAGTGGCAAACACACTCGTTCCGGAGCTCCCAGGAGCTCCGGGAGCCCCTTCGGAATCGAATCGAACGGCGAGCATGTTTATTTTGACTCAAAGCACGAAAGTGTATTTTCTGCTCCCGGTGTTTTTCGGATCTGCATACCACGAGCGTATCCGAGCGTGCACGTGAGCTAACAGCGGAGTAACAGCGAGCACTCACTAAGCAGATTCCGAAAATCCGCGCATCTTCGGTGGAATAACAAAACGAGCCAGTTCCCAAACAGACGCGAATCATCGGCCTCTATTACGCTGATTTCTTGTATTCTTCGCTGACCCATTCGCGGTTTCGCAGCTCGAGAGAAGAAACCGCTGGCGTTGAGTTGCGTAATTGGATGTAGCCTCTTTCCTTCTTTCTGTGGTCACTGTTAAATGTTCGATTTCTGTTTGTGTTGTAACACGTATTTCTCTGAAATGTTTATTATTCTTTATTTATTTACAGTTTATTTTATCGTGGCCGCATTAACAGCGGGGTCATTAACGACCACATGGTTTACACTTGGTCGTAACGTACAGTGAACCACGAAAGTATTTGAACGCACTTTAAAACAGTATATTTCAACTGACCCACGATTTTTGAATGGTAGGGCACACCACATAGTGGTTCGTCCAACAAAATACTGCATTCCAATCAATGCCGCCACTTCTGCGTTTGCACAGGAAAAACGCGAATCAAATGAACCGCGTGCACTTGTGAACGCACTTGCGGCGAGCACTTCATACGATTCATTTGAAGTTCCCAGTACTTCGTTTGAATGTTCATAGATCGCATGAAAAGTGATGCTGCAGAAGTAATTTCACCGCTTGCGAAATAATAGAGGTGTTTTTAATGAATGAGGAACGATCCGATTTTGAATGAACGAGAATCTTCGACGGTTTTTGAAATGCTACGTCATGCTTGCAAAAAATGGTGGAGACTGCAAACAATGGACAGGTCGTTTAGTTGAGTCCCTTCAATTGCCTTTTAACATTTCCATTGAAACGGCGCACAGTGATCTTGATTGGAAAATCGGGTGCCATTTTGCCGAAAAATGAACTTTCTCATATTGACATGTACAAAGTTTGCATTGCTTCCGAAATATCCGTCTACCTCGAAAATAAAAAATATTAATAAAATATAATAAAAATTGTAATCGAACACTTAATGTTGGAATTTTGAAAATAACATGTTTCGCAAAAGATGCCTATCTTCATCTCAATGCCCGGTCTAATCTGTTTAATATTTTTCTCTGCTCTTCTTTTAAAATGGAGAGCATTCCTTTACGATAAAAATTTACAGTATGCAGGGTGTTTGCGAAATCGTAGTACAACCGGGCAGGGGGCGATTCTACATGCAAAAATAAGTCGAAAAAAAACTTGAACTTCCGCCAGGTTCGCGTGCTTTAGTGTACATATGCACAAAGTGGAATTGGTTGATCATGGTCAGACGCGTCAGACGATTGCTATGCAATAGCAATAGCGGGAATAGCACGTATATTCGCTGCATTTTCGAACTAGATTTTCTCGAAAACGAGCTATCAAACGAGAAAATGTTATTCCTTTTTTCCGACTTACTTTTGTTGTACTACGATTTCGCAAACGTCCTGTATAAAAAAGAATGCACAGTGGAGGTATAGAAATTGACAAAATTCCTCATCTTTGATAAGGAATATCTTTTGCGTTCCAAATAGTACCGCATTATTACAAATTGTATTATTTTCAATACACTTTTCCCTATATATTTATGCACGATTTACTTCCCACATCGCCTCCTCACACAAGTTATTAGTGTTTAAAGCGTATCCATCGCCGCGTCGGGCGACGCGGATTCGCTGTTCTCGATAGTACAGGATGGTAGACGTCCTGGGCTTAATATTCAGATACCCGATACAGTTTTATTTTTCTGCTGTCCTCCGGCGACGTGGCCATTACTGGATCGTTCGGGATCCATTAAATTCCGCATTAGGGTCGCGGAAAGTCGCGTCTGCCGGTATTGGAACGACAGTACTCGCGTCCGTTAATGGCCATTTTAGAGGACGCGCGACGGTCCGACGTTAAAACGTGGGCGTCCCTTTGTTTCCATTTGCATTCGGGGGTGCCGGTTTAAATGCAGCTTGTATCAGCTGCCGGCGATCTTATCGTGGGGGCCTCTGATAACCGCCTTTCAGGTTCCGCGCCGCCGTCGTCGCAAATCTCGGAAACGTTTAAACGCTTTTTCACTGTCGTCGGCCACGGAACGAGGCAGGAAATTCACCTCCGAATTCAAGTGGACTCTGCATTCGACGATTTACGACAGCTCCCGGCGATCTACCTCCTTCTCCGACCACGGGGACTGCTCCCCGTCCGATAAAAGGCATTAGAGAACCGCTTAGCTGCAACCTATAAAAGATAATATATTTTGCGTGAAATACAGCGTACTTCCATATTCCCCACGCGAGAAATCTCGAGGCCCCGATGCAGATTACCCGGCTGGAATCCGTCGATTGCCGGTGAATTACGGATCACCGCCCTGCGCACCTTCCATCGGTGCAGGCCCTCTTGATTACGTGGCCGCGCCGTACTGCATGCAATATCCTGTGCAGATTGCGTTTTACAAGACGCGGTGACAGATTTTAATACACGTGCTCTCCGCGCGTCTTTTTCCCTGCGTCAGTCCGCTGGAAATTGAACCGTCTTAAAGAATCTAACAAGCACGGTCCAGCGACCCCCACGACAATTTTTATCGATGTCGTGTGCAAAATCATGCTTTTACGTTGAAAGATAATCTCCCAAAAATTTAAGTTGCCTCGTAGACTCGTTTCCAGGAATGCAAGTCTAGATTGCAAGATAATGCAAATTACACCTCGTAAAATAAATACGACTTTTGAGGGCGATAGCGCCCTAGATCGACCTTTTATCTAGCGTTTTTGATTACTGAAAAATCCCATTTTTGTATTATCGAGAAATGAGAACGCGAATCCCATCCTTGCAATCCTGGAAAAAGGAGTCTACTCCCTTAAGAATAATATGAGGGTAAACACCCTAAACTTTATCTTTTTTTTTCTCGGTTGTTAATAAATATATTTTTGAAGGGTTTTTCCCACTGTGGTACTGTTTTGGAAACAATCGACTAGAGGTACAATGTCGTGGATGTTTTATTTCGAGAAATGACAAAGATACTTGTCACAGATTTTTGTATGGACTTTATCATACAACACTACTAAAGTGTACTAGGATTAATAATAATGATAGTAAATTTTAGAGTCAGGGATAAGATTACGAGGACCCCTGTGTATTTTCCTGTATTTCTAGACCAGAATACTAGTCAGCCTTTCCCGTAGCGATCAGAACGTGGTTTCGCGAACTAGGAAAAAAGTTTGCTCCTTCCCTAGAGAGAAACGCGAATTACGTGCGCACACGCTTGCTGATTAAAGTCCCGTAGGCGATCTTTCGATAACCAGATACCCCCTGTGAACCAGGCCATATCGTATTCCGATCGTTGCAGCCCGGCCGAAACTTTCCCCGAAAACTATGGCATAGTACTCAAAATCTATTCGTTCCCCTGATTAGGGCGGATACTGATGTTCGATATGTGGTTCTCGGATGAATGTTCAATCGCCTAAGGCTCGGCCAAAGCATTCCCATACGTAACCAGAAAATGCACTGCTCGGTTCTTGGATATTTTACAATTTCGTTACTCAGCCATTAATTTTCGACGTCGAAATTCTGTCATTTCGCCTCCTAGTAAAATTTTCGTTGTAGCTTGCAAGAATGAATTTTCTGCCGAGTTTTATGCGTGTATATTTTCAACTTTATACAAGATCTTTCTTTTAACCGGGTATGCTGGGATATCTCGTAAAGTCTAAAATATGAAAAAGTATGAAAAAATCTGTATCTATGAAAAGAACTATTCGCACCACACAAAATCTCTGCTCATAGCAAACGGGATCTATAAAACAATGTTTTCATATCTGCGAAAGTTTACGAGGTACTCCGGTGTACCTGGTCACAAGGAGCACCTTGTACGCTGCATTTACATAATGAACGCGTAATGAAATATGTGAATAAAAAATCCTGTGCAGTGTAGGACGTGGATTAACAATGACTAAAATGTAAGGTGAAGTGGGGTAAGTGCAGACTGGTTTTTGTAAAGTTGGATTTTAAACTTATGTTTTTTCAGTCTGTAAATACTTAACGCTGTCGGTATCAAACGCTTTGCACAGTTATTACTGGTGAATTAATATTACGTAGGATTCTAATTTTTCATGAAAATTTTCATTTTGATAGGATATTGTACAAAATGTCAACTACTCTGCATTTTCCCCCGAAAATGGAGCGAGAGCGTAACTTAGAGTTCAAAATGCTTTCAAACTGTTCCAAATTGTTTCATGTGCAACGGGGCAAGAGCAGAAAACAAGCCTGCTATAAAATGCTTTTTATTGCATGAAATTATATTACACCTTTATTCTTGGGCGACATCTATGACGAATAGTTCATACTAACTTATAGTACATTAATAAATACAAGCTAGATATTATAATATTAGGAGTATAAATAAGTCTCCGCCGCTTTTCATCTTAAATTGGGCATTTATTGCGAAAGAACGGTACCTTATGTTTTATTGAAAGTATTGTCCATCGCTGACTCCACTACTTTTTTCCATCTTTCTGGCAGCATGCGGATGAAGATGAAGCGTTCTTCCGGATACCGCGTCGGAAGAACGCTTCATCTTTTGACGCTATCCATGAATTTTTGGTATCTTCATATGATCTGAAGTGCTACTCAGACAGGCCACGCGTCATCGATCGAAACAAGTAGTAATCAGTAGAAGCAATGTCTGGTGAATACGGCGGGTGGGGTAAAACTTCCCAATTAAGTATTTCCAAGTAGTTTTTGACCGCAGTGTGGACAATCGGCGTTCAATGTTTCTCGGCGTCAGTTCATATGGAACCCAATTTCCTTGCTTTTGAATCATTCCCAATGATTTTAAACGATCTGAAATCGCTTGTTGAGTCACTGATAATGCAAGTGCAAGTTCTTCTTGCGTCTGACACGAATCTTCATTCAATAATGCTTCCAATTCCGCGCCTTCGTACACTTTCGGCCTTCCACTACGTTCTTTGTCTTCGACATCAAATTCACCGTTCTTAAACTTTTGAAACCACTCACGAGAACTTCTCTCACTTAATGCAGCCTTACTATATGCTTCTACAAGCGATCTTCCTTCAAGAAAACTTCCCGCAAATGACGCGAACAATACAAAATTACCTATATCCAATGCAAGATATCCAACGGACAATAGCCCTACAAGGATGACCCTAAGATGACCGAACTCTAACCCTCCCACGATCCTCCAAGAGTCCTTGCGGTTCAACTAGGCGCCCAAAGCTCTTGTAACGTCAACGAACTTGCCGGCGGTCCTTGAAACCCGCGTGCTCGCAGAAAGCAATCGCGCGAACCCATCGTAGGACGAATATTCCCAGCTGGCTGGTAGTCGGAGCGCACACATAACTCCGACTAAATCAGTAATAATTACTCCTCGGGTCCGGGGGACTTGCGAAACTCGGTGGCGCGGCAGACCTCGGATCGCATAATCAGGAGTTAATGGTTACCGTGAAAACGAATCCGAAATCACGGATTATTCGCGAGATAGAGAGCAGATGCGGTGAATCCAGTTGGTACGTGCGCCTCGAATAGACACGTCTCGACTCTTCGCGGCCACCAGATGGTACCCATAGATTCGTTCTCAGGCGAAGTCTCGCAAGCGAACCCGGAAGAGAAAAAGACAGGGATAGAGGAGAAGGAGAGAGAGAGAGAGGAAGACATCGAGGCATGGAGTAAGACGCGGCGAATTCCAGTTGGGAAGAGGGTGGCGAGGAAGAGGTGAGGAGAGGTCGAAGGGAACGAAGCTAGGGCACCGAAGTTTCTTCCAGTCGAAACCGAGAGAGAGAGACCCGGAGATTCTGAAGTGGGATAAATTCGCCGAAGCCGAGTCGAACTGGGCTGAATCCTAATTACGACGACCCAGAGAAATAGCGACGAACGTGACCCAGGACTGAACTCCATCCCGGAAACGAGTTAAGAGGCAAATGGTGGCAAGGCAACCGGGGAAAGAGGAGGTGCCTCGAGAACGGCAGGTTAAATGTTGCTGCCAGCAAAGACTTCCAGCTGCAGATGGATCGGGGTTATGCGGCCATTCCGTCCTCGTGAACGTCCCCGGGGTTGCATCGAGTTGTCAGCCATCCTTTCCAGGTGAAATTAACGCTCTCGGGCCTGCTCTTCCACCTCGGACGAACTTCCGGGCGCAGGGGGTCGTCAAACTTTTCGGCGAATCTTCGTCAAACATCCGCTGCCTTGCCCCCTCTGTCTGCCGACTGCTGCGCCCGTGACACCAACTTGTCTAATAATATCGCCTTGACATTTCGGAATTAATTAACGGGCCAAAGGCCTGGCCGTAAATCGTCGAACGTGAGTCCGAGAGCGCCGATTCTAATCGGGCCAGGGTTATCTGTAGTTGACGTCGTGGTACCGGCCTTAGGGGGTTCAGACCCTAGGGCAAGGTCTCGTAGGCTGTGGACCTAGCCCAGACCTTGAAACTGCGAATACTCGACTCGTCAACTAATATTAATTTTTGTGGTGAGAAAACGTTCATTTTGTGCATAGAATATATTGTACACTGTGCTTTAGTACCGAATACGAAAATTTCTATTATTGTGGAACAGTACAAATATCAGTCTTGTGTGTTCCCTTTGGAACTACCATTCATTATTTCGGTTTCAGCGATTAAAAAATAACAAGCAACATGGATGGCAAGAAGATAGGTTAAAGGAAAAGTTTTCGAAATAAACAGATTGCTAGAACACACTAGAACCGAGACAGAGCGAACTTGCGTAGTTTATTTAGAAAATATCTCTCTCTATGTGTGATATATGTATAGATACGTGTGCTGGAACAAATGTACCGACAAGAAAGAAGTTGTGCAAGATTCGGTTCGCCCGATACGGAGAGGAAACATTAATTCCGGAAGAAGAACGCGGCAATTAGGAGAGCATCGACATCTTCGAGTTCGAGATAAGTACGGTCGTAGCACGCGATCAGGTTAAACCAGCCCGGGTCTTGGGTATTAATCCGGCTCCGGCAAGTGCGCCGAGAATCGCGCTTAATTCGGGGCCGCTTTACTGAGCCGGGGTTTCCATGGATCCCAAGAAAATGGATGTTTCGTGGCGTTTACCTCCTCCGGGGCTCTAGTGCCTGCACAAAGGTCGTGGGAGTCCAACGATGCATGCAAGACGCGGTGCAACGCGTCGCGACGTTCAACGAAGGCGCTAATTTCAGCCGGTACCCGGTTCCCAGTCGGCGGTGCTCAAAGTTTCAACTGGGAAATGTCCGGTTTACGGGTTTCTCGGTCCTCGTCTGCCTCGAACACGCGTCCGAGAGCGAACGGCCTTGCTTAACAACTGTTCAACATCAGTTGCAACCTATAATAACCACGAGTTGCCGAGCAAATGAACAAAAATATCTGGCAACTGCTCCCATCTACCTTCGATTACTGTGTACATGATTTTGAAGAAACATATAAAATGACTCCCCTAATCGTATAAACGCATTTTTCACGTTCTCCATGGTGGTTGAAATTTCTTTGATTAAATGTAAAGATACGGAGCATACGTTAGCAATTTATATTTCAATATGAAACGGGTTCTATCATTTATCTCGTTGTCTAGATTTATTTCGCATTAATTGCATTAAATAAAGGTAGTCGAGATCCCTTTATTATACAGCAAATGTCAAAATGTGTAATTAATATTGCAATGTTGTTATATTAATGGTAATTAAATATGTACGATCATTTCCGAATGTTTTGACATTAATTCGCACACACAACAACAAATACTTGCATAAAACATTTGCAACGCAATTACATATTATTAAACTGCAGATGCGTACGCATTTGTAGCGGATGTAATTGAATAGAATCCAGTAAAATAACGATCTCAATGTATCAGGACGGATTTAATATCTCTCAATATCTAATTTAATATATTAGATAATACATTTCATATGGAAACGAATCGTTAAACGTACAAATATTGTATAAAGTAGCCACGGAACGTAGCACACGAAAAATAGAACGAACAACAGAGAGTTTATCGCATTCAACGTAGAACAAGAGACGAATCCACGGAACCGTTACATCGAACAACCTTCGTTGAGTAATTGTGGGAATGTATAATCCGTGTCATATATCCTCGTTGTATTTCACACTGTTTAATCGGCAAACACGACTACGTATAATTCTGAAGATCCCGGAGTGGCGAGCGCGCAGAATTAACGGGTATTACGACGGAAAGAGAACTTAAGGTATTATTGACATCCGAATACTATTTCACGAAACTTCCGAACTCTTGCTTGTTTTCTTTCTTTCTTCGCTGGCTCGGTGGCTCGAGCAATCGATAATCTCGAGGGCGTAAAAGCGAACCCGTTAATAGGTTTCCTCCGAAGAATCGGGAGAACTTTGGTGTTCCTTGTGCGGACTGCGAGGCACAACAGTAACTAGACGTTAGGCGTGTTCCTAATTTTCTACGAGTTTCCTAATTCTCTGTCGTCTGTTTGTTAAGCGACGATTTTCGGCGAATGTTCAATTTTTATTGGGAAATCTTCGAACGTGAACCGTTCCATCCCGGAACGAAACTTCTCTGTCATTCTTTGTGGTCGCTAATGATCTAGATGTTTTTCTTTTTATTAAGCTATGACTGGGCATGCTAAAAATAAAATAACATTACAAAGATAACTTAGAATCTAGGATTGACAATATGGTGGAACATTTCCGAATACAACTCTAAAGGTGCAAACAGTGAGCCTTAAGAAATTTATGTATATAAAGTAAGGTGCAAAGAGAGGGTCCGCACAAAAAGGCATCTATTGTATAGGGTGGAAAGTAACTCTTGTTGCAAACTTTGTGAATCAGAACATCTCTATTATTATCGTAGATCGGGCATTGCCATAACACATGATTAAGATCCTGTACTACACAACCACATAGGCAACTTGCGTCAGCAAGTTTAATCTTAAAAAGAGAGGTCTTCAGCTGATAGTGTCCAGATCGAAGTCTGCTAACCCAACAGATGAATTCTCTAGGAAGCTTGAGATGAGCAAACCAAGGTTTAGACCCAGAGTGGTAGAAAGATCTGAAAAATTTAATGCCTTGAACTCCGCTCCTTCGAGAATATTGTTGACTGTCAACATCCTAGCTTGTTTCCTAAAACTATGGGAAAAGTCAGAGTAGGATGATCTAGATGTTGATGCGACCTGTATAACTAAATAAATTAAAAAAGAACCTTCGATTATATATATAGCAAGTAAAACGACATATCCCTAAGCCGAACCAAAAGTTAGGGCTGCAAGGCAATAAGCTATCCGTACCATCTCTCTCTCTCTCGAAACGCACCCAGCGAATTACGAACCCCGCCTTTACTGACAACTTGCGACTACCATCAAAGCGTCAACTGTGATTGATGCGTTGATTGTAAAATTTTTAACTGTACATTGATGACGCAGTCCATCAGCCGAATGAGATTAGATATCGGATGAATATCAGATCGGCGATCCAACGTCTAATCCTAGAAAGGTAGAATGATGCGTGATCCCGGCAGATTTCGCAAGCTGACGCACGAGAGTACGCTGAAAATGCATGATGGATCGACGAGAGGCGGTCGAGAATCGCAACATTGTGGATACGTAGGTAGAGAGCATGGTTCCGGCTCACCGACACAGCCTGTGGCCTTTCTTCGGATTCGAGGAGCAACACGTAGACTCGTTGCATTCGGCGATAATAGGATCACGCGAAGATAAACTCGGGGGATTAGGGGATTATCGAGTAACCGCGGTGCGTGCAGCCGGCGTTAATGGTATGCTAATTTACCGCTAATTCTGAAGGGAAACAGCTAATAACTCAACAACCAACCGACCTAGAAGATCCACCAAGGCGGCTTCGGTGTATGTTACTCCATTCGCAGCCCTTCCTTCCACCGGCTGCTCGCGGGGTTGAATACTCGCTATCGTGATCTCGTATCTAGGTTACTATTATTGCACGGCCAGCCTAGCAATACGCGCGCGCTCGTCTCGCTCGAACACGACGAAATATCACGGCGGACCACACGCGAATTATTTTCACGTGTTAACACGACTCCACTTCGTTAATTTATTACGCGTTCGCGTGATTCCCCGATGCGTCGGTTTTTCTTACGCCTCCGCTTTCCTCGAGCCGACCAATCGCCGGCCCGTAAATACCGGTTGCGTTTGGGAAATTATAGAGTCCGTAATAAATTGGTG
Organism: Lasioglossum marginatum; assembly: GCA_028455795.1. NCBI lineage: Eukaryota > Metazoa > Arthropoda > Insecta > Hymenoptera > Halictidae > Lasioglossum > Lasioglossum marginatum. The sequence continues at coordinate 1,454,308 of CM052261.1, read as the reverse complement.
TTAAGTATGACTGCGCGGATAACGCGGGCTTCGTTATTTATTTGAACGATCGTCCGCCGATTCTCCGGGGTCTAATGAATTTGATAGGAGCAGGACTGATGAAATATGGGGTCAAATGTCCGGTGTAGGGTCAGGTATAAAATACGCCGCGAATCTTTGTGCAAAATAAAGGAACAGCAGCCGAGCAGAAGCATTGTCGACAAATGGTTTTATTGATTTTTATATACGCCCATAGGAACCGTTCATAAATTCTTATTCATTCACGGTGTTGGTTATTCGTTCACGCGTAATTTGTCAAAAAATGTATAGTATGAAGTGTTCGTAAATCCATTTTATGAAATTGTCAATATATCGTAAATTTTTACAAAGAAACCAAATTGCGCACTCGACTGGTAAAGGTTCCGACATGTTAAAAGCAATTTTAATTTATTTCCTATAGATTGCAATCTACGTGCTACATATAAAAACGTTCATGTTTGAATGAAGTTTGTTAAAATTGAAGTGTCAACCTACCAGTTCATCGCAACGTTCTTTCCGCTGGAAATTGAATACTCGATTATGGATTGTAACGGCTTTGATATTTTATATCCAGCAGACCTTTTCCTGTGTCCAGAATATTACGCTGTTTCCTAAACAAAGTATTGGATCGATTGTATTGTTTGAATTTCGCTTTGGGATATTAACATTAAACACTACATTAAATACTACCAGTAAAATCGAGTTGCGATCATCCGCTACTACGAATAAAAACTTTTGTTCAATTTTCCGTCGAAGTTTTACGTTTGCAAGTCCTTGTTCAGAGCCGGTATCAGCGTCCCCCGGTATCCATACATAAAAATCAGGATCCGGCGGTCGGTACGTGATACAAGTGTTAAAATTCTCATCTCGAACGACAGATCGAATCCTCGAAAGATAAAGATTGGAGGCTCGAGACAAGAGGAGGTGGGGAGGATCTCCGCGGAGATTTTCGCAAAGGAATTCGGCGTAACGCGCGCGCGAGACGAAACGACTCGGGAGGGAAGCGGTTTCGCGTGTTCAGCTTAACTCGAAATCCGATCCGCGTTGCAGTAGGTAACAAGTCGGTGGCGTAGGTCGTATCCTGGTAGCTCGGAAGCCGCAGCGGAGCTACTACGAACGGATAAGACCTGGCAGGTGGCCAGCCTTCGAGATATTGCACATGTTTCTTCGGCCGCATTTGCATACCAAAGCCCCGTAAAGTGTGAAACTATTGCCGGCGGAGCCGATCCGTAGATCGCAGATTAAACGGCTGTTCTCGCGGAGCCCACCCCCTTTGGTTCTCGCCAACCCCCTGGTTTCCTTCTTCTTATCTGGAGGAAAGACTCGAACGAAAATTACACGAGATGCCTCCTGTTTTTCCACCAAATATTTCCTACCGCAACCCTACTCGATCCCCCTGACAAATCATAAATATTTAGACGAGAATTTATGGGGGTTGCCGGCATATCAAATTGCCGATCCCTGTGGCCTTTGAGTGTCGTCTTTAGGGGGAGGACGCGATAGAAGTTGCCGGAATTGGTTTCTAAGAATAACAATGCTGTGGCGAGATGCTTGCAATTGCTACGCGGGATTTTCATGCATTTATACGGCTCGGTTATTTATCGTTTGTATAATACAAATGCTTACTGCGGAAAATATAGCTCTTTTTCTCACTTCTCTGAATTTGTTTACGAGAACGTGGCGATATTCTCGATGGAAATTATTTCCTCCGTGTGAAGTCTGCCGTGCTTCGACTAATGTTGATTTTCTTTTGTTGCAGGTAAGATGAGCAAACGAGACGACAAAAATAATAATGTATTGGCAACTCGTCGCAGGTAATGATTTTTAATCAGACGAACTATTGGTCGATCGCATTTTCTGCACCGCAATTATTTCGCGAAAACAGAACGGCACCGCTCGCGTCATACACAGCCCCGTAAATACACAACGCGTTGTGATTTATAGTCACGTTGTTTAATGGCGCCCAGGAAATCAGGATGCATTTCCTGTAAATGTTTACGCGCGCGCGCGCGCTAAAAGCCTCCATTAACGTGGATCAATTGAGCGATGCAAAGTCACTGTCCGATATTTCGCTGGAGGCCTTCCGGGCTACTCGTTATTTCATTGTATCAACGTGCTCGACGTGCGGTAGCCTGCTGAACATGGTTTTCATGTCAGAAAAAAAAACAGTTTGTTCTGTAAAGCGTAAAGTAATATTAATGAATCTGAAGAACGAAATTTAAAATATCCGAAGCCTCTTGCTCGGTGCACATTCATGAATGAATGTAAAATACATACAGTGACTCCCACTAATGTTCGGACACTCTTAAAAAGACGATACTATACGATTTGAACTTTTTTTGGAAGCTAGAGCAATTAGTTTGCTACAGAATGTGAAAAAAGTTGTAAAATGCAGCTTTTAGTATTTTTTCTACAATTCCGATCAATTGCATTTTTGAAAGTATTTCTTTTCACATCCTGTAGCAAAGTAATTGCTCTAGCTTTCCAAAAAAAGTTCAAATCGTATAGTACAATATTAAAAAAATTATATCTTTTTAAGAGTGTCCGAATATTAGTGAAGTCACTGTATGTATATTGGGTTGGAACGAAAGTTCCAAAATTCAGATATTTATTCATAGATTTATTCAATAACATATTTTCCATTCTGTCCTATTACTTTTTGCCATTTTCGAGATAACTTCTCGTGTTATTGAATAAACATGTGAATAACTACCTCAATTTTATCTTCGATTCTTAATTTGAAAACGCTACGACCTTCCTTTCCAACCCAAAAATTAGCGAATAAGCCTCGATGTATTTTTTCGATTACATTCCAGTAATGTTTCCGATTTGCTTTCGCAATAGCGTTCGAAAACGAGTATCTTTTGTTTGATTTCGGTCCTGACGAGAAGCTTGTGGGAATTCGATTAAACTTAAGCCCCTTTCAAGCATTAGATACCGTGCTACAATTTAGTGTCAGATCACGATTGTCGGTACGCAGGAAATCGTGGTTTGTATCCTGTAAGTGTTTTCACTTGTACCAGGCTCCTATTAACGCTGGATTGCTTGATCAACGTGAAGAGGTGGGCTCCAGGTTTAGGACCGGTGGTCTAGCCACGGTCGGTGGTTCCATCGAAATGTTACAGAACATCTGTGGCGCATTTAATGGGAATCTGTGCGTTTGCCTTCTATGTTGATGGTAATTGCAGGAAATTGTTAATAACTTCACACGGTTTCTTCAGACTCGCTGCGAGCAGAACAATGTCGGGGCTTTGATTATCGCGCGAAATTGTTGATCGCTTGTCCAACGAGCACAGATCTTCTCTTCCTCTCGAAAAGCTCTGTGTGTAATGTAGCCGCTGTAAAAATATAAATATCATTCTTAAATTTCAATAAGGAGCCTGTACTCTTTCGAGATTTTTGCGACAGGGAATACAAAAATCGTGGAAATTGTTTAGCATGTAGTTCAATGATTTTTTTTATTTACTATGGCTCGGTGTTCACTCAATGACCTGAATTAAACACCGTTTAAATGATTCTAATACAATTTTATTTGATCTTTTTGAGATTTTTGCAACTGTAGCTTGGAAGACAAAAATCGTGAAAATTGTCTAACATGTAGTTTAACGATTTGTTTAATTTACTATGGTTCAGAGTCATCACTAGGATCTTTATGCAAATTAAAAATTTTCTACGCGAATTGCAACAAACTGGAGTGAAATAAAAATTTGAATTCTTTCTTGATATGTTTAATAGGTTGAAAATAATATAACAGTGTTTTTAAATTCTTCTAATGTTTTTACTGTTTTAAATTACACCTACTCATTTTTGCCAAAAATACATAAAATCCGCTGTCTAGACATCGCTTAATGATCTGAATTAAACGCTGTTTAAATGACTTTTTATCGCCCTTTTCGTTAATCGTGTACGGAATCATTGACCTTTGATATTGAGACACCGCATTTCTGCGCAGAGAGAAATGCATTCCGCGGGCATTTGCGAAATCAATTTTACTGTGACTCGTGCCGCTCGTAAACGCTTGCGAAACTGCGATGCGCACGGTGTCGCTGATTGTCATGGATAATGTCAGCCTGACCTATACACAGGAATTCATGCTCTGGCACCGTCGATTGGGACGTTGATTATTCCATGGTCCCCGAATCAAGCTGTGGAACATATTATCATCATAAATTCGGGAATTCATTGAATAGGAAATTAACACGGTCGATATTAAATAAGCTCCAGCATCCTTTGGTTTCATTTTTGGCAACGTAGATAGCGCTGCGATCTGTTCAATGATACAATAGCCTATTCTCCGATTATATCGATCACATGTTCGTACACAAATGAATGTTATAATTAGACTACGACTTTTTATACAAAATAAAAATCCTATGCATTAAGATATCTTGTCTTATTTTATTAATTGTTCTGTATTTCTTGTCTTAACCCTTTGCACTCCTTTGTCGAGTGTGACTCGACACCGAAGAAAGGAAAATGTAAATGAAACGTGTTTTTATATGTATTTGACTCTTCCTTGATTTATTTAAGTCATATTTTTTAGTTAAAAACAAATACAAGTTCCAGAAATATAAATTACAACAAAGTTTGAGAGCTACATTTAATATAATTAGTAAACAAAATTGTTTAAACAAGTAGCAGTCGAGGAACTGTCCTTTGAAGTAAATTTCAAATGAAACACTTCAAATAGTAGGGAGTTGCTGGTAACAAAATTGAAAAATAATTCGGAGTGGAAAGGGTTAATAATTTTAATGAGTCCGAAATAATGCAACAGCACTTCTAAATTCTTTAAATATTTTTACAATTTTACTTTTGATCTATCGATTTTTGTCGCGAACGCATACGATCCACCGTCTAGTTGTAATTTATAATTTCATATCGCATCAAATTCTCACTTCCGCGTCACAATGAATATGTGCATTAGGTGCTTTCGCGGATATCGGTGGTTTCTGCGCCGAAGAAAAGCGAACAAAATTGTGCATAAATAAACGATCGATGCACGGTTACTGATAGAAGGACGATGATTAGACGTTTCCTTGGCCGGATCTCGATTAGCCGCGAAATGACAGTCGTCGTCGATGATTCAGAGCGTGTAATTGCTGTTATTTCGCGCGGTGATCGCCGTGTGCACGTGCAATTCTTGCGATTCGCGACGATAAAGCGAATTCATGCGATTCCGTACTACGACCGATCCGATACAATTAGCATCTCATCATGGTGTCGTGTCCGACTTATTACATGTTTCGCAGCGTATGATATGTCTATTGCATTATTACAAAAGCCTTTCGTACATTCGCAATCGTTCTTTTCGCACGGGTTTTGCAAGAACATCGAGGACGAGGAAGTGTGGAATTAGCTGTGCTGAAAATATGTACAGACTGTCTCAAAAGTACGTCTGTTCAATCTCAAATTCTCAAAAATTATAAACATGAGAAATTTGAATTAAATCCTTCATTAAAATTGTTCTATATTTCTGTGGTTGCAAGGAAAAACGCCGCATGTCACAATTTCAAAAAAATTGAGTTCATACATTAATTGAGCTCTATAGTATAGGATTTATGTATTTACCAGAAAAAACTCATGAAAATAATGTTTTATGTCAAAGCACTCGCGATCAAAACTTTAAACGGCAATATCTCGAAAATGAAATTATGCGGCGTTCTTCCTGACAGCCACAGATTTATGCATAGAAAATGTAGGATTATGAAAGAATTAATTATGTCATTGTATTGAAATGTGCTCAATTAAAAAATTTCGTCCCCTCATAAAGAACGTTTAAATTTTCGTCGAGCAGCTCAGAACATTCAGCTATTTTTAAAACTTCGTTTCCAAGAACTAATTACGGAATGAATGCAATTCCTATTCAGCGTCACTCGAAAGGAATTTTCATTTACCCGAGAAGGATTTTCAAACTTGCCAGCGACGGTGTACAGGCTGCGGACGCAATTTTTCCGCTTATTTCTCACAGCTGAGAGAAACAAGCAAATAACACATTTCCCAGGAGACATCCGGTCTTCAACATTCACGGCCATCTTGCCAAGAATATTCGTTGGACGGCCGATCAAAGAATTTTCAATCTAGGGAAGCCATTAAAGTTGCAGCGCGGTGAAAAGTTGAACCTGGAATAAGAATCAGCCGGCGGGGCTGCTCCGCCGTTTTTATTAATTACAGTAACGACGGTAGTTACAGTTGCTAAAATATCAAGTAATCCTAATCGATTTATCGTTTGTCCTCTCGACGGAACTTTACTTTCAGGGCCCCGTTCAGTCGTGGGATAATAAGATTGAATTATTAATTAGGCGCACCTTGGGAAAAATGGCGACGACAAGAGAGGAGTTCGCTAAGAGGATCGGATGTTCCGGGAAAGCGACCGAAGATAAGAAAAGCATGGCCGGGAAATTAAAGAAAAACTCCCTGCATCGGGGAATAGAAAGCAAAATTTAGCTTCCGGTTTGCTAGCTAGCCGGACAATCTTTCCGTCGTTCCACGTGCTGTAATTATCGGCCGGCCACCGATATAATTATTTAAGCAGCGAGACCATTCCTGTACCGCCTTCGCTGTTCGCCTTCCAGTGTAAATGGATAATGTAAAATTATTATGCGCGACCGCGCAGCCCGGCTAATTCTCTAATGGCCGATATTTAAAAGATATTTGCGCGAACGTTTCTGCTCGGTGTCCACGAAGAAAAAAGTAAAACGGGATCTTTCGCTTCGTAACGAGGGAAAATCGGGCACTGCGCGAGATAATATAGAAGATTAGGTCTATTGCTAAGACATCTTCGCAATTATTGATCGAAATCCGAGTGCTTATAGCGCTTCTTTGATTGAAATTAAGGAGAACCGGGTAACTCTAAATACAGCAGTCAAATGAGCTTCACTAATTATATCACGAGAACTGTACATGTTGTTGAATTATTCTCTAATTTTCTGAGACTCACCGCCAGCTACAAATCCGCCGTATCGTTCTAAAAAATACGCTTTAACGGGCGCAAATTTGCACCGTTCGGAATTCATGCTCACACGTCCGAATACTTTCGTGCGCGCCAGCAGTTGCGAAACTCGAAAATATAAATTAACGCGAACGGGAACTCGAAACTCGAGTGAAATTGCGACTCGAATTCCCTCGATCTCTTGTGGCCGAACACTGTATCTCACCACTGTAACTAATTTCTTCGAGCGACGCGAAATGGTCTGCGTTATGCTCCGCAACAAATTGTTTCTTCCTTAATGATCTCATTGGCTAGATCGGAACACTCTACTTGAATGAGCAATAACATTAATTTATAATTTTGTTCAATGAATTATGAAGATCGATTGAACGGTATCATTTCACTTTTGAAACTTTCGTTTATCCTTCATGCCAACAGAGTAATTCGGGTGTTCTGTTTTTCGTGATTCTCCCTGTATATTCAATATAATATAATTCCAGCAATATAAAGATATCAAAATGTGTTTTATAAAGAAAATGTATTTCCGTCCCGCGAAGGGTTGTTTTGTAGAAAGGACATTTTTCCCCATTCCGGAGCCAAAGGCCGCGTGCCGCGGGATCGAGCGTAATTGCGACTTCTATTTTCCCGGGAAGAGGGAAAGATTAACGTAGATATCGTCGGCGCTAACACTCGAAACAATCAAGCCGTCTCAGTGGAATCCCGTGGAAATTGGAAATCTTAATTTTAATCCTTGCCGCTCTGCAGCGTCACCGGTCCGCCGCGGCGCTAAACGAGTTTCGTTAATCGCGGCGATTCTTAAACTTGCCGACGTTAAATTGCGTCCCGCGTAGTTTTCCGAGGACGCGTTTCCCCGTCGCGGAAATGGATTTCCACTCCTGCTTCGAGTGGAAAAATTCGCGTACGCGCGCGACCGAGCGACGGATTCTCCGCGGAGTTCGCTCGTTTGCGAGCGTGTCCTGAGAGATTAACAAGAAGTGGTCGGCAAGAGTCTCGCAAGACGGAGCGCCGTTCAGCGTGGAACTCACGCGAAACGTCTTGCGCGGAATTCGTAACGATAATTGTCGTTATTATGATGTTCTCGAGCGACGTCGCCGTCACGACGCGACGCCCAACGCCGCGCCGGTCCTCGAAACAGCGGCTGTTAAGACGAACAGCCTCAGCCGCCGTGACAAGTTGCTTTAAACTTCCACGACAATCGAACGAATTGCCCGTCGACGCTCGTTTCGCGACAGGAAATCGGTTCCACTCGAACCGATCGCCCCGACGCTTTCGATCCCCGAAGAACGTTCTCGCGACGTGTTCACTCGCTGCTCGAGCTAATCCCGCGACCTAATTGCTCCGCGAGCGGCTTTCGGTTGCTGTGATTTTTATTTTTCGCTGTAGAAACGATGTAGACGGCGAAAACAGTGGTCTTTTTCATTCTTTGGAACTTTTTAACACTCCGACGCGGCGGACCAAATCGTCTGAGATTAGGTATTATCATGTTTCTAATTAGTCTTCTTCTAGTTTTTTAGTTTAGCAGTTTCAAAAACGATCGAAGTCAGTGCTGAAAAAGAATATTGTTCTTTTCACGAAATCTGTATTCTTTACCGTGAAATTCCAGGAATCCTAAAGAACGTTTCATCTCGGATCAAAAGGAAGTCGCAATAATACTTCAAGAGATTTAATGTAATTAGTTGGGCAAGCCGAGTTGTTTTAGCGTTTTACGTTCCTTTTCTAGGTCCTCCGGTTGGAAAGTTTTAAATTCATGGATGAGAAAGTTCCGAAAGGTGAAATTATAACTTCGGATTATTTTACCATGATTTAATCCACCGTTCTAATTAGTTCCTCTTTATTTCTCCGTTGAACTGCTCGACCGTCTAATTAGCAACGCGTTTCCGTTGATTATCGGATGAACGTTACGTTCCCCCAGGCCGTACAATACCGATCGCTAATACGTGAGAAGATCTCTGTGGAAATCAAGACTAGTACCCAGTTTATGCTCGATTCTTCGCCCAGTTTCCTATCTTAAAGCACACAGTACGTGGAAACCAAAGGATTTTCAAATCCGGGTTACTGGGATCTCGGCAGCGTTTGCTATGTCTAGATGCCTTCGCTATACCGCAAACCGCAATGCTTTTACTCGAAACGAATAAGACGTCGTTCCCTTTATTTTCATTGCTTTTCCAGTTTGAATATATTTTCGTAGACATCGAGAATACTTGAGTTCATTTCTTACGGCTGCATGAAAAATCTTATTAAAATTTCATTCGTATTCATTACGTATACGGTTGTTAGAACAAATGATTTCTTTACGAACTTGTATAGATAAATCAAAGACGTACATGTCTGAAATTTGATAATTTTTCAGTCAGGTGCAACCATTTAGTTACAGCTAATTTTTCACAAATAATCACTTCACTTCAGGTTCATATTTTCCGCGGGTCGCATGTTTGATGCATTACGTTAGTTCTTACCAGATTTAAAACAAACAACAATATTCCTTAAAATAGTGTACTCTGGTATTTCCACTAATGAATTGAAAAATGACTTTTGTCCAGCTAGATTGGGTATTTTTCCCACTGCGCGACGGCAGCTAGAAGCCAAATGAAATATTCTTTTTCAGTTCTATATTACGGGGAAGTTTCATCAAAAATCAAAACCGTGCCGTTCCCCAATGGGATCATTCTCTGCTTCCTTTCTCATTTATTGGAATTTCGCCAAAGATAAAACAGTCCTCGCGCGTTCCTGATCCGTTTGTACGCCGCGCCGGCCGAGTTTGTTGTTAGGAGGTGGATATTAAATTTTTCCAAATCCAATCTGCGTAGAACGGCCAGGCGTTTAATCGCGCGACCGTGTCAAACAATGCGGATCAGATGGGAAAAAGGGTCGGCGAACCCGAGACGTTTTAGCGCGCGCTGGATCCTCCCGGCTCGCGCTCGATATGAAATTGGATTGGTTTTCAAATGTGTCGAGGGAAGCCCCGGAATCGACGGTAATAGAATATCTGTTCCAGTTAACGTCTCGGCAACTGCGTCGGTGTGTGTCTTCGCGTCGCCTTACGGGCCCTCCCAATTGCCGAGGATTGGGCTCAATTATTCGGGAACATCGCCACCGTTTCTGGAACACTATCATCCGCGTAACTTCCCCAATCGGCTTGGCTTCCGCAGGATTAGACGGAACAACCTATTACCGCTGCTTTTTGCAGCATTAAACCGATTCCGATGCTCCGCGCCAGTCCGGAAAAATGTGGAGCAAACGATCCATTTTTTTTACATTTAATTATACAGGTGGAATCATGTTCCTTCGTCTCCACAGGTCTTATGCATTCCTTAAAAATTGTTACGCGAAAGATGCTTTGCTTGTTTTTATCCATCTTTACTGCACACTTTGATCAAATGTCTCGTTCATACCCTCACATTTTATACAAACACACAGAACTGCTTAGTCTATCATTGTTTTCTAACAAAAAAGGAACAGTTAAACTAACAATCACAATGTAATCAATGTAAGAGATCTGATCGTCGACGGGATTCGAAAGCGAAAAAATCACAGATCAGAGGTGACTCTTAAGACGTTTCAGCGAATTCCTGGATAGAGAGGGAATCCGCGATCACCGGGAGGAGACTTAATTTTCAATAAAGGTTCTCTAATAGCTCCTAATCGAGGTATTCCGCGTCATCCATCTTCGGCACGGGTAAAACGATAATTACGTTCGAGGGAATCGTTCTACTTCGCAGCGACATCGGTCTCCGGTTCGACATAAATTGGCTAATAAATCTTCGGGGTTTGAAACCGGCTGGTCCGCAAAGCGCAACTGCATTGATCCCCCGACCTCGGGGATCGCGGAAACGTCGCGATGCAAAGGTCTGCAGTTTCGCGACACGCGGAAAGGTTCCGGTAGTGTTCCATGCAGAGAGCACAGCAGGAACCGGAGAGACACCGCGCGATGCTCCTTCGGAGTTGCGGTTCCGAGCAGACAGAAATGCGCCTTGTTAGCAATATACGGAGAGGCCGCGGGTGTCTTGACCCATCAGAAACGGTCTTCCGTCACTTCCAACCCCCTCGCCACCTCTTCAGCATCATGTACTTGCACGCACACTCCTCTACCTTCTGCACACCGTTACGCCGAGTTCGTCGTTATAACGGCGATGCCGCCCACGAAACTACCTGTCTTGCGGTGTAAACGAGTTTCACTAATTTCCGGAGGAACTGCAAACTTCCCTGACTGCGGATACTCATAGACGTTGCTGGAACTAGTTCCGGTCCACTTGCCTGCCAGACGACACGACGTCCTTAAAATGGTTATATCCAAATCTTCTCGGATTTTTTTGTATGATGTTGTGTCTTGTTGACTTTGCGTTTCCTTATTGCAACCATATTCCTACAAGACTTTAGCCCATCCTTGACATAGACGAAAACCAGACATCCTTGCCAGCGACCATCCCTTGTTTCATTACCAACTTTCACTTTTCCTACAATTGCCCTACCCTTTCTTTTTGTTTAAGGGCGATGGGGAAATGCACGTTAGGCACACCCCCTTCCTGATGATGGTCGGGGAGGTAGTGTTAGGCTCACTGAGAAAAACAAGAGGCGAAGGCATCCTCACTAAAACTACACCGCCCAGGGGCCTCCTGGTCCCTTCTTCTCGACCTCCGGTACCGTAGGTTATAGTCCTCCGCTGGTCCGCTATCCGCATTCAGCGAGGGATTATTCTGCGGCCCATATCCACTCCTGTTCTTGACTTCTACAATCGTCCTACCCTAAAATCATCCTCCCTTCCATTTTTCCTGATTATCCCAGCAGCAGAATTCATTCGCACTTCGAACTGTTAACATCGTTAGACCTCTGATACAAAAAACAAGACTATCAACCAAGTTCTAAAGTTGTTCTCCTTCCGGGATCACGACAATAGCTGTCCAGTCCGCTCCTACGTTACAAGGCTGAATAGTCCAGTCAATGAATGCTCAAAACGGGGGTGTAGAGGAAAATGGAAGGAACACAATTTTTGACTTTGGGCCTTTGTTCGGACTAATTAGGAGGTAAACACACTAAAAGTCCCCACTCCTAGGAGATGAGCGGGGTGCAGGGAGGCACGTAGAAGGTCCTTTTTTTCGGTTTTTCGCTTATATTTTGGAAACTATGCGTCCTAACGATAAGACCACTGTATACAAAATTAAAGCTGACAAAACATGTGCCACAACATTTATTCCATTCAGATTTTCGCTATCTCGCATAGTTTCCGAGATATCCGCGCTCAAAGTTCACTAATTCTGAAGAAAAAAATGTGTGCATCACGCTTTTTGCCTTATTTGACTAGCTAACTCTTCATTCTTTAGTGAATTTTGAGCGCGGATATCTCGGAAACTGTGCGAGATAGCGAAAAACTGAATGGAATCAATCTCGTGGCACATTTTGTCAGCTTTAATTTTGTATAGAATGGTCTTATCACTAGGACGCCTAGTTTCCGAGATATAAGCGAAAAACCGAAAAAAGGACCTTCTACGTGCCTTTTACGAGTGAGAACTTTTAGTGTGTTTACCTCCTAACTAGTCCGAACAAAATCCCAAAGTCGAAAATTGTGTTCCTTCCAGTTCCCTCTACAACTTTTCGTTGACTGGACTAGAACTAATAGGAGTGCGATAACTTCAGCTGCCTTCGAAAAAACAGATAGACATCACAGATCACAGCCTATAAAGTCTTACTAGAGGATGTCTGTGAATGTCTGCGACGCGATGGCGAGGAAGCGATTGCGATGGCATTAGGCTGTGCGCCGGTGTCTCCTAGCGCCTAAAGGTTGAATAATACAATAGCTCACGACGCTCAGAAGGTCGGTTAACAGAAAGTGGCTGCTGTTATCTGGTATCTCGTTTCTCAGATCGGGCAACAATCGACAACCCGTTGGACAGGCAGACGTTCGCGCCGAATGATCGACCCTCGACGCCGAGATACATTATGCAACCGCAATTCCAGGAATCCGGGCGGGTACGTCGCGTGTTTAGCACCCATATCCCCCTCCGTGTAATTTCACCGTGGCCGTCTAAACGCGCCAGGTTTACGAGTCAAGCCAGGAATAGGGGAACGTGCCAAGCACGAATCGGTCCTGTCGTAAAGGCAGGAAAAGCACGTCACTGAGCTGCCCGCGCGGTGTCAGGAGCCACTTGAATTCGAGCATTACGATAGCCCCGCAACGTGCATTATGTACGATTATTATCGATTAATGCGACGGGCCCCCCCGGGACACACCGGCCCTGTCCCTTGGTAACAGTTATTCTTCATTGAAGCACGCCCCGAAACGGTTCATTGTTTCCGTCCGATAGACCGGAGTCATGTGAAACGCTCGCAGGAATTTGCTGTTTGGTGATGGCTCGTTTCGAGTCGCGGTTCAATCATTTAAGAACAGGCAAACCCACTTTACGGCGACCATGCCATTTTAACCCCTCGCCGTACCTTTTCTTTTACAGTTACAGTGATTAGAATGTCTTTATGCACAAAATCATTTAAATAAAAAAAATTTTTAATATACCGCGCTTTTAAGACGGACTAAAAAGTATAAAATAATTTTTCCTAGCCCCATACAGATAGTCCTGAAAATTTGTGATTGTGAATTTTTAATAGCTATGAAAATACTTGTAAGATTTAAAACGGAAAACGTGGGGCGCATGCAATAGATAATTGATGCATGAATAGTTCACCTAAGTCACTAACTATTTTATTGCACTGCAAATGATATGAAGTGTTGTGTGAGTTTTCTTAACGGCAGCTACTCTCTACACTCCTTACTATTATCTTGCGCCCCACGTTTTCCGTTTTAAGTATTTCCATAGCTATTCAAAATTCACAATCACAAATTTCCAGGACTATCTGTATGGGGCTAGGAAAATTATTTTATACTTTTTAGTCTGTCTTAAAAACGTGGTATATGAAAAATTTTTTTTATTTAAATAATTATTTTCTGCTTTTTAGACGAAGAGACAGACACGCAAGCGAGTTAATATTGCATTGTCACCCAGTTCTGAGCTAAGTTTCAAGTCTCTAGCTCATCGGGAAGTTAGTTTAAAATCAATTGCAAAATTTGTGTCGAACTGACAAACAGGCAGAAAAGAGAGCGAGTTAATAAAAACGTGGTAAAAATGTCGAAGGGAAAAGAAAATGTATATTTTTTGTATGGCTACATTTATTTTAATGCTTAAATATTGATTTAATCAAATTTTATGTCATCTAAAATGAAACGCGTAACATTCATATTTGTTAGACTTTGTTAAAAACCTTCATCACGAGTCCGGCTCATCAAAGCACGGCAAGGGGTTAATAATGTGTTCGGGTAAGACGTTGTCGTAAGAATTCAGTGTACCAACGACTGAAGAATAAAAAATATTCACAGAATATATTCTTCTTACTTTTATAAAGTGTTTCATGAAGCATTAAATTACAAATTTACACTATCCATCACATTCTTCAAATCCGTAAGAAATTACAATTGTCCTGTATATATGTATATCCATGAGACAATATTTGTTTGGACACGGATATATTTTTTATTATTTTTATGAAAAGTTAATCAGTAGATCGTAATAGTCAGTTTATACTGAACGCAATGTACGAGGTCTCCCTCGATGAAGTCATCACGTGTACACATTCGCCAGAGCTATAACGAGGTTAATATACGCAGAAGCAAAAATGATTGATCGACAGTACTTAGGAGTCAGAGAACGCAGATGAAATGCAGACGCTAACTTTTCTTAACAGTACTCGAGCTATGAGAGTTTATTTGGTTGTCGGTCTTCGCACTCGAGGGAAACCATTGCTCTGCGGCCTCTTAATTAGGTCAATCGTTACCCGCTTTAAGTCAATCAAACGGTGGAAATACTTTCAACGACGAGATAATCGTGATCAGGCCATCGAACTGTTCACATTCGCCGTTTCCTTTCGCGAGTTTTTCGCACGAGGCTCGCTCGGATGCGTTAACCTTCGCAAGATAATGTGGGGTCTCAGAGACCCCAGCTTTTAGAGACCCCATTTTTTAAAAGAATTTTTATATGAATAAAATTAAATCTGTTTGTCTACTTTTTATCCTGTGTTATTCTTTATCCCAAATTTATTAAAAACGTGGTAAAAACGAGGCTATTTTTTATGAAATTCATTTGTCGGGGTCTATGAGACACCACCTTACTATTTATGTATTATTAGACCTTACCTTGCGAAGGTTAAGCGGCCCCTAAACGATCAATATTATCGTCAATATATTATACAATAATATTGCTGGCTCACCCACATGAGATAATATTATTGTCCAATAAGTTAGTGCACGACAGATGACACTGCAGTTAACATGTGGAATAAAAAGAAAGCAAGTTGTGTGGCCATTGCATTAGTTATAGCTTTAAAAAAGAAAGAAAAAAGAAGCGCAGGTGGATGAAGGAATGGTTTAAAAACAGAAATAAGTACACTCGTGAAAATTTGACAAGTGATCTAAGCATAAGTGAACTAACTGGTTTTCGAAACTTTCTGCGACTAGATGGTACAATTTTTGATGAACTTTCAAGATTGGCTATACCTGAAATTCAAAAAAGAAATACTATAATGTTCGTATTGTTCGTTTTTTAAAATCCTGTTGCTATACTCTTTACTCTTGATATTCTATAAAGCAGCTAAGCTCTGATACACCTCGATACATTCTGAAATGAATATTCTTTCTTCACTCTTTTTCCTTCGTAGCCATACTTGAAAATTCAATGTTCACTTTGCGACTGTGAAGATAGAACTGAGCCAATATCGCGCAATATTACCCGCAGACGAATCAATATTTACGAGATTGTACAATAAAAATCAAACTCTTCTTGATTGACTCAATATATTGCGCAATCTTCCAATTTGATTTACAATATCAATCATTGTGCAATATATTGACGATAATATTGATCGTCTAGGGGTCGCTTTAACATTTTTAAAAGAATGTTTAATTCATATTCATCGATTTATCTATTTTCTATAAAGGTCTCGAGCCAGTCAACTTGGAAAAACACGGGGAAAATTGTCAAAAACGATGCGTTACGAAGCAAGATACGGCTAATGCGTTCGACAGCGTCGTCGCATCGAAATTAAACGCGATCACGTAAACGCGAAAGACACGGGCGCACATTGATGCAATGCAAAATTCCGCTTCCCGTAGTGTTGTCGTTCAAGCCGGTAATTGTTTTCGGAGATAGTTTGCATAATGCTTCTTCGATAATGCGTGCACACGTGCCACGTACGGCAAACGACCGCTGTATAATTTTAAGAGGCTGCAGGCAACGATGCACGTGAACATGCGAGACTGTATCGGCTCGCTATGGAAAAACCGAGTTAATGACTGCCGTGAGACGACATGACCATTTGTAGGGTTAGAGAAGATCCTTTGGTCTTTATTACAAGCCATTACGCGGCCTCCTGGGCCTCCCTTGCCTCACGCTTTTGACGCCTCGACTATTGTCTGAGTGGAACGGATAATAACTGTGTTAAAGCGTAATTAATGATCGCTGATACCTCTGAACTGGCGAAACTTTTATCAGCTGATGTTCTGCGATATTTACAGAAATTTGCGTGATCATCAGTTGCTTTCATACTTCGTCTCGATTTTATATACGGCAAAACGGCGATTTTTATCTTTTTGAATTTATGAACATTGGCATCGAGGAAAAATTTGTATACTTTATTATAAAGTTGAAGTACGGATGGTGTATATATGAATGTGTGTATTAACAGACAACCTTATATATAGATAAATTTATAAAAACAGAGAATCATAAATAACAGGAGAATTGTGAAATTACGAATTGCAAAAAGAAGGCGGATCGGAACGAGCGCCCGCGACAAACAGATCTGTCGTTAACATTTGGTTATCCATGTGCCCAAATACGTTAATAAATCCGCTTTTCCTATTATTTATGCTGTCGGAACAAAGGGAGACCTTCATTCTGTGTTTTGGTAGTGTCAAGATTTCTCGATCACCATTCGAATGTTTTATCCTGCGAGAACCAAGCTCGTCGAAGGTTTTGGCGCCTGTATCGAGCTTTCGAATGGGAATGGAAGAGCTCAGGCCGGTTTTGAAAAGGTATTTCCTTGAAATGAATAATTGACCTGTTTTCGGCGCAGAGAGATGCTGAATATCACGAAATTCCGAAAGTGGAAAATAAGGAAGGCCCGTTACCGCATTCCTGCCCGACAATTAAACACCGCGAGAGCCATTCACGAGATATAATTGCTCTTAAAAGCGGCTCGGAAACTCTTTTCAGGTGCGCGGATAATCCGCAAGCTGATCGGACAAGTAAGGGAAAATCGAATGGTTTTGATCCACTTTCACGGTGCGCGGCATTTCTAGTCGACCGGCCAGTGGTTATCCGATGAACCGAAAACTGAAAATGACGCGCAGGAAGATCGTCACGGATTACCGACCTACCATTCTAATTTCATTCGTTTTCAATTTCCCCCCGTTTAATTAACCTATTCACCGAAAGAACGCGTCCCACGTCGTTTACAATATTCGCTAAATATACTCTCTCCTTTTCTACCGTCAATAGAACGAGGAATTTCATCCGTTTTAATAGCGAACTACATTCAAACTGTACGGAGAGCTCCTTCAATTCATTTCAGAATCTCCATTTCTAAGAGGTTTCAGCTCTGCTTTATTAAACCGAGGACTTTAGTCATTTAGTGTGTAGTACTATGTTTGAGAATGTTTAACGAGATTGTTATGGCAGCAAGAAATTAAATAATTGTGTCCGATTGTGATTTAGTACGTAATGAGACTTGTAATGACAATGCACTTATACGGACAAATTGAATCAGAATCTTGAGAGCGTACTGGTTTTAGTTCTTCTCTGTATTTTTATGTGAAATAACGTGCGTTTTTTTGAAAACAATTTTAAATGTACAGCGGGTGTACGTAGTGTATTCATACACCTTTTACAAACGAATAGCTTTTGCAAAATTGGATCCAACAGCTTGAGTTTTTTTTTTGAGACGTTACAAGGATACCCCACAGATAAAAAATTAAAAAATCGTGACCTTTTTCCTTCGCTATCGTGACTAATAATAAAAAAAAGTCAAGCTGTTGGGTCCAATTTTGAAAAAGTTACTCGTTCTTGAAAGCTGTAAGTGCTTACCGGTGTTTACCGATCGATGGCGAATAAGCTTCGATCACCGAACAATCGGAACTAATACTCGATAAAGAGCCGTGTCGGAGAGGCGGCTGTAGGGTAAATCGTTCGTTAATCTCACCCGCGGATATTTCTATAAATGCCGGGCCCGATCCGCTGGAATCGAATTAATATCGCACGATATCGTCGGATCCCGTTCAGCGCTCAATCGAAGAATAATTACCGGATTATTCGAGGAAACGTACTAGCGCGCGTAGAACGTGACCCGAGGAGATTCCCGGTAGGAATTGAACGGCAATTAGTCGATTCTCGCCATAGCCGAGGCTACAATTAGCGGAAATTTAAATTCATGACGCCGCCGCTCGGTGCAAGACCCCGGCACATTCTAACACCGTCGTACGCGCGTGCTAGTTACCTAAATATTATTTGTAGCCGGATTTTCTCGGGGGCGGCGTTCTCCTCCTCTTTCCCGATCATTTCGAGTGCACTCGCGCGGGGGCGGTCGGCTGCCGCGCTGCGGTTAATAGGCTTAGATGGAGGAAAGGAGGGCGAATTGAGAAATCGAAGGGATTCACCGTGGGGATTCCTACTCATCCTTGATAAGTGGATCAACGATCTCGTTATTCGATGCACGAACTACGGCCGCGTATTTTTTTCTATTGCGCTTTTCGTCAGCGCGTGGGATTGCTCGGCGTTAGGTAAATGTGCCGATTTTCGACCGCATGTTTACTTTCTATGAATTCAGGCGTTTAGTATCAAAAACAAAGCTCAATCGATGAATTTTCAAAAGTTTAATTTGATAGTTCTTCGTCGATACTATCACGCTACGAAACGATTTGTAATGAATCCAACTCAATCCGGTCGATAACCGGTGTCAAAAATCGGTTTTATTTCAAACCCAGTACAATTCATGTTTCCACTGAAGTAGAAGTGATACTAATCACTTTTTTTGAGGTTTTTTCTGTAATTTTTGTCAATTTATTTAGGTATTTTCTTCATTACGACTGAATATTCAGAATAACAATAAAATTTTCAATAATTTAATTATCAACATTATTATGATAAATTGATTAATCAACTCACACATTTGATTTTACAGGCTAATACGAGGCATAAAATTGAGATGCCACATGAATTTAATTGAAATTTGAAAGGAAGGATGACAAAAAAGACCCCCATTTTTTCAAAACCAGCTCAGTCCAAATTATTTTTATTTATAAATAATTAGACAGTACTGCTAATTCAAAAAAGAAAAAAGATTTGGAATCGTACACCAAAGGTTGTCCAAACGAAAATAAATTCTTTTGGAAAAATTAAATAGGCAGAGCGTGAAATGTTTTTTATTATATTGTTTTATTTATTTATTCGTTTAATGTTGCTTCAACATCAAAGGTCATTAGCAACACGGTACATTTTCTTACAATATTTTGTACATATTTGTATCCTTGATATACTGGGCAAGACCGGCGATATACTCCTGTGAAATTTATAAAAATAGATTGAGCTGGTTTTGATACTAAACGCCTCAATTGCTCCATTATTATAAGTTTTTATGTTGTTATAAACATTGTCCAAGTCAATTCTAGGAAATACAGTATCTTCGATTAAGAAAACGCTGTTGTTTTTTTTCAATTAACAAGTTTATACAACTTTCTACACTTTCCATTAACACGTTAAGCGTCACGTTGGTCCCTAGGGACCGACGCTAGACTTTCCGTTCAGGCCACGTCGGTCCCTACGGACCGACGGCAGACTTTTCGTTCTTCTATCGCGGCGCGTGTGTCCGTCTTTGCATACTTGTGAGACTGAACTAAACTGGGTTACGATATCTATGCAACTGAGGATTTCTTACGCGTTTGGGCGTTATTAGGCCTCGCTTTTCTGGGTTTTCTCTACTACGACGGAGAAGGGACTATACGGATATAAACAAAGTATATACAAAGTATTTATTGCGATTTGAAAATGTCAGGCTCTCGAGTGCATCTTATCTACAAGTGGAGAGGTAAAAATACGAAGGCAAGCCCCAGCCGGATTACGTTACCCGACATTTGTTTATACTCTGGCTCGCCTATCGGCGAGCGGCCCGGCAGGGCCCGCCTGACGGCTAACTGTGGCCTGAACGGAAAGGCACGCAAATTCGGCGTGGCGCTTAACGTGTTAAGAAGAAAAGAGAATTCCTACCTTAAGTGCACATTTAAATGCAGCAGGAAAATTATTCGCGAATTACCAGAATTTCTCGTAATGGAGGAAAAACCTGCTCGTACTTTGCTGCAATAAGATAGAGAAAGGGTTTAAAACATACTTGGAGATTTGCGTAATTAAAATTAACCTCCATGGTATTTACGTAAATTGCAGCGAATGATTTGCCGCTTGACGAACTGGTTGCAGAGACAGGAAGGCAGAGAGAGGGGAAAGGTTCGCTCCGACATTTGAGAACGGACATTTGATTTGTTTAACCAAAATATTCCGTAAACGTCGAGGGGTCTGTTTGTATGTTTACTTAGCTGAGCGGCATACCGATATAAGCTCTTCCGTTGATTTTTAATTACGGATATCCGGGCTCGACAAAACGACTTTCCGAAGTTATTTTGAGCGCGTGCGATTCTGACATTTTCGCCGCATTTATTTGGCTACTTTTCGCCTCTCGCCCGAGGATATAATATATCCTTTCCTCTCCCCTTTCGTGTTCGATCCTCGTCAAGGATCATTTCGAGCTTTTTTCACCGCTAAGCTCACGGACAGAACAGCGCGCTCGCGTACCTTCATTCGAAATCGCGGCTGTAATTGGTTTTTCCAAATCATTGAGGGGACGATAAATACGCGGGCCGGTCGAACGCTCGACGAAAAATTCAATTCCCTGTAATGGAGAAATCCGATAGGCTTGAATGCCGAGCACGAAGCCCATTAACCAGAATTCGCAAGCTCTCTGTGTGCGCATGCACAAACGCACACAGAGTGAGCCGCGCTTTCGCGAACCTCGGTCGGCCCCTTTCACAACCGGCGCGTCAATGTATTGACAAATTGTCACTATTTGACACAATCCAACCTTCTTTTTTTTTATTCCACACGGCTCCCCTTTCCCCAGCCCCGAGCGTTACCATTGTTTCCGTTTCCTGTCGCAAAGTCTTTAGCGCCGTTTTGACGTTTCCAGTAACACTGTCTGCGCGAATTGACACGAAAATGCACACTTTGAGCAGGGGATTTTCGAAACAAATGAACACGCATAAAAGAGAAACGATATTTTTTAACGTCAAAATGTCCATACAGCTGAGGGCACGGTGCGACAAATGTGCGAGGTTATTTCGAGCCCTGTAGGTACACGAGCTCCATACATTCTGCATTTGAAGAAACAAAAATTGGGATGTGTATCCTTTTGTTAACAAAAATTTAGATGTTCTTTTTCCGTGACCAGCATTTTTGCACTGCAGATAAAGAAAAGTGGAGAATTTTTATTATATGATTTCTTTCTCGCGAAGGTACCATCAAGATTTCAATATCTCTTGAAATAAGCCAAGTGAGAGAAGACCAAAACAATGTTATTAAAATTTAAATGAGAAGTCCTCCTACGGGGGTCTGGGATCTTAAATTTCTTCCTCCGCCGTAAACCTCTTACCGGAAAGCGATCCAAAAATCGAACGGGTTTTCCTTGATTTAAATCACTTTTCTCGGAAGGTTTGCTAATCGTGTTCCTCCGGTTGACGGAAAATTGAAAAATTCCATGAAACTGTGAATCGGGATCACGGAGTTCCGCATCATTTTCTCGTTCGCGGGTATAGGGTAAAAGCGGCGACGGTCGTGGGAGTGGGCGTGTTGCAGATCAGACGCGAGAGAAAAGTCATTTCCTCGGTGTGAAATCGAGCGGCGGGTTTCGGGTCCAAAAACGATCAACGATAGATTTTCCGAGCACTTTGGTCTGCCGGCGATCCAGACGATTGTTCGGCTCAGGACAGTGCGAAAAGGGCAGCGGCGCGGATCCGGCTAAGGGCGTCGGGCAAACATCGCATCTACTTGGCCCATTTCCTTTCGCCATTACGGTCTCGTTCCGGTGTCCGTCCCCCGGCGAGCTCCACCGTTTCTCTCCGCTGGTTTTCTCTCGCACGTATCGATTTGCATTCGATACAGGGATCGGGCACCGATGACGGACCAATCTCTTTTCGCACGCTCGAAAGCACTCCTTTCACAACGATGATATTTCAGGAAGACGAAGGACGCGCCGATATCGGCCTCGCGAAAAATACGAAACGGTTCACGGACGTTGGTCGCAAACGGTTGAGAAAGAATTAACAAGGTGTCACTGATAACCTTGACAACGTCGATCTCCGCTTTCTCACCTCGTTTTTGTCGCGTCGCACAGTGGAAAAACTAACCAATCTTGCTGGATAAAAGCCATTTTCCTCAGGTATTCCAATCGTGATCTTGACAGTTTATTAGTGGAAATACACAAGTAACTATTTTAAGGAATATACATTGTTTCTTGCTATTTTATACCTGGTAAGAATCTGCGGAAAATACGAATCTCAGTGTTGCACGAAACGTTGGCTGTGAGAATAGTCACTTTAAAAATAGTCACTATGTCGGATAGTATCAATACTTGATACAGATATAATAGAAATTCTAGAAAATTGCATTTTCATTTAAGAATTGGTTGCCTTAATGCATAAACCGGAGTTTCGATCATTTCAGACAAGTGTTTCGAAAGTATTAACTACAAGACCGTGCACATAAGCGATACAATTGTACTATTGTAAATAGAACAACATGAACGCAATACGAAGCATTGCAATAATAATGAATGCAGTTCATTCGAGGTATGAAAAATATTTAAAC
This sequence comes from Lasioglossum marginatum, assembly GCA_028455795.1. Taxonomy (NCBI): domain Eukaryota; kingdom Metazoa; phylum Arthropoda; class Insecta; order Hymenoptera; family Halictidae; genus Lasioglossum; species Lasioglossum marginatum. The sequence goes on along the minus strand of CM052261.1, from coordinate 1,431,397 downwards.
AATCGCGAAATCATAAATTTCCTGAATTAATTAATTCGCGTGTTTCATTTTCGAGAAATTCCTATATCTTTTTACAGAAACGCATAAACCAGGTTAAATTGCTTGCACGATACCATGTGTTTCGCAATGAATTATTTTTAATTTACTATCGTATTTACACCAGCGAGGATCACTCGTTTTTGTACATGCATCTTTTATTTGAACGCGCAGAATTATCTATTTTCCTGCTTTAATTTCTGTAATTTATTCTGCACTCAGCCGAGTTTCCCGTAACATATTTTCTACAATTCATCAATATTTATTTAATGTATAATTAAAAAGGGTGTTGCCTCTCACGGGTTGCTGTTTCATTATTTCTCTTCATACGGTAACGCTCATATAAATTAAAAAACTCTTTGCTTTTATATTGTATTACAGAAAACTGCACGACTATATCTCTTCTAGGTTGAAAATTCACGAACAAAGTTTTTGTTCAATCTTTAAACATTAACACACACAACAGTAAAATTTTAAGTCGATACAGTCATTATTATCTATCTAAAAATTAATCGGTCTTCAAAGTTGAGAGACAATTTTATTGTTTATTTTATTATTATTCTGGAAAAAAAACCTACACATAAATTTTGTTGTACATTCTCTAAAGATTGATAGAACTGGTTAGTTCTGTGGTTTCAAAATTTGAAGTCGGTATGTTTATTAGTTTCATTGGAGAAAATTCTGAAGAGTTGCTCTTACCCGACGTCCAAAGCGGAAGATCGTTTCTCCTAGAAGTTCGTTTACCTGGTTTCTTCTCTTTTTGCCAACAATCGAAGCGCATCAATCGCAACAAGGGACACCGAGGTATCATCGATAACAAATGAGACAAACTGAGTGGAAACCCTGAGCGGAGGAATCTATCGAACGAGAGAGCGATACCTCTGGCCGAACGAGAGAGCGATAAATCATGAAATCTCCGAGGAAAGACGCGGCGGTCCGCGACACTCGAGAAACTTTTCCGTTCGCTCGTTCGCCAAAGGGGCAGGGGATAAATTCTATTACAATTACCGATCTTTTCGAGCACTGCCTCCAGCCCCCTCCCTCCGCATTTCCGCATCGCGTTTAAAAACAACGTCGTTGTATCCGTCGGTTCGTATTCAGCAGTTCACGATCCCGATGGGATTTAATCTGTACCGAGAAAGACGGCTAGAGCCGAGGCGAACGAGAAACTCGATTTTCAGGCTGCCGGCAGTTCGAACGGATAAGAAGATCTGCATGCGTTTTAACGACAGGTCTTTGATCGACGTCGACCTTACGAGTGGATGTCGCGTTACACGAAAAACGCTCCTTTTTCTGCTGATCAAACGATCTGTTCGAGACGGAACGAGAACCAGTACATCTCCCGGATTTATAAAGACGAGCCGAGGATGCTCGTGGTGTTTCCTCTCACTTCTCGCTTCTTTCTCTCTCTTCTTTCTTTCGCCCTGTTTTTTTACTTCAAGAAAAAGAGCTTCAGACGATTCCGCGCCGAGAAGGCAAACTGTTTCGCGAAATTAAGGAAACCGTATTTTTCTGGAAACTATCGGTAAACTGTTATTGCGAGGAAGAAGACGGATCTTACTGTCTCTGCTTTTGTTCCCGCACGACGCACAGTGGTTCCAATCGATGAACTAGGTAAGGTGGGGTAATTTCGTAAACGTTATTTTATATCAGCCAAATTTCTCCAGCTTGTATGTATTTATTAATGCACTATAAGTTGATATAAATTATTCGACATAGATGTCGCCCAAGAATAAAGTTGTTCAGTGCTAAACAGTCACGTGAGAAGTACATATACAACTTCTGCTCTTGTCCCGTTGCACGTGAAACAAGGTTTGAAAGCATTTTTAACTCTAAGTTACGCTCTTGCCCCATTTTCGGGGGAAAGTGCAGAGTAGTTGACATTTTGTACAATATCAAAATGAAAATTTTCAAGAAAAATTAGAATCCTACGTAATATTAATTCACCAGTTATATGTGCAAAGCGTTTAATACCGACAGCGTTAAGTATTTACATACCAGCCTGAAAATACATAAGTTTAAAATCAAACCTTACAAAAACCAGTCTGCACTTACCCCGCTTCACCTTAAGAAATAAAATGAAGTAACTAGCAACGAGTTACTTAAGTAGCATCGAGTCGATAATCAAAGTCGAATTCGTGTAGCAGGTCTAGCCAATTTAATTTTTCGTTTCACGAGGGATCCGATGCTCTATTAGAAGGGTTTCATGCGCGATAGGATCTCTTTGGCGGAGCAGTCGAGTAACATCGGTCTCGTAGTTAGCGTCGTAAGGGAAGACTGCGCCGTAAAGGGATAGGTAGATGGGGAGGTTCTTCTCCTCGGCCGCTATTTCTCATTTCCCGCTGTCGCCGCCGCACAAATGCAATCCTCCATCCCTCTCGGACCTCCCGCCGATAGAGGGAAAGAGAGGGTTCTCTCGTTCTCCATCGATATCGTCGTCGTTCTTTCTACGGAGTTTCTTCTTTCACCGTGATTTCTCCGCGATCGTCATCTCGGCGACTGCCGATTTCGTGATCGGAATCACGGGACGTCCCTTCTTCTTCTCGTGTACGGTTGCCATTCGTCGACCGGCAGTCCGCGGAAAAGATTACACAGAATCGGGGGAAAATAAGAAGCTCCGTCGGTCTTATCCGAGATCGCGCCGTGTTCTTCCATTTTTGAACTCGGTTTCTTCCAGTACAAGTAGTTCAGACTTTCGGTCTGATGTTATTACATCTGGTTCCGCAATATGTACTATACGGTTTCGAAAGTGCGAAGCTCCCGGATCTGGAGCTGCAGGCAGTACCGATAATTCCGAAAGTTCCCTTGGGAAAATACATTTTTATAATATGGACATAATAGAATATATTATATTAATTGAATATATTAATTGAATGGGTGTTTGGAAGAAGTGCCTATGTCTGGTTACTAAAATTTTATAGGAGAAGGGCCTGTGTTATTTTCAGCTGGTTTTTATTATTGCAATTCATGTTTGAGTTCAAAATTACGCTCCTATAAAATTTTAAAAACCTGACCTAGTCTCTTCTTCCAGACACCCATATCAATGAACGAATATTATAACTTACAGTTTTTTACAGACGCAAAAATTTCTCTTGAAAATGATCCACATTGGGATTGAAACGTTAAGAACAATTTAAATTGCAAAATTGCTTTGTGAGTAACAATTGATCGAACCTGTAGCGCCGATATCATTAAATTGTTTATTTACCCATATCAATGATAGATATGAAGATCAGAAATGCATCTTTATGAAAATATATTTTTAATGTGTACATTTGTAGCGGAATGTTCCGGAACGATGAAGTGAATGGTTCTCATTGAAATTAGAGAGGTTCAACAAAGTTAGGCATTGCACGAGTCTCTACTCTCTTTCGAGAGGCTCGCCGTTTGACGCGAGACAATCAATCATTTACGAGCAGCGTTTCAAGAACGTAGAGACATCTCCCTGGAGCTGCAACTTCATAGGCGGAGATTAGTCAAGAAATTATCACGGTCCATGTAACGCGGCATCAGATCGCAATAGCTCATCGCGGATAGTTCCGCATCCATCATACGCCAATGGCATCCATTATCTGCCGCATGCTGTCTTATTTACAGAACCCTGTCAGGTTAGTCTCTACTGAAATTCTCGGCGTTACCCTCTGCATACGTCACCATCCCTCTTACATCTATTGGACGTATTCCAGCGTTGACAACAGGTAATGACGTGCATTCGACCCCCTGCTAAGTAGCGCCGGTTGACAGAGATAGATAGTCATCGCACGACAATTAGATTACCGATGCGGATTCGAATCTTTCCTCGAATGCAGTTCATTAAAAGTTCATTATCCTATTCACTCTTACTGCCTCGTTCATGTATGTATGGCGTGTACATTTCAGTTCAATGAAAATGGCACGTGTTGCGTGGTTACGTTAAACATGTTGATATTAATGTATGATGCTTTACGAATTGCACAATTATTTGTTTAAAATGCTGAATATTTAATATGCAAATTGCTCAGTAGGTAAGCGCAGAAAGAATATGTTTCAATTATTTTGTATTTGTAATTGTTGTTGTAATTAAGATTTTGTGGACGTCGGGCTCGGTCTTTGTGGGGAAATGTATCTTTGCTGAAGGGAACGCGATTTTTATATAATATTTTATATGAACAATACCGGTGGCGTTAGTTGTCGTCGATCTCGTCAGTGACATGAAGATCTAGAAGACCAAAAGCAGTGAAACGAAAAATGTGTAAGAAGGGTCACATTGACCCTCTACCAGATCTATCGTTAGGAGAGCGTAGATCCACGAAGAGGAAGAAAACGAAACAATTCTGGTTGCGTTAGTTGTCATCGATCTCGTAAGTCAGTGACAACATGGGGGGACACCGAAGAACCATCGAGGTAGGACGAATGAAATTCCGTGGATCCAAGTGCACGCCAGGGGACGGACACGGCGCAAATTGGAGAACGCCGCTCTCGTCATCCGAGGGGATCACCGGATCGACGTGTCTCGAGAGAAGACCCTCGAGTTTTCTCCGCCTCCGCTGCTCCTTATCAGAGACATCGACGGCATCCCGGCGTTGACAGGTAATGACGTGCATTCGAACCGCCCGGCCAGGCAGAGACGGGTTCCGACGACAAAGACGGACAAGCTTCGCTGTTCGAGGACGTGGGTGGAGAGGATGGCGAACCGAGGGTGTGTGCGAGGAGGTGGGGGTGAGGGTGGTTCGATGTCGGTGAACGCGAGGAGGGAGGAGAGAGCCTCGTTACCGGAACAACAGACGTAACCGCAATCCATCGTAGGACAGAGCCCCATGCTTCCGACCCTGGTCGATAAGTCAATGCACCGACAATACCCATCGACAGGAGAAGCCACCTAACTGCAGGACGACCGCCGGTCCCTTGTCCCACGTACCCCGTTTCCCACTCACCCCCTGCAATTCCGCTGTCTCTCACAACTCCCCGCAGTCCTCGCTTCACTGCATTAGACACGACCTGCACCTGCACATTCACGTGCAGGCGCACGTGAACGCCAGCTACCGCGCTTCGCTACTCTCTCCCGTCGGCCGAACGTCGAGATCAACGACAATGAGTTCATATGGAATAAATGACGTACCGACGAATGGGGGATCTTTGATTAAAAAGGAGCATCGTTGAATGCGGGAATCTCATTGGTTTGCTCTTTCACCGACGCGAGCAGTTCTTCTGGATCTTTAGTACCTGGGAGTCATCGTACACCAGCAGTTCCGAGACTTTAAAGATCGTAGGAAGCGCTTGGAGTTTCTGGAACTGTGGTCTTGTGGATCTCGAAGATCCTCGGAGTTCTACGGATTCGATGTCCTACGGATCTCGAAGATTTACAGGTCTATTTGGGGTCTAACAGGTGTAAGAGGTCTCCAGGCATTGACCCTAGACATCTAAATGACTTCAATCCTTTCCACAAGGATCTCTTCGAGCGTGCAGTCACTATTATTAAATTTAAACTTTCTAACTATATAATAATTCAATTTTCAACATTTATGTCGGCCATCGCAATTGCCACTCGGATCAAAAATCACTTGCGAATCCAACGACATTGCGTCTCTCAATTTGTGTAACGCAGGATCTGTTTCTTATTTGTAATTCTTTCCACAAGTGTCTTCGAGCGTGCACTCACTATTATTAAATTTAAACTTTCTAACTATATAATAATTCAATTTTTCAACATTTATGTCGGCCATCGCAATCGGATTAAAAATCACTTGCGAATCCAACGACATTGCGTCTCCCAATTTGTGTAACGCAGGATCTGTTTGATATTTGTAATCGTAATGTATTATACATATGTAAAGAGATTATTACGTTCGAAGCTGCCTAATTAATTTAATCGGCGTTCCTTTAATTAATCGAATAACGATGCCGACACGGACATCCTGCAGGCAACAAGCACATGGTTGCGTCAGTGAACGGCAATTAGTATCGCAAGCGTCATCGCGGCATTACGGTTAAATACGTAATAGCACTGGGGCCAAGGTTCAGGATCAGTCTTATTGCTCTTAGATCAATTGTGGATCTAAGAATGCGAACGCCCCTGCACGATTACTAATCATTTCCCTTGCTCCCTTTACCGGCGAGTCAGACTTAATCAGCCTTAATCGTTCAAGGTTAAGTGATAATTATGTGTCAGCATAGTCTTCTACGATTTCTTCAAATCGAATTATCATTCTCTGCTAAACAGATTTTTCCTGTTCTTCTTGATATAATCGTGTCTAAATCAATTATACATATAAATTTAGATTTTGATCGATGCGTTACATATTTTAAAGAGATGAGAAAGATACGTTTATCCACTGTCAATTTCTCTCTTTACTGGCGAGTCAGACTTAATCAGCCTTAATCGTTCAAGGTTAAGTGACAATTATGTGTCAGCATAGTCTTCTACGATTTTCTTCAAATCGAATTATCATTCCCTGCTAAACAAATTTTTCCTGTTCTTCATGATATAATCGTATCTAAATAATTATACATATAAAATTACATTTTGATCGATGCGTTACAAAGAGATGAAAAAGATACGTTTATCCACTGTCAATTCTGTTATAACAGTACATTATGTATCTTGATAGATAAATTCAAGGAAAAATATTTGAAGCATACCTTCCACTGGAAAAATGTATTTATCCGCCTTCTTTCTACTATACAACGAACATAAGCCGATAGAAAATATCCGAGGAGCTTGTAATATCGTCTTCACGATCCAAGGACGTACGTTCCACAGGTATCTTTCGCGTTCTACTTGATACAAGAGTGCTTTTTTTCGTGTTTGTCTCTCTCATTTCCGGCCGGTTGATCCTTCGTCTCGTGTCGCCGTGGCATGAAGAGAATGAGATCTACGAGCATCGTGGTTCGGCTCTGCGGCAACAAAATGTATGGGCCACGACCGGAACGATATCGATACGCTTGGACAGCTTCGCACAGCAGAACTTTTAGCTGAAAAGATCGCCGAGAGAACAGGTTTCGGGACTAGAGGTTTTACCAGACCTTTTTTTGCTTTCCATTTTTCCTCTCTCTCGCCCAGTAATACTCCATCTACGAAATATAAGCACTTTGATTAATGTCAAACAACTCGACTATTATTTCAGTGTGGCGCACACGATTTAGACACTGGCAGGAACAAAGATTGAACAGTATTTAAACATCTACAAACTTTTCTATAGTATATAAAATTTCGAAAAAATTTTTTTTCGCCAGAAAATAAAGATCATTTTGATTTCTTAAATAATTAACCCCTTCACCTACAATATCGTGTGAGAGACGTGATACATCGATCGGGCCAAACTTAGACAATACGCATGAGAAACGTGGCACGTCGTTCTGAACTAGTCAAGATAACTGGAATAAATCTTACAAATCTTATGGAATACATCTTACAAAATAAAATTAGTTGTATCTTGCATATGTATTTATATATCAGAAGACCTGTGCGATTTTCATAACTTCGAATGCTCAGCCAAACCGAAAATGGCTCGATGTGTAACCGACTTTTCAGAACTTAAATCGTAAGGCAATGGGTTAAAATGCATTTTTGAGTTCATAATATTATAGCTGAGATTGAGCCCTTAAATAACGCTAGAATCGTTTTCTCCGACTGCTCGGGTCAAATGGCCCACTGTGCGGCGGCGAGGATACCGAAACATCGATCTTCCACTTCGGTTGATCGCACGTTTCCGAGGTTCATCCATCCCATGGCGACCCTAAGCGCAGCATAGCTGGTTGTCTGGGTGTCCCGTGAATCATAGTGCGTTTGATACCCCAGAGTACAAGTTATAAAGTTCTCGTCGAATTTCTTCGTGGGCGTAAACGATCCCCGGTCACAATATAGGAGCATCGAGAACGGAGCTGGTGCATTACGATATTCAATATCCGACATCGTAATGGCGGTCAAAGTTCCGTCCCGTGGACCTGTATCGTAGGGAAATTTGCATGTATATCACGATTTACCAGCCAGCAGGAGATACGTCGCGCGACGAGGCGAAGCGAGGCAGGTCGAGGCAGGGCGAGGCAAGGCTACGGGGAATTGTTCTGCAATACAGAGATACCGCCGCGCTGGGAATTTCGATCTTGCAGCCAGGTCCGCGTCTCAAATTATCGGCCGTCTTTCCGGCTGTGGCCGTTGCTCACCTATAGCCCGCCCAATTACCGCTGGCCAGACCCGGGATCCCGTTTCTCGATCGATTTCCAAACTTCGTCCCCGAGACTTCCGTCCGGCCCCGAAAGTACTCCGGGATACGGCATTTGAGTTGTAAATGCGAACCGGTCTCGGGGACCGTTGTGCACTTTATTGATTAACAATGAGACACCCTCCGCATTCGAAGCAGCCGGACAGCTTTCGCCACTCGGATCGCGGAGCCGTTTTCGCAAACCCTCCTACACCGTCGGTGAACATTACATGAAGCTGGCCGTCTCGCTCGACGACGCACAGTGGAGTATTTGTAATGCGACTATTCCGTCGAGCGGAACCGTGTGATTTAGTTTATTTTCTTATATTCCTTCATAAAGGTTACAACGCACCATAAAGTCAATCCCTCCGAGGGACCACCGGCGACCGTTTGAGTACGGTCCCAAGGACCGAGTTAGGTATCGCCCCACTCCCCCTTCCCAAGGTCTCATTCAGAGCTACGGGAAGAAGGCCTAAACAATCAAGAATGTGCTGATTGGTAAATGCAACTTTCGGCAGGAACCAATCAGTGCATTTTCTTTCTCGTCGCGTTCAGACGAGAAATCAAGTTTAATCAGTTCGTTCTTAGCTTTCGACTAAGCAACACTATTCTCGGGTAGACAGGTACAACGCACCGGCCGTTGTCTTGTCAATCATTCATATAAGTTGCAAGATTTCGTATTCCGGTATTTCATTGTTTAGCGATCCGGACAACCGATGAAAACGCGATCATGTTATTCGAGATCCCTCGCGTGCGCTAGCGTATAAGGCAGGACCTGCTAGATCAGCCTTACTGACGAGTCCCCTAGCAGGTCCGGGACGAAACGCTTTCTTTAACCGAATACCGGTATTTCGTGCTATTTTGCAATTTCGTGAAACCGGTATTTGCTAAGATAAAATACCGGTATTTTCGGCATTAACTATAAATAATAAATATTTTTTTTTGGGCATCTACTCTTATTTGAAATACGTATTTACAGTAGATAGCTCAATAGATGCATTATGTTTTTTACAATCACATTTCAAAAATATGCAGTTAATAAATTAAGTAATGTTTTTTTCTATTAATAGATATTATATATGGTAAGAGACCACACAACAAGATTTTTATGTGATATTTACTCTTAGTATCTACACTATCTCTTTACTCTTAGTTATTAGTATCTTCTTGATAATAATACGTCGAATAATCACAGAGATAAGTATAGGGTTAAATAAAATCTGGATGAAGCAATTTTTTTGAGAAGCAAAGAAATGTAACCGTGCATTGGATCGCGTCAAATTGTCTGGAGACAGAAAGCGTGCAAATCTCGAGATAAAGAGATAAAGTATGTTTCAATGTTCGCTCCAGGTAAGTGTCATAGCTCCATTCCCGTAGACGGTATAGGGGTTTCGTGGATGAACGGGTATGAAAGTGCGCGACATTCACTTAGGGACAAGGGGATCGTTATTACTTCACCTCGGAACTCGCCAGCGAACTATGTTATCCTCACATATCAAGGGTTGATCGTTCTCGAGGTGGATCGCCGAAAATGATTGCGAGACGTTTCACGAGACACACTCTGGGTTCAATTTCTGCGACGCTGGAAACTCTGCCGGAAGTTTGAACGAGAGCTTTCCTAGGCTGGAGCTTACGTGGATCCTTCACGCGAGCTTTCAACTCGTTCCGATGAAACTGCCGTTCTATTACTGTTCCATTTGGGCTGTTGGAAAACTGACGTCTTACTCAGTGGAAAAGTTTCGCGAGTCATTGAAAAACACTTCCGCCCTTCGTTGAAATTCCGCTCCGGCTCGTGGTTCGTTATTAAGAAACGGACGGAAAAAAAGGGAGAGAACGAGAGAGAAAGAGAGAAAGAGAGAGGGAAAGAGAGGACAGAGTAAAAGAAGAAGAGGCACGAAATCCGAGTAACTTCCTACTCAAAGTTGCTCGGCCCGCAAACACACGTAAACAAGTACACCCCTGCAATTTCCCATCCCGACCGATTCAAGTAATTTCGTGTTTTCTCTGCGGCCCGTTTAATTAATCGTGCTCTGACACGGCCCACGAATATCTCGGATTTGATTGCAATCCACGGGAATCGTGCACCGAAAGCTGAGAATCAGTGCGATTCGGTTGGAAAGGTTTAAAAGTGTTGCATGTTTTCCGAATATTTCGGATGCACACCGTTGTTTTACTTGTTTGCTGGAGTAGAGTGCGAGGCGGGTCATTCTTCAGAAAAATTACTGCTGCTATTTCAATTTAATCTGACTCTCGAGCGAACAGGGTTACATATCTGTTTTTGGCTTCAAACGACTAAAATTCAAACAAAATTCTCTCGAAAACAGACCAAGTCTTCTTACAGTACTGAAACCAAGTAAGCAGAATAAAATCTCCAATTGACTTGAGGTAGCTTCGTCAAGACCTTGACACATAAATTTAATCGAGGGCCGTTGTACATGAAATTCAGGACTAAACGGAAATCCTGCAAACCGATCTCGAATAAATCATCAAAGACACAGGCTAGCAAAAGTGTCGAAACGATGGGTACCGATAAATCACGCAGCCATTGATTTCAAGTATCGCTAGCGACTCGGAAGGGGGGAAAAACGGTGAGAAAATTCGCGAGTACCGATGTGGCCGGTGTCTGGTTTCGTGCAGATTTCTTCCGATGACGGAGGAAAGTCACGAACTCGAGGTGAACGGGGAAGTGTTCCGGGCGAGTTTCTCTGGAGGGCGGGGTGTCCCGAAGAAGTTAAACACAAATCATCCGCTCTCGCCACGGCCATGGAGAGCCAGGATCAGAAGCGAATCGAATGGAACGTGACAACTAGATTTCACGGGGTCCGTGCCAACGGGGCCAACGGTGGTGGTGGTGGAGAGATGTGTTTTATTCCGGTGGAATTTCAGCTGGAGCAAGTCGGGTCCAAGTCGGGTGATACGCGATGAAATATGACGCACGGGGAGTCGGTAGCGGCGCGCCCGCGAAGGAGCAATAAAATCTGCCGTGGAAGCCGAACGCGAGCCCTGTCCTGTGTTAAAGCTCCCCACTCCCCGAGCTTTCATCCCGCGTCTACCTCGGGCAAGATGCGTTGACGAGACAGAATGAAATTGCCCGTGGAGTGCGTCATGTAAATTTTCAGCCTCTGACATCGTGATACAAGCGTGACGCCGCGTACACCGTGAACGGTGTCGTCTCCACTCGCGCGAGATACACCGCCACCCTGTCGGGCTACGTTTAAACAGAGACGCCGGATTTGGGATTAGGTAAAGGATACCTTGAAGATACATCCTGGTTCAACCCCTTACAGCAGCTCCACTCATTTCTTTTCAAGAGAAATTACATACAGGCTGTTCCAAAATGTTCGAACATCCTTCGAGTCGAATGTTCTTAATTTTCTGCAAGTTTCTTAATTCCCTGTCGCCTTCGAACGTGAATTGTTCCGTCTCGGAACGAAACTTCTTTTTCGTTCTTTATTCTATGTATATGCAAAAATAGCCGACGCAAAAGCTTCGCCTAAAGCAGGCAAAACGACATTTCCCGAACCAAATGTTAGGGCTGCAAGGCAATAAACCATCCGAACCATCGCTCTCTGTCGGACGCACCCTGCGAATTGCGAACCCACGCTTTTACTGACAACTTGCGACTACCACCAAAGCTTCAACTGTGATTGGTGCGCTACCTGCACACAATCATATAAATATAAGCGTTTTTCAGCGATGTTCACGATCATCGACCTATTACTTGTTCGATAAAGTTATTTATTAGTAGTACTAAACCTACCGAGCCTTAAAAGTAACTGATACATTCTCTTCTAAGAATGACAAGATTGATTTTATTTAGACTTCGTGCGACTTCTCTAACACGTATTCTACTAAAGATATCTATACAATCATTTTTATTATTCCAATAATTGTAATTAACTAAAAAATCTTGAACCGGTCATTTTTACCTGTGTTGGTTGGTTTAGTGTTAAACAGTAACTTGAACGATTTCATTTTATTACAATCGTTTCAAGTAATCCGCGGCGTACAAACGCTAGTGGATTTTACGCATCAACTTTCTTATTTCTCAATAATGCAAAGACGGGGTTTCTTAGTAGTCCAAATCGCTAGATCCAGTCGTCCAAATCCTACTTTTACGTTTACGACGCGTAATTTTCATTATTCAGCAGCATGTCGCGGAACCGCGAGAAGCAATGTTACAAGCGACAGTGCTGCCGCCTATCGTGGCTGTCGATCTGCTGCCGAATATTACGCGTCGTAAACGTAAAAGTAGGACTTTTGAGGCAAATAGCACCCTAGATTGATCTTTCATCTAGCGATTTTAACTACTAAGAAACCCCATCTTTGCATTATTGAGAAATCGGGAGTGGAATCCCGGACCCTTGCAATCCTCGCGTACGTGTACGTGGTCTAGCTATATGTGCATTCACACACAGTCACGCCCGAGCTAGAAGTCTCTGCCCTTAACCCCTTGCTCTACAATATCGTGTCTGACTGGTGTTAAAGATTCTGAACAGAGTCTAATAAATATGTGTGCTATTAATTGCCTTTAAACCTATTAATGTACAGCTATTGGAAAACGTAATAGGCGTACAATAGATATAAATTTTCTCCTTTTTTAACAAATGACGAACTACAAAAAAGTTCTCATCACTGAAACCGTAAAATAAATCGCAAGGGGTTAAAAATGGTTCAATCAACTTCAGTTTTTCTGCAAAGCTAGAATTACAATGCTAGAACGCAACACACTAAAAGGGACAGAATAAAGTAGAAGAGATGAATATTTGAAGGGTTGGTGTGACAACAAAGAACATTCACAGAAGTTAGTGCACAAAAGGCTCATTTATGGGAGTGTTGCGTCACCCTATTGGAAAAGGGTGTCCAGGGAGCGCGCGGCACGAGCCCCGTCAAAAACAATGCATCGTCCGGCGTTATTACGTAAAGGGTCATCGGAAACACGTAGTAAACCACATTGCCATAGGGTGTATGGCGACCCTTACAAGGTTTTCGTATCATGGGAGCTGCGGTTGCGTTATTGTTACGCGAGAAAGGTTAACGACCAGCCGCGGACCAGCGGCAGCGTTGCCACCGTTGATCGGACGGACCTGCCTTGATAAATCCGGGGTCCGCTTTTGTTGCCGGCGACTTGTCGCAGATGCAGCTGATGTTCTCCGCCATGCAACATTTACGACGCCGGCCGCGCGTCGCCGGTTTTTACGACGGAAAACGCAGCCCCGTCATCTCCATCGCGACGCGAGCACGCGTCCTGCGGTTTAACGCGAACCGAGTTGCAAATTGCCCAGCGGATAGTAGGTTCTCGTGGATACTGTGGAGAAATGGCGTGCTACTTTTTACTGTGACATATGAGACCTGCAACTCCGGCTGCGACTACTACAACGAGATCGTTGACCAGCGTCGCGGTGGTGGCTGGGTCGATTTTTATCCGAGTTGAGGGAATTTTTAAAAAATCGATTTTTTGCTTGCATTCCTAAAGCCAACGTAACCATAGGCGTTCGAGGAATGCAACTTGCATTCCATATAATCATAATTTAAACATGTTTGTCTAAAAGAAAATTCATTGCACTCTCTATTCGTTCAGAGACTGAACAATACAATCAATATGTCGAAACCTTTTAGAATTCCTGAAATCAAATAATCCAGCGACAAGCAGCGGTGGTCGCCGCAGGGTTCCTTTGGAAAATAAATTTCCAGGGAAGTGGCTGTATATCTGAGCATGATTCATTTTATTTATTGAAAATTTATTAGTATGCTTCACAATAGGATCTTTCAGACCCTAAAAATTCATTGGAAAAATTCGACAAACTTTCTGAAAAGAAATTCACTTTTCGCTTTTTCCCAGTTATGGACCGAGCAATATCACTCGAGTTCGAGTTTAATTAGATCTGTAGGGAATTGGAAGGGTTTGCGGAAATCAAATTTGCAGATACAAGAGTGAACCAGAATTTACAAACCATAGAGATACAGTTGCACTTGCATGTCCCGAATGAAACAGCTATTCAGTTAGTTTATTTGCCACAAATTGAGTATTTAAATGGCTATCGGAGGGTTAAACCGAAACTTATTTTGCAGAACAGTTTCATTCCGCACGAAAATCCACAGTCTACAGATAGGTAAAGATTAGAAGAGACCCAGCCAACGTAGTCTGGAACTGGAGAAAAAGTTTCGGGCACGGTTAATACGACGATAACGCTATTTGTCGTGGCAGTAGGATCGCGGGTCCGGTCATTATCTGCCGTGGGAATTGAAATTCACCGTAGCAATTGCATCGAAACCGCGTCGAAAACCATTCTTCTCCAGTATACGTACACGTGCGCGCACATGTCCGCGCCAGTTTTTCGCTCGATCAACTATTTCGACCACGTTCGGCTCGCCAATCCGGATTTAATTTAAACGTTCGATCAATATTCACGCATGGTACGATCGCATGATTTTTTCGCCATGTTTTCGGTTTTGGGCGTGACCGAATTTGTTTGGTAAATGAAGCGAGACGGGACGAATTTCGACGCCGAAATAGACGATGCAGAATGGCGGGAGCGGTTGGAGAATGGGGATTTCTTTGTCGCGGGAAATGAACGGCCGGCTAAGGCGAGGAAGAGAAGCAGCCCTGGTTCCAGGCCACGGGGCCGATCCTTAAAGTTCTTCATACAAGCCGGCAGCGACATTATTCCAAGCACACGCTCATGGACGCCGGCCTTAAACCGCATTCTGCGCGGCGCCCTGGGGTGCTTTTGTCAGATGACACGCCGGTGAATAATTCACCTGGCTCGCACACAGCGATGACGCCGGTCGACGGAAAATCGTGATACCGCCGCTGCCCATAAAACGGCTCTATGCCCGTTGTTTTCCAGCCCCCGAAATTTATCTCGGCTTATTGTGCGTTCGCGGCGACCGTAATCCGACGGCGTAACCATCCCCGACTATATCAACTCGCCTCACGAATAGCTCGCTCGCCGTTCACCTCCTCCGCGCAATCGCGAGATAGGACCTTGTCAAATTAGCTGCAACGCGAGATTCGCCCATTCGTTCCGAAAATTATTCTTGTCGACGCAACTCGAAGTAACTCGGGAAAAGTGGGTATGTTGGCTGATTTACTTTATGATAAATAGTGACTAAGATGTTTTCGACAGTGAACCTCGACCGGTCACTACCCTTAGTCACACAAAAATCAGCACTACGATACATTATTGTAGTCATCTACCTCTCCCTTTAAGGGACTGCTATTTAAGTTCGCGCAAAAGACTGAATCTAGCTTTTTAGTAGAAACTTCTCGTTCTTTCGAATTTCTGTCTGTGACAACTGACATCTGTGACATCTGTGACAACTGGAAGTTGTCAGACTTCCGACGAATCATACCTTGTAACGCGCTTCTCGTGCTTTGTGACCGGAGTTATATTTGAGCAGTTTTATTGGTAAACTAGTATTTTATTTATCATAAACCTACAACGTTCGTTAACCCCTCATCCGGAATACGACAGGTAACTCCGGGCAGTTGAGTGAAACCAATTTTTGAAATCAATAACAACAATTCCCATAAAAATTACAGCGGACAATGTGCAAGTGCGCCTCCAAAAAGTTCACAAAAATCGCGCCAGTCTCCACGAGCTGGTTGCCAAAAATTTACATTAAAATGTGCCGAGTATAACGCTGCGTCCGCGTCCAAGAGCAGTATCTCGCTTTGACAACACGCCGCTTGAAATATCGCAGAATGCGCGCAATTGAAGTAATGTACACCGTGTAATCATCGCCCGAGATGAAACACGTTCGCGTGGCGCAGCGGTTATCGTTCTCTCGGCACCGCTGAAAAATATATACACGCGGATTTCATCGTGTGCTGTTCGAGAGAGAGCGTTGCGGAATTTCGCCGTGTCCCGACTTCACGGTTCCAGGGAATACCAAAATACACTGGTGACATCGCGCCGGAGGAACTCCGCAGCGAGAATCGAAAGACGAATGGCGCGGTGTTCCTGCAGAAAGAGGAGCAGAGCACACACCGACGCGACGCCCCTCTTTCTAACCCGGAGCCGTTCGACCCTGTCGACTTACTTACGTATGCGTCGCTGCTCGAGGTATTAAATCTCAAATATTTAATATCCTCAGATTTTCGTGTATCTGTGACTCGGCCCCCCGTTCAAGCCCGCCCCCTTCGGCAGGTCGAACCCACCCCCGGAAGATATGGGACGTGTCTCGATCGCGTTGCAAACAGTTGCATTCGAGACTCCATATACAGGCTGAGACACCTAAGACTCCCACCGAAAATATTTCCGTTGTTTCTAGTAATACGAAAATACGTTTGGTTCGGTGTCTTTTTCTCTAGGTCGTATTTTCCGATATTTCAAGGTCATCGTCGTTTTTTTAATGGAACGACGTATTTTAATTACGGAAAATATTAAGGGAGTAGACTTCTTTTCCAGGATTGCGAGGGTGCGGGATTCGCGGTCTCAGTTCTCGATAATAATGGGGTTTTTCAGTAGTCAAAAACGCTAGATAAAAAATCGTCAATAGTCCTATTTTTTCGTTTACTCGTTACGAGCTATTTTCATAGCTACATGCTGCCGAATAATGCAAATTACGCCTCGTAAATGAAGAAATAGGAGTTTGGAGGGTGATAGCGCCCTAGATCGATCTTTTATCTAGCGTTTTTGACTACTGTAAAACTCCGTGTTTGTATTATCGAGAAATGAGAACGCGAATCCCGCACCCTTGCAATTCTGGAAACGAGTCTACCGCCTTAAAGAAAATATGATCCAGAGAAAAAAAACTCCTCCGTCACAATAATTGTGTTGCTAAAAACATCAGAGATACTTTCGATAGGAGTCTTAGGTACTTCACCCTGTATATTTCTGAGAACGCTCGCAGAGACATTACGGGACGCCTTGGCGGGTTCCGAGAACCGGGGAAGAACGTAGATCCATTCGCGACTATGTAGCATTGTCCCACGGTACAATAGATAGCGAATGTTTGTACAATTTTCTATTTTCGTGAACAAGTGAACATTGATGCCTCTCGAAGTCATAAATGTTGTTTACAGTGTTCAATTTCCTTTTTGAAAGCAAAGTGGCCTCTGCTCGGTCAATTTGTATTTTGAATAACAACTACAGGAGCTTTGGGCATAACACGATGAAAAATTTGTTTTAAATTGGTGGCTTTGCACAAGCAATTTTTATTTCGAACAACAACTACAAGGGCTTCCCGTATATCCCGATAAAAAAATTTGTTTTAAAAGAGTGGCTTGCTCAGGCAATTTTTGTTTCGAATAACAGCTACGGTAGTAGCTTTCAATATGCCGCAATCTAAAAACTGTGTACAGAAACTGCATGCATGTATTTTATGTGAAAACACATCCGGCAAGTCTTCGTGTAACACGAGCGAAAAATTGTTTTGCATAGCCTTTTTAAACAATTTTTTGATTAGGTTATACAGGTCGATTGTAGATACTAACAAGAGATAAGTTCAAAAATTTCGCACAGTTCACTGGTCTCGTTAACATTTTCAAGAGCTGTTCCCATGACAAACGCGAGCTAGTTGACAGTATTCGTGACATTTAGAATTCAGTAGCTGCCATTAGGTTTCAGAAAGTGGGGAAATCTTGCCAAATGCTGGTCCCCTAAATCCTACTGTATCGTGACCACATCGTACACGATTTTAAGGCGGTAGACTTAGACGTTTCCAGGATTGCAAGGGTGCGGAATTCTCGGTAATACAAAAATGGGGTTTTTCAGTAGTCAAAAACGCTAGATAAAAAATCGATCTAGGACGCTATCTCTCTCAAAAGTCCTATTTTTTCGTTTACGAGGCGTAATTTGCATTACTCGGCAGCATGTAGCTATGAAAATAGCTACAGGTGCAGTTGTATACTTCCGAATAATGCAAATTACGCTGCCGAATAATGCAAATTACGCCTCGTAAACGAAAAAACTTTTGAGGGCGATAGCGCCCTAGATCGATCTTTTATCTCTAGCGTTTTTGACTACTAAAAACCCCCATTTTTGTATTATCAAGAAATCAGAACGCGAATCCCGCACCCTTGCAATCCTGGAAAGTGGAGTCTACTCCCTTAACGAGTGCTCGAAGATTTCATCTAGTTCAACTTATATTATTAAAATCAGACATATCGAAAATTTCAAAGGAAAATAAAGAAGAAAATTAGTTAGTTAGCTTAAATAAACGAGTTGCACAAGCATTCTGCATACAAAAACCATAATCAGTACATTGTATGAAACCCGCAGCAGTTTTCAGGCAGACGTAACAAAAATTTTGTTGGTACTCGTACCAAATGCGAGGCAGAAAAACCAGCTGAATTTATTAGTGCGTTTTACAACAAGGCGGATTGGTAACTTAATTGGGAAAAGTTCAAATGTCTACAATGTGTTGGAAACGTAGAACAAAATTGTCTGTAGAGCTCAGCGCGCGTTCGAAAAAGTTGTGTTTGAATTTTGCACAGGTACGCGAGCTATTGAATATTCGGTTTTGTTAACCTGTCCGTTCATTATTCGTAGTCTCCGTTTATCGTTTGGCCGAAAGTGCGACAGGCGAAATTTTCAATTTACTCCGGGAACAAAGCTCGCGCATGGAACAACGCGACTTTCAATTTTATACTTATACTCTTTCGCTCGAACTCGTCGTTTTTCGCGGCAACAGTTCGCCGGCGTCTTTTGTGCGGTGTCCGGAGGAAACTTCGGAGACCCGCGAATATTGTTCACGGTTGCAAAGAACAGTATTCGGTGAAGTCCTAGAACCGTTAAGTACCGGGGCATTCTCGCGAATTTTCATTTCGCTGGGAAACGAAATGCATATTTCCGTATCGTCACTGTTTAATCTTCTTAATTAACCAACTTTCCATTCGTCTACTTTGTTCGGCAGCGATTCGCCGCTCCCCCTTCCTCCCGACAAAGACATCGGGGAACGAGAGGGGAGCATTATCCGACGAGCGACGTTCAGAACTTGGTTCCACCTTTGAACCAACGTAATTGGTTATTAGATGCCGACCAAAGGTATTGATCAGAGCATGGAACATCGCGGCCACGCGGCCGGTAATTATCGTAGTTTCCCGTAAAGATCATTGATCGTATGTTCATACGTACGGTTAGCGTTGCACATTCAACAATTTAACTAACGGGAACATTCGGATGTCATAGAAACTCATCCTTTATGCGCGGAGAGGCGATCAAAAGCTAAAATGTTCGCTGCTAATCGAAGCCATTCATGGCTGTTCGACAAACTGCTGGCTTGCTCGCCGTTTTCTGGGTCGCTGTGCAAATCAAAGATTATGCAATCTTTTTGCATAATCGAAATTTTGGGAAAGAATTATAAAAATGTATCTCTTACGTAAAGAATTTCCATAAATCGACAATGAAATAAAAAATCCGCAGTCTAATAATAGTCAACAAATTAAAAATAGGTTGTGAATATTTCTGAACGTGAAATATTGAGAGAAATGCTGTTTCAGCGATGAACACATCGGCGCGACTATTTCAGTTTTCACAAATTCTATGGGGAAAAATCGATGTTGTGCTTCGGTGTGTTCAGTTTAATTCGCGAATAATTCATGGGGATTAATAATAGATGGACGGAATCCACCATAATAACCGCGGTGAGGGATCGTCAACGTCTCGGAGGAACGGGGCACGATCAGTATACCTTGGAATTACAGTGGAACTGGAATCCGAAGAAATACGGCGTCGATAAAACGAAACTCGAAAGGAAAATACGACGCCCAGAGGAAGCCATCGTTCACTGGGAGACAATTTCGAAGGCGATCTCATCTCATTCTCGCGAACAGTAACGGAAGGATACTTCGAATCGGCGAATGCATCGTTTAACACGGCCGGGCGAGCGGAGGGCCGCGTTTATTCCCAGAAAAATGAATTTATATCCCTCGCCGGCTCACCGACACCTACAACCTTTTTCGTCGGATCCCCCCCTTTCATTTGTCTCGGGAAAAGAGGGAGCGAGAGAGAAGGGGGCCACAGGCAGTGGGTGGAGAGCGGCTTCAAGAGTTGATAAATGCGAAGCCCGAAACTCATCCTACCGATTGCGTCTCGCGTGCGACGAAACACCAGCCGGAACGCTTTGTTTCCGTCCGCGCGCATTTCGAGAACTTGATGGACGGAAAAAGAACAGGAAACGAAAGAGAAACGGGCAGAAATTCTGCGCCGGGTCGCGATAAACGGCGCCTGCTACACGGAAAAACGAACGCGAGGAACCAGCCTGCTTCCTCGGCCCCGGGTACCTACATCGCGAAAAATCACGAGCGCAAGCCGCATTGTTCAAACGTTTTCAACCGAAGATGCTCTCGTGAATTATTCTTGCCTTCAACCGTTACACAATGCACACCAGTCGGTACCCCTAATTTCTGATTCGCTGCAAATCACCCTATATACTAATTTCTCTGCCGGTAATTCTTTTTTTTTATTTTATTTATTCATACAGGTCGCATCAACATCAAGGTCATTAGCGACCACAAGGATTATAACATATGATTACAATATTATATCTTTATACTTAGAGATAGTTATAAGTATAGTGTATAGTGGGGAGATCGATTTGCAGTTGTTATATACATGATTACAGAGTGTGGAAAATATTCTCTAGACGCTAAATTTTTTACCAAGTAAACTTTTTAATGGTTTTCGAAAAATCTAGAAAAATTCCATCAGTATCAATGGGAAAAAATTAAAACGAAATTCACGAGTGAAATTTCGCTCCGGAGGCACACGATCCACTACATTGTTGTTGTGTACATAAATTTGATTGATTGGTGTGTACGATTAAAAAAGTAATCACTGAGAAATCGACGGTTGATTCAATCGATTGATGAAGTTAATCGGCAATCGTTGATTAAAGAAAGAAATCGTCGAAAAATCGGAGACTAATTTAATCAATTGTTGAAGTTAATCGCCACACGGTCTATCCATAAATTGTAATAAGGAGGGAGAGAGAGAGACAGAGAGCGGAGATGGAGAATTGACAGAACTATATCTCAACAAAAACTCAGTTTACATCTTTTCAGTATGCATATTTTCTTTTTTATTTAATGCAATTTGAATCTCAAGGTAGAGATTATTTTGCTGTACCTTGTTTTTCAATACATTGTGATACTTTATACAATGTGTATAATACAATACGAATTATAAATAATCGTAGATCAATACACTAGGTAGGTCTGGAGAGTAGAATATTGCATGAAGCATATAGTTTTGATTCCGTATTTCATGTCGAAATTTCAGCAGTTAATCGTTAATCAATTATCCGATTGACGATTACAGTTGAAAAGAATGTAATCGTTAACGGCAATTAACGACGAAAGTAGGAGTTTAATTGTTAATTGCGATTAACGATTGAAGTAGAAATTTATTCGTCGAGGGTTGAAATATTTATGGCACACGACATCGCATAGGAAAGTGGTTCGGACGGTGCGTGTGCTGTTCGCGAATTCTTACGCGGCGGTCGCATGTCTCGCGCGGACCACCCATACAGGCGAAAATTACGCAATTACGTAATACCGGGAAAATATGCTCGGCACGCGACCGATTCTAATCCCGTTAAGCGTTCTCCTTTAGGTCCTGCATTCCTTACGTACTTCCGTTATCTCACCTTTCCCGGAGAGAATAGCTCGCTCTCGGAGAGGGCGTGTCACCGGAAGAGTCGCAGAAGCGCGCACGTTCGCCCGGAAACTCCGAGACCGGAGCTGAAATAGGGAAACAATGAAAATTCCACCGATATCTGCATATCTCGGGATTCGTCCTCTCCCCCCTCGGCTTTTTATAAACACCGAACTCCTATTGCATCCGCTTCCGCTTGTGTTATTCCAACAGGAACGCCTGATATTCCGAAGAGTTAACAAATTTCGAGAAATAAAGGAACGGCTTATCGAGTCATCGCTTTAAACGCTGCCTCTGTTTTTGTCCTACCAGCGAATTAGCTGGTGCACACTGTTTTGCGCACAATGGGTTGCCTGGAAATATTTTTTCCTTTGCAAATATTTTATTCCACGAAGAAATTTGTGGTCTTCTTTAGTGATTATTTCGGTGAGCCTATTGTAGTAAAGGAACGGAGGGCGCAAGACATCTGCAGATTCGTTTAACGGTACGTTTATTGCGAAAAGAAGAATGGTCTGAACATTGTTGTTCGGTACACAACGAACGAAACAGACTCCGGGTCTCCGGGGAATGAACCTAAAAGTAACCGGAGGGGGTTCATTAGCGGAGCGTTACTAATCATGAAAGGAGCGCTCGTTTAATTAGAGAAGTTACCGGAGAAGTTCCCTTCGCGTACGGACACGTATCCCAGAGCTCCCGGGGTTAGACAGTGGTTGACCATTGCACTCACCCGCTGCGACCGCAAAGCGCATTCTACTTCGTCCGCTCTTCGTTACGCTCATCTTTCCGCCATCTTCGTAGGTCCGAAAACTGCGACAGCCTCGGAAATACTGGACCGAGTTCGTCCGCTCCGTTTTTCCCCCGGTTTCCACGTTACTTAAACAATGTGCAGTATTTTATATTCCAGTTAAAATACAATCCCCCATGCTAATTCCGTGCGCGAATTCCCAATTCCCGCTGGGAGCTTTTTGCGTTGCAATGAAATAAATAGATCGGTAAAAGTGCGGTTTACGTTGAACATTCGTGAAACATTTTTCACGAATTGAACGAAAGGCATTTTCTTTCTAACTGAAACGACATTTTTCTGTTAATAGGAATTCACGAAATGTTCGGAATAATTTCTCAATGGGAATTAATGTTGGCGCGTGTGTATAGACCCGTGAAGCAATTATACGACGCGATCGCAATGTTCTTTTTACAGTCGGATAAATTAATGATCACTCGCCGTGCGCGTCGCTGTTCGTCACGGAATCGCAGACTGTGCATATTGGCGTCTTCGTGCATCAAATTGGCACGAAATAATTGTGGCCGTGGGAAATGGTGAGAGGAAAATAAGCTCGGTGACGCGGTAAGAAATCATCGAACCGAGAGGGTCCGAAAAAAGATAACTTGTTGGTTCAGCGACTTCTTTGCCCGAGAGTCAGGCGACGCGATTTCAACTACCTCGCCTTTTTCCTCCTTTTGTCGTCGCCGTTCCGAGGAAAGAGAGAGGGAGAGAGAGAGAGAGAGAGAGAGAGAGAGAGAGAGAGAGAGAGAGAGAGAGAGAGAGAGAGAGAGAGAGAGAGAGAGAGAGAGAGAGATAACAGCCATGCCGAAGGGAGTTCCTCATCCCCTGGTCCCAATTATTTGCCTCCGATGAGCCGAGACACTGTGTTTAACCCGAAAGTTGACGATCTTTCCCTTGCTTCCAGTATTCTCCCCTTTTTAAAGGCTCGACGCTGGAATCCTCCTCATTATCACAGAATGTTGTTACTTTTATGATATCTCCGAGTAAAAATGAAATACTGGCTAATTGGCAGACACTTTTTAGCTTGAAAAGGGTAGACAACGATACTATTATTAATATTATCAGATTTGTTTCTCTCGCCTTTCTCTCCGTTACTTTTCATATTTTACTAACTCCTGTGCACTTTAAATATCTGGCTAGTCGCTATATTTAAACACAATCATTGTATGAGTTTTCTAGTGTCAATCTAGAGTGAATTACAGAATCTGCAGAATTTATTCATTTAAGCTAGCAGCTGCTGTTAAGCTAAAGGAATCTAATATTTTATCTTGCTTTGCATATTATTTGCATTTTCGTATTTTATAATTCTTTTCGAAGCGTGAAGATGTTACCGCTTTGTTGGACAAACACGACAACGAATGCTTCGATGTTAAATTGAACAATACACGCTCATTAATTGAGTGATTTAGCGCAGCGTCAACTGATGCTTATTACGGGATACCCTGTGTGTAACGGGTGCAAGCAACGGGTAAAGGGGAGAACGCGAAGAAAGTCGCTTTCCCGGCTTCGATTCTCAGTTATATATTGCAGGCCGGATTAGTCTTGCACGAGTGGCGATGCAATATCTGCGAGTGTCATCTGCAGCGACGTTATTATGTCGATGGAAAATAATCGACATTGTTCCGAAGAGCATTCAACGGAACTACAGGTAGCCCTTCTACAACACGGCATCCTATAACACGGTTTCGCTCTAACACGATAGGATAAATTGCGGGAACCCTCGTTTAGCACTGCAACCTATAATACTGTTTCGCTCTAACACGATAAGAAAATTGCGAAAACCTTTGTACAGCACTGATAACATGATTTTTGTTTAACACATTTAAAAACTAAATTAAGGTGAAGTGGGGTAAGTGCGTACGAGTTTTTGCAAAGGCTGACTTTAAACTTGTGTATTTTCAGTCTGGTATGTAAAAACTTAACGCTGTCGATATCAAACGCTTGCCACAGTTATTACTGATGAATTAATATTACGTAGGATTCCGTTACGTTTAAAAACGTGGGGCGTATGCAATAGATAATTGATGCATGAATAGTTAACACTTGAGTCTTGCGCCCCTCGTTTTTTGTTTTAAATCTTACAAGTATTTTCATAGCTATTAAAAATTCACAATCACAAATTTTCAGGACTATCTGTATGGTGCTAGGAATCTGAATGGGACTAGGGACTAAAAATTATTTTATACTTTTTAGTTTAGTTTTTAAAAACGTATTTAAAAAAAAAATTTATTTTGTACTGGCTCTGGATCTCATATAACACGGCATTTTCTAGGAACCTATCTAGCCTGTTATAGCAGGGTTACCTGTACCTATAATCCCCGAAAAAGTTGTCTCTTTGATAGAACGTAGCCTTTCGAGTTTTTATTCACCTCCGATACGATAACTCGTTATCATCGATAACTTGTTAGTTGCATTATAAAACGATGGCCGCTCTCGGTTCTATAAAATGTCGGTTCGTTAGGGGAAAACGACCGGGAGTGCACTCCCGGCGCGGCGGCGCGCGGCGTCCGATGCATTTTTCATAGAACGAATATATAACTTTTGCTATTTTAAAAACGTGGAAATTAGTTGCGCTGCACTTTCGTTGCTGCGATTATTTGTTTCACAACTTTTGCCCGCCGGTAAAATAGAAATGAAATACGATGAATTTAATAAATGCCTGCTAGGCAGGAGACCAATTGAAATTTACGGGTCGAAACGAGCTACCGAGCAAATGCTATCGAAGGAAACACAATGTTTTATCATCTTCATCGCATACTTTTAATCACCCTCTCTTTCTCTCCCTGTCTGGCATATAATCAATGATCGCGTGCAGTTGCTGCAAAAATCCGCGTGGATCATTTTTCATTTTGATTAGCAAAAAACGATATCATTCTTTTTCAACAGTCAACGGTGTATTTGGTTTTTCGTTGAAACTTTCCAATATAGAAAATACTGAATATATTGTAATGATGTTCACCCCCACAACACTTCTCACTTTTTAGTCATCGCGTATGGCGTAAAGCATAAATTCTGTGAAATTGACGATAAACTATTTAATAAAGAATGAAATCGCGAGGTGGATTTGGGTGGCCAATACGAATTCGGCAACTTTCACCGAACTCCAAAAAAAGCGATATTCAAGCGAAACCGAGTTCCGACAAGAAAATTCTATTAACGCACCGGTGTTTTTTTTTTTGTTGCAGGTAAATACATTGGCGAAGTTGGTTGAATTGTGAAACATACAGGAGATTTCTGGGTGAGTGACCCCCATAGGAGCACACGGATGCAGGCCACGCGATCCTTCGGCAACGCAATTTCCCCGGAAGTTCGTTTTTTCGCGCGCGAACGTGGATCCAATCGGCGAAGTTTGGCCCCCTGCCGCGCTACCTCTCCGATCGTGTTGCTCCAGTCAAAGTTCTTACAGGATTAGCTTCGCTGTCAGGATATCGAACTACTTTCGCTTGTGACTCACGGAATAAACTTATTCGCTTGAATTTTCAGTTCAAGCATCCCGGACTCGCGCAGAGAACTAGCTCGCCGCCATTAACGAGATCTTCGGTCGGGTTACGTCGAAGTTACAGGCGTTTTTAAAGTTCATTACCGATATTATTGCTGTTCCTTTCACGAAGCTTCCGACCTCCGAAAGAGCTAATCAAGAGTTCGAAAGTGGATTGCTCCAAGTAATCAAACAATCTCTAATCATTTTATATCGGTATTCGTTACACAGACGCAGCTCAATCGTTTATGCGGCTTAAGTTAAATGATATAGAAGACCTTTAAATAATTATATTTAAAGGGATCGTTGCTCCCATTAGAAAGAAGTTCGAACTGCTCTATTATCCTATTATTTAGTAATCGGACTTTGAATTTTATGCATTCATAAGAGAATTGAGTAATAAGGAAATAATTTAAATATATAAATATACTATATTTCCAACTTGTTCGAATTGGAGTAAAGGAAGAAATAAATGTTTCAACAATTGATCCAGAGAAGTTTTATATCGCATAAGAATCCGCAGTCTATTAGTAACCTAGTATATACTACGTTATTTGATATTCGCTGCTTTGCAATCTCGTTTCATAATTCAAACACGAACCGTAATTTTAACTTTGATTTTGTATTTTACATCCGAGAAGAAAGAACTGTTTAACAATGTCCGTGGAAATTCACGGTTTCTCCGCGCGATATTGAATTTTCCATGAAAAAGCGCTGCTTCGCTTAAAACATTATTATCGCAGGAATTCCGGCCAAAGGTTTGGTGTTAATGAAACCATTGTCGCCGAGACGCGGTAGGTCGTTAGTTATGTTTGTTCTGTCAACGCGAATGAATGCGTAACGACGTTGCGTGTGTCGATGATCAACAGATCGATATCTGCCGATATGTATTGAGCGATATTTAATCGATTTCCTGATTACCGGCTAATTGCTCCCTAATTCCGCATGCAAATGAAATGTCGATCCGGGATAATCGAATTTACGAGAATTCCTACGACGCCTTCCGATAAACACCGATTTCGATCCTTCCCGACGTCGCACCAAGCTTATCGTCTGGCGATCAACGCCAATCATTGCCAGCTAGCAATGATCCAATGAAATTTCGATTTGTATCTCGAATCACCGATACGTATCAATGACCGACCGACTGTTTGCCCTGTCGACAAATTCCCTACTATATAGGTAGTACTTTGTTCGACAATGAGTCGCATTCGACGTGTTTGGCTAATTAATTGCGCACACCGATAATACTTGCACATCTCTTTTAGAAAAATGAAGAACATGAGCAATAATTTTCTGTCAAACTTAACCCTCCGTACTCCTTTGTCGAATGTGACTCGACATCGGAGAAAGAAACATGTACAGTGGGTGTACAAAGTGTTCGTACACCTTTTAAAATAGAATAACTTTTTTATAATTATACCAAACGACCTGATTTTTTATAATCAATTAGAAGCATTGGTGTACTAAATGACCTTGCAAAAAAGATTTCATAAAAATTATAATTTACATGGTTGCATGCAAAAATAAAACTTTTTTATTGCGGCCCGAATGCGGCCCGAGTATATCGGTGAGATTACATCCGAATTTCTAACTCCTTTATTTTTCATTTTCTAATGCAAAATCATACCAAATATGATATAATTCCGATGATATTTACTTGTGTAACAGACGATTAAAGTTTCCGGCGCAAGGAAGGACAACGCATAGGAAAGAAAGAGACGCGGAGAGCCACAGTCGCCGCCACAGTTCAAAGTCTCGCGCTCCTTGCGCCAGAAACTTTAATCTATCTAAGTAAATATTATCGGAATTATATCATACCTGGTATTATTTTGCATTAGAAAAATGCCACGAATATGTCAATGAGAGTTCCATAAAAAAATAATGAAAAATAAAGAAGTTAGAAATTCAGTTATGTTTACACTTCTCGGCGACCGAGGCGTCTCGAGCTCGGCTGTCCTTCTCTACGTTCGGAAAAAGTCAAAGAATACTACCCCGGGCGCATAAATGTCCCTCGGCAGACCCGTGCTAGGGACTTATATCGATAAAATACTGTAATTCGGAGTGCAAAGGGTTAAGCATCATTTTGAATTATCTGGTGACGTCAGTTCTGGGCACTAGATATTCCGTTATCTTGGAACACTGCGTCCTATGCATATCCTATACGTGTGCCAGATCTATGCAAGTATATATGGTCTAAGTTTACAACAAATATTGATGATGTCCAGGTCTACTCACTATAATAATAGAATATAATTAGGTCTATCCACAATCATCGCTGGCTGACGCTATAGACCATGTATGTACCGCCGCAGTACGGCCATGGTTGCATACACATATCGATCCCGAGTTTACCCAATTAGTCAATATTATTAAGTACACAATGAGCGGACGAAACTCCGTCACGAGGGTTTAACTTCGCTTTCGCTGTAACTACTCAAGGATTACCACTATGCATGTGTGCAGAAGAGTATAGTCTCAAAGTTGCCAACACTCGTGCGGTATAGTTAGGGCGAATTGTTAGGTGCACGGTTGCACTGCGCTGTTATTGTTGCATCATAAGACTGGAAGTTACTTGACAGGAGTTCATCATTCGCCAGGGGATGGGGAGCTAATGTGCAGCTACGAAAGAAACAATGGGGTTGCTAAATGAGGCTGAGGTTGTGCCGTAGCATGGACAGAGCGAAGAAGAAATCGACTATGCAAATTGTTTAACATTTACTTCGGTAAACCGAAGAAATCTGCGTTTCGTCCACGCGGGGAAGTTCAACTGAAAATTACAGATCCCGGCGCTGTTCCAACTTGTTCTCGTACCTGCTCGTTTGTAAAGTATAGGTTCGCGAGTTCCGTAACCGCCTCTTGCGAAGAACTCTGCTTCGGACACGTGCTGGCTGACTTCGAACGTCCTGGAAGAATTTGATAACTGAAGTGAAAGCGAAATCGCATTGCGAGAACTACATCAAAAATTTTCCTGGTAGTCTACAAGCATGAAACTATACAGGATGAGTCACGAAAACAGAACACCTGAATTTCGCTGTTGTTATTACTGCACGAAAAAAAATTTGGAAAGAATTGCAATTACCGAGAAAATACTATAAGTTCTTGTTTACAACCATCGAAAACTATACAAGTACTAGAACTTCAAAGGAAAATTCATGAAAATCAAATTTTACAACGTTTACGGAAGATCGACTTGAAAACCGAGTGGCGAAAAATCGATTCGATGGCGGATGAAAGTTTGACGGTCCTCCAAGGGGTGAAAGGAACAAAAGCGAGCGGCACGCGACTCTTCGCCGTTGAAAACGGAGCTTAAAGTTGTCGAAACGCGAGTAAAGGCACACTGCCCGTCGATCTATCGGCGTTGTTTTACATAAGAAAAGGCCTGAATGCGCTGTTAACGACATCGGCGACGGGTGACGGGTTGCAAAACGCGAACTATCTCGGGCTCTGTTTAGTTTCTTTTGAAATCCGCGGTACGTCATCCGAGGGTGGCGGCGTTCCTGCACGTGCGAATTCATAAAACATTCATCGGAGTCGTTCCGCGCGGCGTAACGACCGCGGAAAAGTTTCATCCCGCGCTCTCTCTCTGATAACAATGGAAAGAAATTGAATGTACAACCTACAAAAACTGTCTCCCCTTCTTCAGCGCGTGAACGGCGCTGCGAAGCGAGTAACGCGAGAAAAGGGATTCTTCTTCGAGCTCCGGCGTCGATCCGGTGTCGAATTTTAATACGACACCTGAGAAGCGCTGTCCAACCTTTGCTGGATGTCAGGGGAAAACTTACAATGAATTGTTTTGTCTCTCGCGGGACGGTTCAGTTCCAATTACGATTATCCAGATCTGATTTATTATTTATCGCTGGATTTACATATTTACAGAAGAAGGTAACTCGTAAATTTATTACGTTCAGAACGAGACAAAAAGTTCTTAATGATTCACTGGAAGCATTGTTCCATTGTGTTTCACAGATCTTATAGAACACATTATTAAATTTAATGTAGAACCGAGTAATGAAAATGAAGAAATAAATTTATTACTGCAAAAATTGTTTTAAACGCAGCCTTGGTTTATCAGCTGCAAACGACGGAGTCATTTAAATTGGAATGACTTCAGCGTTGTGATATAGAAAAACAATCATAATCCTCAAAGGAGCCAGTATTCGTATCCAGTGATAAGGAAAAAGTGTTATGATGGTATTGCCGACCTCGGCACACTTACGATTATAAAGAACAATAAGTAGTGATAATACGAAGTTTCATAATTACTTAAGTTTCCGCGAAGATTACAAAACTCGAGTGCACAAGGCAGAAACTCAAGAGCACGCATAGTCGCTGGTGCATATATCGTCGTTGTTTAACTTCAGAACTTCATTGTTCTCGAGGCGGAATCATCTTGATTCAAGCACAGAAACTTCTTGTGCTCTGTGTAATCATGAACGTTAAGTCAATTCATCGCTTTACACGAATTTGCCGATATGACAAATTTACAGAACGATCCAAAAATCATTTTAGCTGTGTCTGAAATAAAACGTACTTTATAATTTTCTTTGCGGGTATGAAATCATACATCGTATAGCATTATTATTGTGTACTATATCTTTACGAGGCATCTACATGTATATACCATCAAGTACCTCGTGTAATATGTAATCAATAGACTGCGGATCTTCATGCAAAATAAAAATTGTTTGCATCGATTGCAAGAAGTAGAAACCAAATTGAATTATTTCTTCCCTTAATGATCTTAATAGAGAAGAAATCATATATTGACATCTTCAATTTTTTAAATTCTCCAACCATTTTGATTTTCATCTTATCAATTTTGCTATAAATGCATAAAGATCCGCAGTCTAGTAATCAGTAGACCATTGTAGATAGACGTATTTTCTTGAAATGTTGGGAACTGTCAATAAACGGACTGAATCTCCGCAGACAGGAGTATAGGTATCCGAATAAAATATCCATCGGTCGGTATTAAATTTGGGTATTCATATTTTTCGCAGAGATTGGTTAGATCTCCCGAGACTTCTAATCCGGCGAAGAGAGTTAATCTTGAGGGATTCTCTCTCGCGTCGACGACTTTATTCTCCGCCGTAGAAATGAAAGTAAATAGTACGACGGTGGGGGTCACTATTTTTCACAGCGAGTATTCTCGGATCCGAGATTGGTCTCGATGAATCGGGCCGGTTTCCTGCGATTCGTCAGAAATCGAAATTGAAATCGCTCCCTCCCGTGTTCCGATTGGGTCCCCATGGATTATAATATGCGTTCGCGTATTGGTAATTGCGATCCGGCTGATTTGCCTGGCGGGTTTCGTTCGCCGGTTCGTTGGTTACGAATCAACTCGAATTACAGGAGTGAAAAAGTGTGGACCCGACATGTATTCCGCGATTTGCATTGACCGGCTGCCGGTAATAGTTGATTGTGCCTATAATCGGTCCGCTAACTGCGAATTTTTAATATGCTCTCGCCCCGTTCCCTGTTTACAGGACCTCCAATTGACGGTCCAGTTTAATTAGATTTTTCGCAGGGCTTTTTCGTAAGTTACACGATCGGCCATTCGTGTAACGCGGCGCAATGGGATCAACGCAAAATTGTGCTTTTCGAATCCGTTGGATATTACGTACTCTATTGTGAACAGTAATCGAGCCGCTTCGTTTAATGTGCAGCGATCAATATATTGATAGGGGCCGAGCGTTTGAGATTGTTGCGTAAAGTTGGCAGCGTTGCGACAAACATTTGCACGCATTTCTACGTCATCGTTCTAGTGTTGTATTTCATGGTTCTTCGCGGAAGGGACATCTCCAAGGGGATGAAGATTAAAAACCGATTAAACGTGCAAGGTTTCCCGGCGTCCTCCGCGTTTCCTGCGTCCAGTGCAGCAGCAATTAAAAGAACTTCCTCCGGGCTGGATTAGGAAAGTTCGACGGCGGAAAGCGGAGCGGAGAAGAAAAATGGCCGCGGGTGTAACGAAGTAAACATTTCCGATTCCGCGCGAGGAAGTACACC
The DNA here is from genome assembly GCA_028455795.1 of Lasioglossum marginatum. Classification (NCBI taxonomy): domain Eukaryota; kingdom Metazoa; phylum Arthropoda; class Insecta; order Hymenoptera; family Halictidae; genus Lasioglossum; species Lasioglossum marginatum. Next base: position 1,399,306 of record CM052261.1, on the reverse strand, counting down.
CCCGAACCGAGGTCGGGCCACCTAGGGACCGCGGTCGAAGGTCCTTAGCTGTCAGGAGCACCGTTTGTGGAAATTGTTTGGACGTCTCGACAGGTTGCCGTTCGTTTTTTTTCCTCCTCGGGCCGCACAGCGTCGCCGTCTGTTTTCCAAGCCAGCGGGAACATCGGTCGCCGGTAATCCCGGGCCACGTGCCACCCCTCGTTTTCCCTACGACAGTAATATATCCCCGAAGGACAAGAATCAATGACTGATCGTCCCGGTGATCGAGACCAGCGACTCACGGGCTCGTGCGTCGCGATCGACAAACGATGAAGATTGATCGCGACGCCTCTCGGCTCGATTCGGCTCCGCTTTGCGGATATCCCCGCGGCGATACGTCCGCCGCGATTATCGTTTTCGGCACCGACCAATAATTCTTACGGCGTAATCTGCGCCCCGGTAATCCGCTTATCGTTCTTCCGCCCCTGCGCTCACTGACTCGCGGACGTAACGCGATACGCAATTAAGACCGCTCCTGCAGGAAAATTCGTTGAATAAAGGGAACGATAGCGATCTCGGTTTACTGGCTGCTGCCGACGCTCCCGTGTTATGGCAACTGCGGATCGACGACCAGCGTTAAAACAACGTTCATGGTTTAAGGTGTCCCGGATTTCGAGGCCGTTTTCGCACGAATTATTTTCAGAAAAACTATGGAAGATTACTATAAAACTACGGAAGAGAACTATGGAGTATGTCAGATACGTATGTGATTTTTTAAAAAATGTATTCATTGTCAATAAACATTGCATACGGATCACGAATGTGAGGCATGCAGAGTGTTGAATTTCTACGAGGTTATGAAATAAAGCAATGCCAAGGATTAGTACAGGATTATGAAAAACTGGATATAAAGAGTTTATTCAGTAGGTGAGAGTACAGAAGAACAGTTCAACTAACCAATCCTAAAAAACGTTTTCAACGTCTACCTTCGACAAGACCGTCTTTTTATTGATGGTCGAAGGGTAGGTATAAGGGATAACGGCGCAGATGGAACTTATTGTTAAACAGATCCTGAATACCTAATTTAACACTTCCACTTATTTAGGACCGTCGCTCCCACTTATTGTTAGATTAATTCTAAATACCTAATTTAACACAGGGATACCAGAGAATTCAGACATCAGAGGTACGCATAATCGTGTACGAGAATATAATATCCAACGATCAGTCTGCAGTAGGTATAATCAACTTTCTCTTGGAATAGGAGAGAATTCTAGTCTGGTTGTTACCCGGAGGTGTCGCGGAACGGAACAGCGAAAGGACATTTCCGAACCGCGAGATATGCCAGCTGGTCGCGGTTAATTATTCCGCAAGCAGCGACGCTTCCTTCATTAAATTCATCCTCGCCTCAAAACGTTGTGAAATCAGTTATTCAAAGAAACAGTACCGGCGCGCAGTAGATAGACCCGTCGCGTGGTTCCGGTAATCCAATCCTCGCACTTAATTCTGTTCTAGCCACGCGGAATTTCCCGTGTTTCGCGAGCGAAAACGCCCGCGGGCTTCGCGTCCGCCGCGCTTTGTGGCCGCGTTTCTTGCTCGCTCGATCAAGGGATTCAACACAAAGCGACTACTAATGCAACGATGCCCGAAAATGATCAATCAGTCGACCGTTCGAAGCAACAGCCCCGAGATCAAACCGATTAGAACTGAAATCGTCGATCGGTGAATCCGATTTCTGACGAGCCGAAATCGCGAAACGCTTGCGCATTCAGATTTTTAAGTGAACCGTAGCTAACAAATTTCGGAACGAATTTTTTCAGAAACGGCTGTGTAGGCATTGTTGCGGTAACATTTCGATCATTTCTATTTTTCATTTAACACTAAACCTACCGAGCCCTAAAACCGATTAAAATGTTTTAGCTGATAAAAATGACGAGGCTCTATTACCACGTTTTTATTAACTCGCTTTCTTGTCTGTCTGTTTGTACAAATATTTTCATAGCTATTAAAAATTCACAATCACAAATTTTCGGAACTATCTCTTCGGGGTTAGTATGAGGCTAGGAAAAATTAGTTTATACTTTTTAGTTCGTCTTAAAACGCGGTGGTTACTGAACGCGTACCGTGAAAACTGAAGACGAACTCTATTAACTCACAGTATAATTTCACATTTTGTAAGCTTATTAATACCAAGATTTTTACGGAACGTAATCCGCGCAAAATAATAATCGACGTAATTTCATTTGCGGGACAATGAAACGGTGATGGTTTGCGCGAATTCCTCAATTTACAGGTACCACGGGCGTTAAAAGTGAAATAGCAAAGCATCGTCTGCTTTTATTAAAAATTTCTCTGTAGTGTGTTAAACCGATGAGCACAAGCTTTCACATATTTGCTACATTCTTTCGCCGGCGTGTTTCTCAACTCGATCAGATTCCGTTTCGAACGAGCGGAATGCATATTCAAGTAATTATTTAATCAACCAAACGTCCGGGCGAAAGTTTCGCGCGCGGTGCTCACGCTAATATCATTTATTGCCTGCGAGAAAAAAGAAGGAGGATACACGTTCCGCTCGTCTCCGCGCGACAGGGGGTGGGATAGGAGCGTCGGCCGGGAACTTTTTAATTACCGAGAGAGGCGAGCCGAGAGTACACATTCTCACACTTTTAAGATTTCCAGATCCGGGAGTTCCGCATGCGGGTCACGAGCGAGAAACGGGCGGGAAAAGCGCGAAGGGTCGACTGTAAATTCAAATTAGCCGGAGATTGTCCGCGAACGTGCGATCGGGTAATCTCATTCGGCTGCATTTACTCCGTTGATCCTGAGAAATCGTAAAGACTTAAATGTAATTAGAAACCTATAAATGAGCGGCGGTTAGCCACGCTGAATGAATATGCGATCACGACAAATCGGTTTAATTTTCGCACGACCGCCATCTTGTAGGTGCAAGCTTATACCCGTGCTACTATTCAGAAACAATGTGCTCCTATGTTCCTACACTAACTATAACCGGAAACCATTTCCTCGTATCGACCATTGCTGGAAATTCGGTCGAGAAGCCAATGAACCGACTGTCTCGTAATAATTTGATGCAGGGTGTGTTCAAAAAAGTTCCCACGCTGATTTTCTTACAGACATGCCGGTAGCCCCATCGATGAAGTGGTTCAATTGATATAAGAAAATCGATGCAGTGCAATATGAAGTAATTAATGGCGTAAATTTCTTCTTTGAACTTGAATTAATAAGAAAAGATAATACATTCGTTCGTAATCAACAAAGAATTTATGAAATCAACACAAAGAACGGATGAAGGATAATAAGTAGACTGCGGATTTGATGCATTCGTGACGAAAATGGACACGTACAATTTAAAGCAGTGAACGAATTAAGAAGATTTAAGGACATCAATGTATTAGTTTCAGCTTAATAAGACAATTAAAAGAAGAAATCAATTTTTATTTTATTCCTGTTTCCCGCAATCAATGCAAACATTTTTCATTTTGCATAAAGATCCGCAGTCTAATAATAAGTGAAGGTTCGAATGGACCCGAGCACCATTGCCAACGTAGTACTCTGACAATCTTCCAGCCGTCAAAAGATTAAAATAATAACCATTTATCCGGGATCCGTACGAGCAACCCTCTCGCAGACGGCTCCGCGGTTTCCTTTCCGCGACCCGTCGTATAATCCGATCTGTACATTTTTTCTCGTCTATGAGAGACAAAAGCGCGGCATTCGTCATTAGCCGGGGATGAACTAATGAGAGAGGGTTGGGCGACATTGCGACAAGTCTAGGGTGGTTGAACCCAATCCGAAATCAAAGGAGGCCGCGCCCGAGCACGCAGCTGCACCGAGGCACACGCGCCGACTTCCAGCCAGGTACGAATTTTGCCCATCGAATGTATAATCAGTAGGCATAAGGTGCTTACAATGTTGTAAAGGGTGCAGCCGGTCCGCCGTGTAAGAGGATTTCGCGGGAAATTCAAGTTGCGTCACGCGGTGCAGGTGGAGAGGGGGAACCGAGACAAGATTTATCGCGAATACAGCGCAATCTTGGCGGACGTGCACCGGAAGCCTTCAGTTTAAACCTCCGTATATCTGTCTAGCTACCAGCCTGCGACCGAGTTAATGCGCGGATCGTTCGTCATTGCAACCGGGCTTTGCCGATTTCGAAGATCGAAATGTTTATCGCTCGCGGATTCCGCGTGCACGCCAGACCGGAAAACCCACCCTTTGATCCCGGTAATTTTATTGTCCTCCGAACGAGCAAGTTGACTCGATATGTTCAACGTTGATTCGCTCAAAGCGGATTGCCGAGGTCTTTTTGTCAGGAGAAATGTTTCTTCAGGGGTGAAGAATGCGGGAGATAGTTCACTTTGTGTCGGTCAACAGGAAGGGCCACGATAAACCCACGCTCTCTCTCTCTCTCTCTCTCTCTTGTTACTTCATTTGGGGTACAGGCTGACTCAAAAGTTCGCGATCGTGACACGTTTCAAACCTTTCGGTTAGCAACTATGTATTGGATCGTTCGGAAAGTGATTTCGTTTTTCGTGTAGAGATGGCATTGCTTCCATTTGCAAAATCGTGGTATATCTTGACAGCTGACATTTCGGACGTAATTTCATAGCTTGCAGTGCTTTCTAATCTTTCAAGTATGTCTTTTTTATCATCACATCAAATATGCAAAATCAAAGTACGCATTTCCATCACCTTTTGCTTTTTTATTACCGCAAGGGTAAAAATGCAGTGCACGAAAGAAAAAGTTGTGCGCTGTTTAAAGAGAGGATGTACTATCGATTACTTTTTTTTCGCTTTCTTCAACATTTTTTATGCGGTGCAAATTCAAATAAAGTCGTGTAAAGTCGTATAACTCAATATTTTGCTAATAAAAAACAGAAATTCTACGAGCATGGGATCTTTAAGTTACCTGAAAAATCGCAATAGACCATAGAACAGAATGTCATAAAACTTATTCTAAATGGTAAAAAATTGGCTTCCATTTTCTCTTACGAAAACGAATTGACTTTCCGAACGACCCAATATTTACACCAATTCTTAAACTCCATGTTCTTCTAAAAGTTATATTAAGTATATTGAACGATTTTTACGATCTCGAGATTAGACTGATTAAAATTGAAATAATTTCTAGTGTTTTTTCTCAGAATCGTTTTTTGACACGACAAAGAACAGAATTTTTCATTCGCCCATTCGCTTTTCAATCATTTCCACACATTCCCCTCGCATCTAACCACACACAAAAGAAAGAAATGCGTGCGCTGAATCAGACTTAGCGGAACAGAGGCGACCCAATAACGATCAATTCGGCCGCGAAAAAACACCAGCTGACTAATTGAATGGGAAAAATGGGGCGCCGCCGTTGGGAGCGATGCTCGTTGCGAAGGGGGAAAAAATGGGTTGCGGGGGTGGGTAGAGTGCGAGCAACGGTTTCCTCGGAAGAGGAACGTGTGCCAGAACTACGGTCACTTAATTGCTACCTCGAGAAACTAATAAAAAGTGTCTGGACGAGGGTGCGAACGGGGGTGTCGATCGAGGGGCGCGTTTCCACGAAACAATGCAATGCTTTTTAGTCGTGGTCTCGGAACGCCGCCGGTTATCGGGGAAACATTTCGAGCAACAGGAACCAGCTACACCCCCGAACTTTCGATATTGCACCATTCACCCTTTATTACAAGTCGCGATCTTGTTTCGCGTAAACTAAACTCGCGATTCTCGCGTTCGAGACCGGCTGGTTTTGGAAAAATCTGTTTCCGATAGTCGATTATATTTCTTAGGTTAGCGTTATAATTTATTTACACTTACAAGGGACATCACCCAAGTGTAACAAACCGATTTTAATGAAATTTAAATTTAAAATCCTGTATAAATTTCAGTTAAAATCGGCGTGTTACGCTTGGGCAATATCCCAATCTAAAGTACTTCGGTAACTACAGAAACAATTATTCGTTTGATAGATTCCACTTTCAAAAATTGTGCGACCTACTCTAGACGCAAGATATTTTCAATTCAAGAGATTCGAGTTCGCCGACTATACTACACAAACTTCGCGGTGTCATAAATTAAAGATGATCTCTAAGCAACCTGGCCGGAGTTATGAATAAATTCGTCGGCGAAGTAAGAAGTAATTTCTGAGAGGAGTGCTGCTCCATCCTTTCGTCGTATCTTTGGGAAATCTTGAAAAACCGAGGGGGGTCCGACGATAAAGGGGCCGCGGGTACCGTAAAAAGGCTGATTGAACGCGAAAATATTCCGCGATATGCGGTAAGATGCCGACCTCGTTATACGTTGCAGGTATTTTCCAGCGATTATCGTTATCATAGCTGTAAAGAATTCTGATAGGTACGATCGGGCCGATCGATCGGTCATGCAATCTCTCTAGCGCGCCGGCGGCCGCGAAATCGCTGCAATCTTCCGTTCGCATTAAATCGTTTTACGTAAATTGCCCTCGTAAATTTGGAGAACTCGCAAGCGACTTCTCGGTCGCGTAATACCGTGTAAACGGATACGCAATGGTAATGTGCTCGGTACCTTGAACGACCCTTCTCAAACCACCCCTATTTTCCCTAAAAACATCGTGTTTCATTCAAAAATGTACACGGTGTTCCCGAGTAATGACAAACAGGTCAACGAAATATATTTAAACGCGTGCATATACACGTACAGCGACTCCCACTAATATTCGGTCACTCTTAAAAAGACAATAACTTTTTTAATATTGTACTATACGATTTGAACTTTTTTGGGAAGTTAGAGCAATTAGTTTGCTACAGGACGTGAAAAGAAATATTTTCGAAAATTGCAATTGATCGGAATTGTAGAAAAAATACTAAAAGTTGCATTTTACAACTTTTTTATGTGTATCTATATTGAAAATTTAAATATTCTGAAAATTTCGTCGAATTCGATCGACGTTGCAATGAGCTACAAACGTTTAAAGATGGTAAAAATTGCAGACCTTCACGATTTTCGGCCTCTAACTGCAGTAAATCTAAGGATTCTTACATCTTTTAATGCCTGTCGTTTTTTCCCGCATCAACCGATTTCGATGAAACTTTCACAGTGCATATAATTGGCACAGATCTACAAAACGTATTTTTTAAATTTTCAATACAGGCTCACTTAAAAAAGTTGTAAAATGCTTTTAGTATTTTCTCTGCAATTCCGACAACTTGCAATTTTTTTTCACAAATTTTAGTCACGTTATGCAGCAAATCAATTGTCCTAACTTCCCAAAAAATTTCAATATCAATTTCAAATCGTATGATCCAATATTAAGAATGTTGTCGTCTTTTTAAAAGTGTCCGAATATTAGTGGGAGTCACTGTATGTATGTACAGATTTATAGCTTGCGCATAAATGTCAGACGAAGTAATTATTATTAGGAAAATTGATTGTTTCGTATTCGAATAACGCGCGACGAGCCAACATTTTTTAATTCATCGCATGTTTCAGTGATACAGGAAATGCTACCGAGGAAATAGTACGTGCTGCTGGTTGTACGATTGCCAAGGATCATTTGCATAGGATTACAATACAATTGGTAGAATTGACATTCCGAGGAACTTATATGTTCGTTTTGGTTGTTGAAAGTTGATGCGCCGGTATTTGTACATGCATTGCTCGTGGCAGACAAATTTACATTCAAATGAGCCCCGCAATAAATCATTAATGGATCGTAATACCTAGAGGACGTTGCGACAAATAAATCTTCTAACCGAATATACCCGCGAAATGAATAATGCCGCAATGTTCCAAAGAAGTCCGGCTAACCAGTGTTATTTCATATTTTTTAGGGTAAACTGTACTATTGCTGGCACTTTTGATTTAAACGGCAAATATTAATAATTCCTGGTATAGAAAATCATTTTTTTATTGCTACTTATTTATATTTCATAGCAACATTGTAAGTTTTCATAACAGTTCCACATATGTCCGTTAGCAAATGTGCCAATGACAGTACTATACGTCTTCCGATTGTTATTCACTGAATATATTTTATAATAAAAGATTTACGACTCGTAAAACACTGCTTGATTTTGCTGAAAAATCTCTGTTAGCTTATAACAATAGAAAGTTAAGCTCGTTTAAACATTTCAAAAAAAGATAAACAGATTTTTACTACGATTTTGGCTTTGGGAAACCATTGTACAGATTACCCTACGTAAAATTGACCGAACTTATAATTTATGTGAAAATTTTGATCTCGAAGAATTCTTAGTGGAATGATATCAGCAGTGTCTTCTAAAATAAATTTATGTTTCGAAGTGGACCAGCTCTCATCCTTTTCGGACGTTTCGCGCATCCGTGGATTTTCCGTGGAAAAATAGAAAAATTCCCTAGTGGCAGCACAACGAGGGTAAAATATTTGGAATACATCCAAGGGAACCTGTGGTGCAGCGGTAAGAAACGATGCACTTTGACCTTCCCGACTTCGCCGTGGTCGCCGGAGAACGTCGAAAACGTTCTGCTCGGGGTCGATTTTGCCTGTGGGACTATTCGGCTGGGGTGCATGTATATGGGTCAGGACGACGTCCCCGCGCGGCTCACAATGGGGACAACAACGGCATTGTCTAGGCAAGCGGTGATAAACGGCGCCGTGATAAAACCGGCCAAGCACGAAGCTGATGGGTTTCGGTGGCTTGAGGGATGACCGTCCCGTTGTTTCGACAAAACCACCCCCCTGCTACCGAACCTGTCGCGTCGCGCGCCTGCATTTTTCCACTTTATCAAGCCACCGCTGATCTGCACCCTCGCGTCCACTAAATATCTTTTATTTTCTATTTTGACAACTGCTGCATTCACTTTTGCGCGGACGGACGCGCGAAATGTCCGCTGGTAGATAACGCCGTGTCTACAATTACGACTGCTTTGTGCCGGACCTTTTTTTAAAGAAGCGCTCGAAGAATAATCTATTTTATAAAAATTGTAAATGGTTCTGTCTGTGATAAGGATACAACAAAAAAATGTTATCCGTCTAGCTTTTTCATTTTTATAAATGATATGTCAAGCGTCCGAATACCGCAATTCGTATACGAGGTTATGAAGTTAACCTCCCGTTACTCGCGCGTATCTCACAGATACACGACTTGCGTCTAATGCGTCTAGAGTGGGAGCAAAAAACGCAAAGTATAATGTATTTTTCAATATATTGTATAATGTATATTCAATATATTCAGTATAATGTATTGTAAAAAATAATGCGTAATTGGCTTATTTATCTAAATTTATAGTGTAAAAATATGATTCGACACTCTAAACACATAAATTTTCTTTGTTTTTCTGATTAAACATATGTGTATCTGAGAGATACAGTGCGACTGTATTTGTCGGGCAGAAGCCGCGAGTAACGGAAGGTTAACAACACACTTTAATAGACAGAGTGCGGTCGAATAACATGTATAAGCGAGCAGGGGCACATTCTACATGTGCATATAAATCGGAAGAAAGGAATAACATTTTTTCATTTGACGCCTCGTTTTCGAGAAAATCAAGTTTAAAGTTCTGCCAGGTTCGCGTGCTTTAATATATGCACAAAGTAGAATTGGTCGATCATGATCAGACGCGTCAGACGATTCCTAATCCCTGCAATAGCACGTGTATTCGCTGCATTTTCAAACTCGATTTTCTCGAAAACGAAACCTCAAACGAAAAAATGTTATTCCTTTTGTTTGGTTTATACGCATATGTAGAATCACCCCCTGTATATTTTAAACTTAAGAAGGTACAAATAAAGGCAAGGTTCGAGGTAAGGTTGTTGTTGTTTTCGAGCGATTTTCGAGATCTGCTTTTCAGTGTCGCGTCGTGTATAAAGTCAGCTCGGATCTTTTCTTATTGGCTATCTTAAAAATGTATGGAGTGACTAAATGATTTCTATTGATGAGTGGGTGGTGTATTTTGGTCGTTGGAGTAGGGGCGCTTTGGTGAAACTATGTTTAGGGTATGCAATCAATTGGATGCGAAAGATATGGGAAAACAATACGGAACTAAACTGTTTGTACAAGATCGCTCTGTCAATGGGTTCGCTCACGAGGAGGTCTCGAAGTGGTGTCCGATGACACCCAAATCAAATCATTCTGGGACTGTCACGTCGCGTCGAGTGTCTCGAGCTATTGCAGCCGACCGTGTCTAAATAAATATAAATCTCACGTTCGGTCTGCTTGAAATCGAACAATGTGTCTGTCCGTACAACTAAACAGCGAGGTCTCTCATCGCTCGCCGCGGCGCCGTACGGACTAGACGATCAGAGGGTTAAGGAAACAGGTAATAAGAATACAATAAAGATCAAGATAACGAGAAAGATCATCGGTACTTACGTATAAGGTTGCGTCGCCTAGTCATGCCTCCGCAAAAAGAAACAATGGTGCCCGATGACATCAATCCTGGCCGGTCCCGTCGGAATAAAATTACGATCCGCGAAAACGTCGTCGTCGAGTCTCCAGCACGAAATTACGTATCATCCACCGTGGTGATTCACCGTGGTTCCCTTGCCCCCTCTGTTTCACTCTCAGGTTTCCCTTATTTGCCAGACCACCGCGGAAACTGATTCGAGGATGTAAATAATCTATTCGCGAGAGCGAGCCAGAGGACGCCGTTCGTCTTGTAAACAACGAGCGATCTTTTATTCCGCGCGCGGTCATAATCTCCACGCATTGTTCGGGACGGGGGATCGTATTTTACTAGGGTGAATAAAACCTCGCGTTACTTTATCGTCCGTAATCGTTTATATTCGCCGGTGCTTCTGGGACCTCGTTTTTATTTTCCACTTATCGTCCTCCTTCCCGCGTCCGGATTAAATTGCCGCGGAAATGGCGTCGCCGCGCCGCTGGCGTCTACCCCGTGATATTGAAAAATTTTCATTTACGAACCCGTCCCTCCCCACTCCGCAGAATTTGCATTATTTTGCGCGATACCTCGTCCGCTTAATTAATCGTTCAACCCCCGCGATTCCCACCCCTCCTCCCCTCTTGATACCCCCAATTTTTCCAGCGTAACGAACACGCCGCGAACGCAATTTTACGCCAACACCGGATTTGTAATTACTTTAAAAATTTCTTTGATGCTCGATGAGATTCTCTCTCTCTCTCTCTCTCTCTCTCTCTCTTTTATAGACCTCGCTCAAATCTAAACACGATATTTTCTTTGATATATTATATTATAAATATAATATATTATAAATTGATATATGTCATTCTCGAGAACTATTGCGATATATGTTATTTTAATTTCAGATGATACGATAGCACAGCTTGGGTAGAAGATTTCTCGCATTTATGATGCATCGCGTTGTTTTAGCGCTCTTAAGGGAAAGCATACGAAGAGACCGTAAAAATGATGTTACGCTGACGTATTTTCTTTTATGTGCAAGATTGCTTTTTATCGGGTAGTTGTCATTATTAGACCGAGGATGTTTACACGTATTTATGGCATTTGTCTTGGCAACACAAGAGAATGTTACCAATTAATAGATAAGCCATAAATTAGCGAATTTTGGACAATTTATGTTGGGAAATAACTGAAATGCTGGAGAATTCAGTTTAAAATATGCTTTATTTAACGGCGCGGAAGGACATCTGAACAGTTCGGCTAGCGGAGTCGAAGTAAAGAAAAAGAATGTTGCAGGCGATAGAGAAAATCAGTCGCCCACTTGAAATAAGGAAAACCCCAAGGCTGCATCGTTTATTGCTCTGGCCCGTGGGTACGAGAAATACCAGATCTGTAATTTTTCTAGAGAACTGCAGTGTATCTCATTCACAACGAAATTCACTTTTGCTGCTTTGGCAGTGGCAATATTATTGCTAATAATCCAACAATTTATATGATAACATATGGTTAGCACACATGTTTAGGTATATTTCAAGATATCATTGGAACTTTCATTTAATCTCGATGCCTGCAGATTCACTTGCAAAGTTGCGACTACACGACACTAACGAAAATCTCTGATCTTCGACAATATTCGCGTCGAAATAACCCTAACTCGCAGCAGGCCCTAAAAATGCATAGATTCCAGGTCGTTCGAGGGGGCTGTAGTACACATACTTTCACATTTTCCCGTCGCCGCCAATATCCCTTGATCACAGGGTTCGCGGGTGTCGACCGCGTCCATTTACCGGCGCAAAAGGGCGTCTAAACGCGATATATGGTGGCGGGGTGGCGGCACGGCAGCCTAAGATCGTTTGCGTCTTATCGATTCGTTTACCTTTTGGTCCTCGGGCCGGGTCTCGCGTTATAAGAACCGTTCAAAGGCGTGGCGCGATTGTTGTGCATAAATTTATCGTTGCCCCGGCGCGGAGTAGTTGAAAAGAATTCTCGTTCGCGCCAGGCGAAAGATGGAGTTTCGAAAGTTTCGCCTAAGAAGCTTTTAATCACCTTGTTGAGACTTTGCGCAGAAGGAACGAGAGAAAAAAAGGTCGGTAACGAAAGAAAGATGCTGAGGGGGGTGGTAGGTACCCTCTGGAATTGCCCTCGCCCCCCTAACTCCGTCATATTGCGTCTCCTCTCCGGGCGCGTTAAACAGTTTTACAAAGGAACGTGATTACGGAATCCCGGGAAGAGGCAGGATTTATGAGTTGTGTTACGGAGGGAAACAACGGGTTCGGCACTGCCTAACAATATATGTTTAGTACTCTCCCCCCCCCCCCCCCCCCTCCCTGATACGGCGTTTTCAATTAACACCCGTGAATGCAGCGCTTTGTGCGTCGACACAAAAACAACACGCGTGCACCCCGAGACGCCTAATAACTTCATCAAATTAATTTCCACTCGTAACTCTGTTAGACGGCTGCGCAACCCTTTATATTCGGACCCTGGATTGTGCAGGTGAGGTTTAAAAAAGGAATTTGCATTAAAATTGGCATTCGTTGTTGTATATCCAGTGACTCCCATTAATATTCGGACACTCTTGAAGTGTCCGTAAGCGTAAAATTGTGAAGAACAATAGTAAAAATTGGTTTTTTCAACTTTTTTAGGGCCACTAACGAAAATTTAGAAGATCTGTTTTTGGTCAACTCGTACACTCATTGTCAGTATAATAAGTCTCCGTACGCCCTTTAGAACAGAATAACTTTTTCATAATTGTACCAAACGACCTGATGTTTTGTAAGCAATTAGAAGCATTGGTTCACTAAATGATCTGCACAAAAGATTTTCCAAAAATTATAATTTACAAGGTTACATGCAAAAATAAAAAAGGCATTTTTTAAAACTTTCTTATTTGGGCCTTTAAAGAAAATTTAAAATATATGTTTTGTAGATTTATATAATAATTTATAAAATAAACTTGAATGTCAATAAAAAATTTACTATAACCAACGTGGTCAGCAGATAAAGGAAGGTTATAATGGCAGTTCATGTTTTGAATTTACCGCCAAATTTCAATTGGCCAGCATGTCGATCGATGATACGTTGCGTTCGTTCCAAATGTTTTCACGTTGCCTCATTACCCTGTATACCGACTTGGCATCAACACGTGTTTCTATAAAGCTAAAATTTTCTTTTGCACTAAGCAAGTAGGTAACAATTTTCTCCTTTTCTTTAAATCTACGCGAAACAAAACATAATAACGGTTATTAAATTACAGACGCAATTCTTCTATTTTTCTTGAAAATGATCTAAAGTAATGTAAGTAAATGTTTCGAATAACAATTGATTGAAACAGTGCGCTGAAAGCATAATAATATCGTTAGCAACAATCTACGATCGACATAAGGAAACATTTATTAAAAATGTTGTCGTCTTTTTAAAAGTTTAAATATTGGTGGGAGTTAGTGTACATATTTATCCGTGTGAACTAGTTCTATATAATAAATAGTTTAAATCTATCTGGACGCGAATAAGCGAATTGTAAGAACTTGAAATTTGATTTTGGTCCCTAAAGTTGCGTCATCCGCATTATGCTTCGGATATACTCCGGAAGAGGAGGTGGAAACGTGGCCACGGGGATGAAACCGGTCGCCGGCTCTTCCCTGGCTGCCGCACGCGGAAATTAGACCGCGAAGTTCTACATAGTTTACGACGTTGACGTGACCATTTTGTTTACACGAGTCGTGAGATAACAGAGGTACGTGCGACGGGGCGGCCGACTCACCCGCCAGTCTGTCGAAGAAATTCTGTATCGAGCCTGCCGCAACAGCCACCCACGTCGAATCGAATCTTCGTTACGGATATTGGTAAACGATTTTCGGGGCTTGATACAACACGGCCGTATCTCGAGGAAATAACTGGCAAAGATAATTCCGGGGTATCGTCTCTTCTATTAGATTGGCTGGATTTCTATGGCGAGCCTCCTACATCCTCTCTGTCTTTCCGCTGAGTTTCGTGCAAATTGATCAGGACGCCTTCGATATTCCTTCGGGTCTCTTGGTTACGGCTGGATTAAGACACCGTTAACTTTATTTTGCATAAAAATTCGCAGTGTAATGATAACACATTTATCATCTAACAGTAGATCCTGAAAGTATTTGAACGCTAAATTTCGAATTCTGGGGGAATCGTCGATATTTGAGTTGTAATAATTTCAACTTAATAATATAATTTAAACTTATTATATAATTTAATAATATAATCTAAACTATTTATTATAATAATAATTTAAACTTATTTTGAAGCTTGAAGCTTTATCTTTGCTAGTGATTATTCTCAAGAGGCGGATATTTTAAATACTTTCTGGACCCACTGTATCGCAAAATCCCAAAAACAGAATTGGATGAAATGAACGGACAAAGCTTGCGTACACAATTGAGTGACTAAAAACGTGTAGAATGGCCCACAAAATGCTAAAATAAAATGGAAATGTCCGTCAGAAATCGTGTCGTCGATCGGAACCAGTATTTTCACCGGTGAAACCGAGAAGTCGTTTTCGATCTGCGATTAGTTTTTCGATTGTAACCAATCCGTTTATTAATAATTCGTCGGCGGGCAGCGTTTCCGGTGTGAGCGGCGCGGTGGACGATAGAAATGTGGCCGGCACGCGCGACGTAATTCGGATTAACTCGTACACGTGACGCGCGATTTGCGTGTGGATGCGCGGAGAGGACACATTGCGGAACGGAGGCCGACGCAATGCCGAAATTGGCGATACTGAAAAATCAAATAACGTGCACCGGCACTGCGTCGTAGCGCCGTGTCACGTTCGTCCTGTCCTGCGGCGTTACAAATTAACCGCCGCATATTTTCCGTGACTCTGTGCGTTAAGCGGGTCGCGATAATAGCATCGACCCGGAATAATTTATATAGAGAAACCCGGCCGCTGGACCCGTTGGTTTTCGAACGCGCGGAAAACACGCCGGGTACATGCGCCCGCATCCGATAACGAGCCTCGTCGCACTCGCTACCAAAAGCTTCGTTTCTTTTGCGGTCACGCTGCGCTAAACGCTATGTCCCGTTTGTCCACGGCCAAAAATCCCGTATTTTTTCGCGGGTCTCGCTACAGGAAACTCGCCAAACGCGTACCGATCAACTAAACCGTCCCGCGCGAATTAAATACGATAAATGTTATATCTGCAGTTCCCTGTATCTAATACACAACCGATTATTCGTATTATTGTTTGGTTTTGTACGATTTTGTATTCTCTTTTTCCAGTCCTTAACCCCTTGCCCTACGATGTATTTTTTTTGTAGATCATTATTTCCTAAAAAAGGAGAAAATTTGTAGCTATTGTATGCCTACCATATACGTTCGCCAATAGCTGTACACTAACAAAACCGAAATAGAATTTTACTCCGGTTTGAAGGAAATTATTAACATACATTTTTATGTACGTATATACGTTTACTAAAAGATAAGACAATTAACCCCCTGCCCTACGATTTATCTTACGGTTTCAGTGATTAGAACTTTTCTTAGATCGTAACTTCCTAAAAAAAGGAGAAAATTGATATAAATTGTATGCCTATATGTTCTCCAATAACTGTATATTAAGAAAACCGAAATAGAATTTTACTTCGGTTTAAAGGAAATTATTAACATACATTTTTATCAGAATCTGTTCAGAACCTTCATCACGAGTCAGACACGATATTGTAAGGCAAGGGGTTAAAAGTAATATCAGTATAGGTTGACGTTAGAAATACAATATAAAGCACAGATTAATTCAACATCGTCCAGACGTTCCATTTAAAACAGTATGAACTGCTGGACAAATTACCAGTGAAAATTGTACGTCCGTGGTCCGAGCGAGTGTAGAGAACATTTTCCAAAGAAACAATGCACGGCTGTTGATATTTATAATGGAGCCGAAAGACTTCAAAGAGCTCGAACCTGGTTGAACGAGGCAACTTCATTTAACGCGCAATTGTGTTACAAGGTAAATGTTTTAAACGTTAGCTCTCGCAGCGGAAGACTTCATTGGCAATAAATAAACGGCCCCAATTATTACATTATTTTCCGCCGATGTTTCCTTCGGCGTTTTATGTTTTTCTTTCCATATTCAACTTCTGTTCCCCTTCTGGTACAACCGTGAAACGAACTTGCTCCCAGCAACTTCGAAACGCGGCGAAATTAATCATTTTAGTGGACTCTCGCAATTAATTATGCTGGGTATCATGGTTAGCAGGAAGAAAGTAGGAGTCTCCGCTCTCAGAGGACTGGGAATGGTTTTTATATACAGCTGTGCACAAGCATAGTTTTTCATCCCTGTTGAACGATGGCGGCGCGCCTATGGCGTGACTGCCAGCAAACGTGGAATTTGTGCTAATTTTCCGATTGGTCAACGCCCACGCTAATTCAGGTGCGTGGTCATTAACGCCATGCCCTTTTCAAGCCATGCCTTTATTAGCAGGAAAAATTAAATCGACAAATGACGAGCGGTTAGCATTCGTTATTTGAGTTTGGACGTCGAATGCAGTGAAGTAGACTGTGTCAATAGTAATTGTCGTTCGATTCTTTGTGGAAGATAAGTCCTTACTCCTCAATAATAATTAAACTTTCTTATGAAATTATTCTCTAAAAATATTTCAATAAAATTTTTAATATATCGCTGCTTTGGAAGAAAACCGGCATAACTCAAAAAATTGCGATTGTTCGCTTATGTCATAATCGAAATGAAGAAGGGATATATTTTTATATGGGAAAGTATCACAAATGTAATTCGCTAAAATTAGTTAGCTAAGCCCTTTGGCTAAAACTGAAGTTTTTTTTTAAAAAAGGTGTCACATTTCTAAAACCCTAGGGTTAACCCAGATAGCACCGAACGTCCGTTGACATTATTCGGACGTCCGTGGGATATACAGAGGTTCACTGGACATCCATCGGATGTCCGGGTGCTATTTGGGTAATATTTCGGTTAGAAGAAAAAAAAACTGTACAAAAGTTACCTCTAAGTATATACTTTAAATAAAGTAGAAGATATTGCTGATGCGATTTTATGGAAATAAGTGATATTCGGTTGAACTTTGGTTAAATCTTAACTGAAGATAAATAATTACTAAATATTAATCTAAAAATAGTTTTTAAGATATTGTAAACGAACTGCAGATTGTACCAAAAAATAGTAACGACATTTTTCTTTCATCGCTTCCAAAAGGATTCTCGTTACAGCTAGTATTTCCTTACGGAACCCATTCAATTTCGCGCAGGAAGAAAGAAATTTATGAGCACCTACGATCGAAACCCCTAGAGCTCCCGATATTAATTAAATATGCAGCAGCAGTTATCCGAGAGCCATCAGAACCGAACGATTGAAGATATCCGGAGGTCGTGCAGCGAATCGATTCCCACGATGAAATAAACGTCCAGGAAGCCGGGAATCATTGCCGGTGTAGCCGAGTGAATTTCCGGTGGCAGTTAGTTTGTTACGACGAAAGTTATTTCAATTCCCGCGATTTGTTTCTGGCAGTCGGGCCTGTCACGCGGATACAAAGAATCTCACCGTGGGGCACACGCGAAAGATTTCGCCGTGGTTCGCCGTGGCTCGCCGTGGCCGATAAATTTCCGTCATTATTCCGCTTCAAAAGCATCCTCAAATTTCTTTCATTCTCGGGCTCAGAGCAATCCGGAGGAGCCCGGAGGCGAATGTCCACCGGTAGGAATCATATCCGACGAGCAATTAATCAACCAAAGCCTAATCGATACTCGAAAGGGTGGTGGAGGGCGAGGAGATAGGCAGCAGAGGTGAGCAGCGAGAGAACAAAATTGAATGGGCTCTCTAAAACGATTTGTAGAGATGCGGGCAATGGGGAAGCTTTGTCGTGTTCCAGCAAAATCGCATTATCCCTGATAATAAAGCAAACCCGCTGGTTCGAGGTTACCTTCCTCGTATCGGTCCGAACCGACATCCTTCTTTCTCCGGGCGATTGTCGCAAATTCCGACCGCTGCCCCTTAAAAGCAGCCTCTCCGCTCAGAAGGTTGCCACCGTTGCTTGATTTGATTCGAGAAAGCACGGCCGTTTAGACGACTGGTATTGTAACCAGCTAAAGAAAGGAGCAGACTCTCGCCGACCGGTACAACCACGGCGCTCGAGAGGCTTCTTCATTCCACTGTATTTATTTCCTTCGCCAATCCTCTTTGAAAATATTTACTTTCCACGGACACTCGGGACAATCGGAATAATTGATATCAACCTGCAGCTAATGGAAATCACTTCGTACGCACTGGGCTAAGTCTCTATTGCGGTGGAAAGTGTACAGGGTGTCGCCGACCTGGTGATACAAGACGCAAAAAAATAAGTCGAGAAAAAAGAATAATTTTGTTTTAGGGCTTCATTCCTGAGAAAATGGATATTGAAAATTCAGCGAATACAATCACCGCGAATGAAGAAATAAAAAGAAGGGGGTTCGAAGGGATCGATAAAGAAATAAGTCGACAAAAAAGAATGTTTTATTTCTTGTAAAATTCAGCGAACACAACGAAGCGAGTACAATCAACGCGAATGAAGAAATAAAAAGCTTCAGGACGATCAGAGAAAAAGATAAGATAAAAAAATAAGTCGACAAAAAAGAATGTTTCTTTTTGTAAAATTCAGCGAACACAACGAAGCGAGTTCAATCAACGCGAATGAAGAAATAAAAAGCTTCAGGACGATCGCAGAAGAAGGGTTCGATAAAAATGTGTTCGTAGTATTGCTTCCTTTATTGTTTGGAGACGCAGAAAGAAAGTGCATGTGTCCCGACGTGGTAATTACACGGAGGATCAAGACAAATTGGAAGTAATCTTAATCCGTCGATTCGTTCCGACAGCCATGTCCCTCTTCGGTAAATAAACTGATTTCCACCGGCCCACAAAGATACCAGCCCGCACACCGTTGGTACCGCGGCAATTTCCGGGCGGTATACACTGCCAAGATTTACTCTGACACATCGCAATGTTTGTCGATAGACAACGTCGGATATACAGAGCCTCTTCTAGGCGAGTGCTCGTCTATGCGCCACAAGGAAACGTCGATACGACGCCGACAACGACGCCCGGCGACGATGCTGCGACGATCCAACGGAAACGCAAGTCCCGCGATAAATCACTACGTTTTACGTCGTCTGATTTCCGATCCACTTTCCAGATACTCGTTCCTGGCTCTTGCGCGTTTGTTTGCACGCCGTGAATAATTGTCAAAGACGATCACCGATTCCCTGTAACATTCAGACGCTCCTCGGAAGAGAACAACCTTTTCCAAGCCGATCCAGAGCTTCTATTAGAAACTGGATGGTCTAGTTTTCCGGACGATGTGTCAAAGAAATTGTTAAAAATTTATAATTAGATTAATGACTGCGGATCTTTATGCATAATCTTCTTCAGAACATTGAGAATAATTTTATTCATTATAAACAGACGATTCCGATAGATGTCGAAGCACAGACTAAAATATGAATATATTATAAACGATAATACTGAACACAGATTATACATTTTTTGATTATTTACATGCCTATTAGTTATAACTAGACTGCGGATTCTATGCATTTATGAAAAAAATGGGCACGTACTATTTGAAACAGTGGACATATTAAAAAGATTTAAGACGACCATTGTATTAGTTTCACCTTGATAAGATCATTAAAAGAAGAAAGAAATTTTTGTTTGGATCCTGTGTCTTGCAATCGATACAAACATTTTTTATTTTGCATGAAGATCCGCAATCTAGTTATAACATCGAGTACTTCGCCCAATTAATTTCTGTCTTCCTTTGTTTCAGGTAAGGAAATCATCAACTACCCTTAGCTGCAAGAATTTATTCGTCACCGGTAATTATCGTAATTTCAATCTACGCCTAGCGTTACAATGTGCAGTCGTGATTAGTCAGAGGATTTTTATGAAAATGATTTTCTCTACTCTTCGTTCGAGAAGGTTACGTATTTCAGTTCCTGATGCAATTAACGGGATTCAGCAGTACGTAAACATTTTGTATCGCAGAACCGGTTCCAGCATGTCTGCGAAAATCATCCTACATTTCTAACACGTCACGCGTAGATGAAGATTACATGGAACGCTTAGATCACGCAGCGGAGTTCACGGTGGCATAGAAACTGCCGCGTAATATAATTAACGACGTGGAATCGGGCTACCGATGTAACTGCTTTAACCTATTTAACCGGGCACAGGTTGCGATGCTAATCGTTGACAAAGCGACGAATAGCCGCTTATAAAGGGAGGTCGGCGAAACTCTTTAAAATCTGCCGCAATCCGACACATTGCTCTTGTAAGTAATTGCTCTATTACCATTGCGTAACGTGATTCAAGATACCGTGTCGAGGAAAACGGAATATGTACTCTCCTACGCTGAATTACACAACCTAGAATTCTGCATTTTTACGAAATATTCGAGAATCTCAAAAACACGTTTCTCAGGTATGAAGATTCGTTGAAACGACTCAGAACTAGTCTTTGTTGAAAGACTTCCACAACGTCGCACGAGGCACGTGACCTTAAAAGTAACTGGTACATGTTCCCTTATAAAAATGACAAGATTGATTTTATTTAGACTTTGTGCAGCTCCTATTGTAATATGTGCTCCACTAAAAAAGATATCTATACAATCATTTC
This sequence comes from Lasioglossum marginatum, assembly GCA_028455795.1. Classification (NCBI taxonomy): domain Eukaryota; kingdom Metazoa; phylum Arthropoda; class Insecta; order Hymenoptera; family Halictidae; genus Lasioglossum; species Lasioglossum marginatum. Next base: position 1,378,337 of record CM052261.1, on the reverse strand, counting down.
TCATGAAATTATTTTTATTATATCAATAATCGTAAAATAAAGAATTTTATGATAGGTTTAGTGTTAAGACGCTGGATCTTCAAAGTCTAGCTACAGTGGCCGGAATTAATATTCGGACGCTCTAAAAAAGACGATAACTTTTTTGGTATTGTACTATACGATTCGAACTTTTTTTTGCTAGCTGGAGCAATTAGTTTACTACAGGATGTGAAAAGGAATTTTTTCAAAAATTGCAATAGATCGGAATGCTAGAAAGAATACTAAAAGTTGCATTTTACAATTTTTTTATGTATTGAAAATTTAAAAAATACGTTTTGTAGATCTGTGTGAATTAAACATATTCTAAAAATTTCGTCAATATCGGTCGACGTTGCAATGAGCTACAAACGTTTAAAGATGGTAAAAATTGCAGATTTTCACGATTTTCGGCCTCTAACTGCAATAAATCTAAGGATTCTTACATCTTTCAATGCCTGTCGTTTTTTCCCGCACCAACCGATTTCGAGGAAACTTTCACAGTGCATATAATTGACACAGATCTACAAAACGTATATTTTAAATTTTCAATATAGGCTCACTTAAAAAAGTTGTAAAATGTTTTTAGTATTTTCTCTGCAATTTCGACAACTTGCAATTTTTTTCACAAATTTTAGTCACGTTGTGCAGCAAACCAATTGTCCTAACTTCCCAAAAAAGTTCAAATCGTATTGTACAATATTCAAAAGATTATCGTCTGTTTTAGAGCGTCCGAATATTTATTCCGGCCATTGTAAATAGAAATTTCAACAGAATACTGAAAATATATTAAGAGTACTACGTTGGTTTTCACAAAAGTATCTCGAACATTGATAAAAGAAAAATCATAGTGCGGTGCGCAGCATCGATTTTCGTAGCAATCGGCAATGCCTCGCGGAACACAGTCATGTATCGGGAGTTTAATTTAATTTCCGAGCAGGAAACGCTTAAGGACCAGGTGCTCGAGAGCTATCCGTGTCACCTAACACAATAAGAAAGGCCTCCCGCGCGACTGCTAACGAGAAGCAGCAGCACGTACGAGCGTGTAAAGCCGAGGCTGTGCGGAGGGTAACGTGTCAAAATTCGGCAAAAAAATTTCACGGTGTTGCTTCTCGTTAGCGTGCGTCGACTCTTAGCCGGAGTTTATCAGATCGATGGGCCAAACGTGCCGGTGGCGTATTTGCCCGCGATGCATTCTCGAGCCTGGAGTTCGCGCGCGAAATTAGGGAAGTTAATTGAAACCGTTCCATCTCGCCGGCACGACGTTGCTTGGCGTCGTTTAATAATAAATCGCGAGTCGGCCGGAATTGCGCCTTGACGCAACGGCAACAATGGTAACGGGCCAATTAAGTGCACCAATCCCGAGTAACCTGATTATCGGTGAATGGTTCAGCGAATTCTCGATATCTTTTCGCATCGGTTTTTCGCCGTTCCCGCCCACTCATGCTTAACACGATTCCCGTGTCTCATTCTACAACTTGATCGATCTCTTCTTCTTCTTATTTCATTCTTCAGCATTAACTATGACTGTAGATTGGGGTGAACCTTATTTTTCAATTGTGACATTTTTAGCACGCTGAAATTGGGTTGGCAAGAAACTAATTTTGGTACTTTAAGGTGAAATGAAACCGAACTTCTTTATTCAAGCGATGAACTTTTATCAATAAAATATTTTCTTATTTGTTCTTTTTGGCAAAAGATCATCGAACAAAATGGAAAATATCTTATTCAATAAGATCATTGCTTGAATAATAAAATTAGGCTCTATTTCACCTTAAAATACCGAAATTACTTTCTTGCCAACCGAATATATCAAAAATTTTAAATCAATCGGACGTCGGGAAGACGTGGCACATCGAATGCGAAGTTTTGGAATAGAAATATCTGCACCCTAAACGTGAAGGTACAGTAAAGAATTATATACTTTCTATATATATCTGTATATCAATCGTATTTGTGTTAATATAGCATGGTTAATGTTTTTGGCGCAAAAGTTCGATCGTTTGTTACTATATACTATAAAGCAATTTTGCAAATTACAGGTTAAGTACTCGACGTCTCGATCTTTGTTTGTCAAGATCAATTAGAATTGCGTTTGCTTTGTGATGGAATTTAATAAATTCGTTAATACTGTGAAGCATGTGTTAAAGACATGCTGGTTATCGAGACACTTTCTTAATCTGTAATTTGCAAAATTGCTTTAGAGTATATAGTAACAAACGATCGAAAACATTAACCATTCTATATACTTTCTATAAATTAAAAATTGATACGGGAGGGATGATGGTTCCGGAAACGGTAGCAACAAATTCAGATCACCATGAGAGGAGAACAGATATTCTAATTGGGACGTGAAATGACCAAGCGAGATTAATTTCATCGAGCCGAGTAAATGGGACGGGTGGAAAAGCGTCGATAAATTCGAATGGGAATCGGATTGACGACAACGCTCGTCGAGAAACAGCCGATCTTAATTAAAGTGTGAAAAAGCCGGTCGGTTGTCGTTCGGTTTCCGCCGCGACGACAAATATTTTCGCTGACGAGGTAGTCGCGGATAATGCCGAGCTCGGCGGGTGGAGATCGCGGGGCGGGAGCCAGAAGCTCGGCCATTCTCTTAACTATTATTGACACTGCAAGAAACGTCGATACAAATCCGCAAAACATTTCCACGGGGCCGCAGGGGAGACAGGGGGCTGCTTCAGAAATTTCAGCATCGGCGTTGTACAAATACTTACTTTGGAGACTTATCGTCGTTCTAATTAACACGGCGGCAACCGACGCGGCGCGGCGACCCCTCAGAAACATGTTCCCGCGTCGTTGAAGATCTGGGAATGAAGTTCTAGTAATTAACAGCTTAGAGCTTCGCGTTCGAGTAGTTTAAATTGAGAACTAATTTCGCCGAACTGTGGCTAAAATTGTATATTCGGCGAACCAATTTGCGAGCAAATATGAAAACCCCGGTAGGTGAATCGTCGGGGATAAAAATTGCACGGAAATAATTAACGCGGCACACGGTGATGATAATGACCAATCTCGCGGCCGTACGCGCATTTTTGTATCTTGAATTAATTCTGGCTTTTAATATGTGCGTTCTCTATTAGCGAATTAATTTTATGCATGTTGTTTGAGGTCGTAATTATTCATGATATTTGGGGATTTATGAGCCTCTGCTTAATTTTGTTGATGTTGCGCGCAGGAAAATATTATTTGATCAAATTTTAAATCTGGAACACTGATAGGAAAATAATATTGTTACGTGGAAACGAGAGCGTGTTGGTGAATACTGTATGTTTCACGCTCATTTTGTATAAATTATATTAGAATGCAGTGTGACGCGATATGATTATAGCATAAGTCCATAGTGAAATTAACACGGCAGTCAAGGTATTAAATAAATATAAATCTCATGGTTCCATACTTAACATCGACGTTATGAAGCTAAAATGATGGGATAGAAATATTTTTTTCTGTTCACGAAGTTAGCGATATCGAGAGGGATTGATTAGAACTAAATAAAATAACAGATAACCAATTGCAGGGGTTAATCAACGGCTCATTCATAGACGATAGGTTCGGGGGAACGACTGGCCAACGCCGAAATTACTTTCATCAATAAAAGCATTTTCCCGGGCGGATAATATTTGCGCGGAACTAATAAACGCGAGGAACGGGGACGAGTCTCGGGTGAAATCAGATTGCGGCGCTGGCTGCGATGTAAACCGCGACGTGTACACGCGCCGCTCCGCTTCCATCGACTATACTATACACTATACTCCCCGCACCATCCTCATGTCCGGTGTACCTAATACTTTAACCCAGTTCTGACCCCTGGACCCAGACCAGCCACGGTTCATCATTGCTCGAATGCTGCTAATACTAGTAACTCGGTTTAATCCCGTCGGTTCGCGAACCACTGACTGCCAGCTTACGGGTCGAAGCATTCATCCACGTTCTGCCAAAAAAATCTCTGTAACAAATCGAATAATCTGTCATTAATTTCTGTCGAATAACCATTGTAACCATCAAATATATCGCAGTGCAAGGGGTCAACGCTCGTACGTCCCTCGTGTCACACAGTTTCCACTATCTTCTTCGAAATGCATCGATCTCGAGTCGGTGGAAGTTATCGAGCGTACAGATAGGGGCTGCCCGGTGATGTAATATTATTAATTCGTCGGTGGAGTATAGTTGTAATTATAGCCACGTGGATTTATCGCCAGGGACGGGCCGAGAGTGGCGCGGCGCGGGCATGCGAGATAGAATGTAATTTCGAAATGGAACACTAATTCTGGAATGGAATGTTACATGTGGAATGAGACTGTCCCCTTCCGTCCACCCTCGTGCCGGCAATTATAAATGGATTCTTCAGGTGTTCCCGGCTCGTTTTTTTCGCCCTCGCGATTATTTATTATTTCCGCGGGACACCGGTGGGAGTTGGTGTGTGCTCTCCGATGGTTAATCGCGTGGAACTAATCACCGGAAATGGTGTTCGCCCTCTTCGAAAGAATACTCTTGTTTACGGCGGTGTTCTGTATCTGCTTCGCCCGTAAGGATGAAGGACGCGCGCATTGGAATCTAATAAATGAGATCTTCCGGGGATTGTACGTCGGTTCGAGTGCCGATGAGGGCCTTTCTCTTTGATGTGACACTAAGCGATCGCCGGGGACTGCACGTTACACGCCGATTAACGTTCGCGATGCACGTGCGAATCGGTAAAGGGTCTCCAGAGCTAATTGAGAGGTCCCGGCGCCCGCAGCAGAGAGACTAATCTGCGTTTATGAAACTTTTCCGTCTGTTTGTACCCTCTTCCAGTTGTTTGTAGGTATCTTTAATCCTCTTGGTGGAGACCAAAGGGAATTCGACACTGGAATTACGGGAACCGTCGAAATGACGAGTTCCGAATTTTTATTCATGATTATTGGGATTCTTTGAACATGCATAAAATCTGCAATCCAGTGACGCGTCTAATGCAAATCGAAAAAATAAGTAATGGAAAAGGTTACAATTAGTAAACTATAGCCGACTATAGTTGAAAACTTTAAAGGGAAATGTTGTTCAGAATGGTGACCATGACAACAAATTTCAAGGTCATTCAAGTCGAAGAGGAGGTATCACATTGACAAATTCGAAAGTCTTGAAAATTTGGAGTCTTGATCAAAACTTTCAAGCGTTTCAAGAATTTCTGACTTCGAACAAATATCGAATTGAATCTGTTTGAATATCTGTTTTTAAAGGTTGCTTGGAAATAAATCTCTGACCAAATATTTATATATAAACTGAATATAAAACTTTAATATAAAAACTATTGCAATGGTATATAAATTAAATATAAACAGGAACTTTGTTACTCTCTCTCTTTCAACTGAATCTTACACGTGCACACTCGTCACTGTTCTCAACGCATCTGCTCGACCCACACTGCAACTTCCCGCTCATTCATACCAACCTAATCCAATCGCTCGTACCAACCTGACATGTCAATTCGCTTGTGCCAACCAAATATTCATTCGTACCAACTCTCGTAATGATTGATTTGTTTGAAAACTTGCAAGACAGAGTATTGAATGCCGATCACTACTTGTGTTTGTAACCGAACGACTTTATGTCACAATCCAATATCCGAACATTAACACTAGAATAACAAATTTTCCAAAACGAGCCGCGAATAAAAATTAGGCAGCCCGACCTAGGGCAAACCCTGAATTCCATTAAATTCCTGTCCGGTGAGCTGATAAAGCGTTCAGTTCCGAACTTATTAGCGAGCAGAACACGTTGCGGCAAGAACTCCCCCGGACGGCTTAATGAAGTGTCAAAACTGAATCCTTCAGGAATTATCCTAACGATCGAGTGTCTCCGCGTCGGACTGAGCTCCTCGAGGGTAATTCGAATTCCGTAAGTGGTTTGCCGGCCGATTTTTTGATCGTCCCGGCCCGGAGGCACGTTCGCGTTCTCTGCCACGGCGTTCTCGGTCTTAACTCATCTTCCCTGTTCCCGGCATCGAACCCGAGCTCTGGCTGTCACTCGAACGGCTCCCAAGGGAGAGATCGTTGCCACCTCATTCAAGCCGGTGTGCTGCCCGAGATCTTCCTATTTACATACGCCATCTTTTCAGCCCCCTCGCTGCGTACCCCTCGCTCTCTATCACTCCCTCAACTATCGAGATATTCCTCCTGAGCGACGTCATCGAGAGCCCATTATGTTTGCTGATTTGGTTCACTGATAAGGGAATGGAGACTTCGTCGACGACAGAGGGGGTGGGAATGACGACACAGGGGTTCATTGCACGGCCGATGTAACGAGCTCGATACGAACACTTCTCCTATTCATAAATATTACGATCAGAATGTTTCTCCATTCTCAACCCCAATGATTCGATGCTTAATTCTTGATGTCAGAATTAATCTTTGTGTAAAATAAAGATCTTTCTACTTGCACGCCCTCAAAGAATGAAATTCTCTTTACAGTTCTTCAAGTATAAAGCGTATCGTGTAAAATAGTAAATATGCTGGGCATGTACTCCTCAGAAGCTGCAATGGAGTATTCAAATTTTATTGCCGATCGATTTCCCTTCATCAAGACTCCCCTTCATTGTTTTTCTTTTTTACGTTTAGAAACGACTCCGAGAGTGTTCGTAAACGTTTACGGTAGTTTTTACGTAAGAATGCCGGGACCTTTGCCGAAAGTTTCTTCGTTCGCGGAATTCGGAATTCTTGAACTGGACGAGAGAAGGGCATTCTGGTAGTTCCGAAGTTACGGCTTCAAAGTTTCTGACAAATGGACGAACCTAGGGGAGGAATTTTTTCCCATTTAGTGACGCGTGTGTAGGGGAGAATATGAAATATTTTTAACGCCGCTTGAAAAAGGAAGTTCGCCAAATATTTATCGGAAGCAGCTTAATTAGACTTGGTTCGCGTGAAGCTCAAATTCAGATAACGGTGACGTCGATCTTAGCTTTCGAAAATGTATTATTCTTTCTCTTTTATTACCAAGTGTAATTTTTATTCATCAGAATTAGGCTGAAAAGAGGTGCCGTGATTTCGATCTCCCTTCCGGTAATAAGCTCTCATGAAGAAGAAAAGAATGAAATTTAATGGAGTGTCGGCGCGAAAGCGATCATGATGGATGCTGCGCACACACACCGGCAGACTTTATTAAAGTTCGACTGAGCAACAAAGATGAACACGTAACGCTTCGGCGTTGTAGTTTTAATATCTCGCCGAAAGTTGCACTGAATCAATTACATCGATCGTAATTGCGCCGAAACAGAGCATGCAACTAATTACAACAGCTTCGATGTAAAATTTAACCCTTTGAACTCTCAAACCGAACAGTTTCCGTCGAGCCAGAAATTTCGTCTGACCTGGAACATTTTATAAAATTTTATTAGTTCATTAAACGCAAACTGATTGGGTGATATGAAAATCGATTCTTATGATCGCATGGTGACTTTTATTCATTTAATACTAAACCTACCATCACCGGTCAAAATGACCGGTTCCGGATTTTTTATTTTACAATTATTGAAATAATAAAAATGATTTCATAAGGAATGGTTGTATAGATATCTTTAGTAGAGTACGTATTACAATAGGGGCCGCACAAAGTCTAAATAAAATCAATCTTGTCATTTTTAAGGCTCGGTGAGTTTAGCGTTAAAGATTAGAACAAAAATGGGTGAATTATTATCTTAGTTCCTTTTCTTTAACCCATTCGCTACCAGCCGCCACATATGTGTGACACATCGGTTTGTTATCAGAGCCCGTCGTCTATGTGACAGACGTTTTTGGTCAATTTACAAAGACATGTTGAAACATTGTGTTTTGAACAGGATTGTTAATCTAAAACGGTGAAATACAATATGAAGAATGTGCTTGGTCTGCGATAATATTAGAATTTTGTAGAATGTTCTAAATATAAATGCGTAAAGTCCATTCCAATTGGTGTCATATAATCCCGAAAAAAATCATGGGCTGTGGTGTATGTATTTCCCATGAGACCCTGGTAGCGAACGGGTCAGGAGGCCAATGGCGTGCACGTCCCAGCGTCGCTATTGGACCGCGCCGAATTTGAAATTCGCGTGGAGCGTGCCAGTTGAATTTACATTTAATTTTTCCGGGTTTAATTATTTCCGACGCAGGCGACCAAAGCGGCGTCTGTAACGAGACATTAATTAGTCCCATTGTCCTTGATCGAGCGAGCGTTTGTCCTGTCCCACGGCAAGCAAAATGGCGGCGCTGCGTGATCCGTGCGGGAGACACAGACAGGGGGCCCGCCCGCGAACAACGTTCTCCGCGTAAATCAAAAGGAACTTCGCGGGCCTTCGCCGCACAGAACACTGGTTAATGGCGTCGGGAAAGTTCCATTCGTTGGAATATCGAGTTTCACCTCGAATCAATCGACTTTGTTCGACTTGGCCGACACCAGACGAATCCGTCCCAGGAATAACTGACTCGCCGTGAAAGTTAACGACTTTCTTCAAGACCGAATTTCCCGATAACGAAGTTTCCGCCCCCCCCCCCCCCCCCCCCGAGCCACCCTCGAGCCCACCCCTACCAGCCGTCGAACCACCGGAAGCGACTTTTCTGTACCCCACTCGAGAGTTACCTTTCCTTCTTAGCCCGCATCTCCGCCCTCAACTTTCCTTTCTTCTCAATCATATTTGCTTCCGCAGTGGGTTCTCGATAAATCGGCGGATCCTCGATAAGCAGGGGGCTGGAGAATCAGGACAGGCATAACAGAAACCGTAAATACACAGTGACTCGCAAAACTAACACACAGAAAGCTCTGCCCTCAAAAATGTCCAGAGAACAAAGCAAGTGTTCAAATACAGAAATTAATCAAATCATCCAGCTGGGTTTTCCACAAACTAAATACACAGTGACTCGCAAAACTAACACACATACAGCTCTGCCCTCAAAAATGTCCAGAGAACAAAGCAAGTGTTCAAATGCAGAAATTAATCAAATCATCCAGCTGGGTTTTCCGCGAACTTGATGTAATAGAATGTATTTTGTTTCTACAGCAAAAATGTCAAAAATGATCACTGGCCTCCTATTTTTGCCAACAAAGCAAGTGTTCAAATGCAGAAATTAATCAAATCATCCAGCTGGGTTTCCCGCGAACTTGATGTAGAACGTATTTTGTTTCTACAGCAAAAATGTCAAAGATGATCACTGGCCTCCTATTTTTGCCAACCACTGTACCTCGCAACGCCCGGAAAAACTGCGAACAGGGACGGAGTTCTTGTTCCTCGTCCGAACTTTTCGGAGTCCTGTGAAGTCTGATTGTTTATCGAGCATCCAGAGCAATGAATTTACCATCCTAGCTTCCTCCTCCGATAGGAGATATTCGACCATATTGAATTTCTGACGCAGCCTGTCGACCCACTGTTTTTAAGAACACCGAATATCGTACACTCGACAAGTTACTAGCAGAATTTCGCGGAGCTTGTGACTTTACCGGAACTTTTTTAGAGAAGGCACCGGCGCTGGAAGCATAGTGTACTTCTCGAAGCTTGTTTATCTACTCCTCGTTGCTTAGAGAATCGAAGTTTGCCAGGAGCTTGTCTATAAAAATGCGGACGCCTTCGGAAACTGTCAACACAAAAATGTACCCACAGTTGCTCGAAAACAAAGTTTCATATGAACAAATTTTAGTCCACATTTTCAACTTACTTTTTTCATGTAGTACCGCCCCTTTTCGGTTGTACCACCAATTACCGATCGCCCTGTATACGTGGAAGTAACATCCATAAATAATCCACTTACAATTAATGAGAGCAAGTAAAGTATCCGTAAACTGATGTACGAAATAATTTTCTTCGTGAAACTCGTGGTATCGCGTCTGATTCGATGAAATTATAATTTTTTGCCGGTAACAGGATTCGAATCTCGTGTCCGCAATTTTCTGGAGGAATACGGCTGATTGCCAGTCACGAGGCAACCGGGGATTGCACGTCGAATGCAATTAGTCGTGTTTCGTTCACGCGAGCCCTGTTTGTCAGCATCAAAGAGTAATTTTACTTAATATCTGGAAACACTGCATGGGATTAGCCTAGCAACAGCTTGCATACTTCAAGGATATAATCCGCCGCGGAGAAAGGCCGGAAATTAGATAGGAAATGAGGTAGACTGCTGAAACCGAGAACACTCGTACTCCTCTTTACACTTCCGAAAGAGTCCTACAAGCGGAGTGCACTCCGAGCAAAATTGAAAAGAAACGGCGCTGAACGTTGATTATCATCGTCGCTCGCGAATGCCAAATTATGCTTTAATTTCGTCTCGTTACCGCCCCTCTAACCCCTTCCTCTCTGCCGACGGTGTTTCTACACTGAAAAGCCTGTCTCGACCAACTTATCGCTCGCTAATTAATTAAAATCTTCAAGATTACGGCTGTAATCCTTCGCGGAATGTCGAAATGTTCATTAAATCTACTCAGCCAACGGGTATTTTCTCTAAAGGCCCAAGTATTCGCCGCTTGAATTTCGGATTGTTGATCGATTCTACACGAAGTGCCTTTGAAAATATGTTTCAAAAAATGTATAAATAAAGCAGTCCGTGAATCATCATCAATGATATAATTATAAAAATGATCCGCTGTCCGAGAGTTAAAATAGAGAAAATAGAATCACAGGTGTTTCAGGCGTTCAACGAAATAGCTGCACAGAGGAGAAAATTCAGAAATCAAATTTTCGAAGGACTTGCCGGAAGTTCGAAGCTACGAAACATTGAAATGCCACGTGGTAAATAGCGTCGGCGAAGTACCTACAGAATTGGTCTGTCATTTATGCTTCAACTTCAACGCGAGACTAGAAAGACCACCCATGTTTTCTCAGACGCTGCTATAGGTACAATCCATCTGCCGAAGTCGCTTCTGGGAACGTTTTCTTTAGAAATCCAGTTTCCTCGTGGGGATGAAGACAGTATAAAGCAAGAGCCAGTAGCGAAGCGTCTAAAACATCGTGAGATATGAAGGCACGTGTTGAATAACACTCGGAAAGATTTTATCGGTGTGTGAACTTTCTCCAAACAGCGGGACCGTCGTATCCAATAAGCGTTCCGAGAAAAATTGTTAACTGCTAGACAAACTTTTGTGCAAATTGGCTCTCCAAAGGAAAGCTAGATCAATTTTCTATTTAAAATACGAAACTGTTGAATCTGCAAGTGTAATGGTGCAATTCTGTGAAGCGATTTTGAATTCGCAAGGGGCAGCACAGATTTGCACGAATATTTTATCGGGTCGTCAAGCTATTGAAATTCAGGAGACGGTAACGTAACTACTTAGCAAATTAGTGCCTTTGATGTCGTCACAACACCTCGCGTGTTAAGTCCGCTCCATCCCACTCTATTCTTTCCATCGTACACGGTACAATTAGCTTTATGCACCCTGGCTCCCGCCTCGCTAATCCAAAAGCGCGACAGCGACACGAATCGTGAAATCTCGCGAGAGGCCACATTAACCCTCAGACGATAGCGTCGAGGTCTATTTTGTCCCAGGCTTTCAGGATTTTCAGCCAACTTCTCAACGCACGGTGGCCGATTAAAGATGACTGCTGTTTGTCAGCCGATGTTTCCGAAGATTCGATAATTCCATCCCCATAGTACTCGAATTTCATTTCTCCTAGCCTTCCCTTTGACCAACGATCTATCAATACAGGATGTTCGATCTGATAGTATACCTTCGTTCTCAATCAGTTTTTTAAAGAGACCGTCCGACTATTAATTCCGCGGGAAAATTGCAAGAGTGTACTAGAAGTGAAGATTTTCTAAAATCCAATGGAACTTGTCGTGCAAAAGCTCGGCTAGAGAGTTTGAATTTTTCATAATGCTGTTTCCCGCGAGTAGGCCCGGGAAACTGGGAATTTGCATGAGGTCATTAACAATATATTTACACCTTATAGTACAATTATACAAAGACAGAAAACGTGAGGCAAACATTTTTTTTTCGGAGTTAGTGAATTTTGAGCGCGGATATTTCGGAAACTGTGCGAGATAGCGAAAAACTGAATACAGTCAATCTTGTGGCACATTTTGTCAGCTTTAATTTTGTATAGAGTGGTCTTATCGCTAGGACGCATAGTTTCCGAGATATAGCGGAAAATCGAAAAAACCTTCTACGTGCCCCCCTGCACCCTTAGGAGTGGAGACTTTTATCATGTTTAGCTCTTAACTAGTCCAAACGAAGTTCCAAAATCAAAAATTGTGTTCCTTCCATTTCCCTCTACACCCCCCTTTTGAGCATTGGAGTATTGTTTGTCAGGCGATGTTTCCGAAGATTCGATAATTCCATCCTCATGGTACTCAAAATCGGACACTATTTTTGATTTATGACTACGTCTACCGCGCCGACCGAGACTTCAATAGAGAGCCGAACATAGAGAAGTACAGAATGAGCGTTGGCAGGCAGTGGAGTGGGTAGGCACTGAACAGTGATCGTGCCCACGAATTCGGACAGTAAAGGGGCGTTTACTGTACCCCGAGAAAATTGCGCAGTGTGCTAGAAAGAGAAGATTTTCTAAAATCCAGGTGAACTTGTGCGAAAGCTCGGCTAGAGGGTTTGAATTTTTCATAATGCTGTTTCCCGCGAGTAGGTCCGGAAAACTGGGAATTTGCATGAGGTCTTGTTATCAGGCTAGAGCGGTTGTAGCCGGTGCTCTGTGATTAGGAGCATGTCCGCCGGGCCTGTAGCATTTCAAAACCGACTACGGCAGACGGCGGCTGTAGCCGCGTTTCGCGGAAAGTTTGTCGCTGGCGAGCGTTTTGCAGGTATGCTGACACGAAAGGGTGGCTCGCACGGAGCCTTTCGTAGAGCTCTGACACCCCGGCAGTATCGATCACGAGCCGGAGAAGTTGTCTACGGATAAGCCAGGTGGGTGCAAGGTGGAAGAAAAGGGTGTGTAGAGAGTATGGTTCAGGGAAAAGGGAGGCGAAAGAAACGGAAGGGAGAACACGGTCTCAGAGAAACGGAGAGGGAGCAAGCAAATAACACAACCTGGCAGAATAACAAATGAGGCTCGGGAATGAAAAGGAAAGAAAGTGGAAAATAGCGGGGGACAGCGCCACGGAGGCGACGGAGACGGTAGAACCTCTAGGAGAAGGAAAGCTGCGGAAACGAAGAGCGGACGGGTTGAAGAGCGTCGGGATGGATGACGGGAGCAGAAGGCGATTGATGGAAGACGATCCCGAAAACGCCGACCCCGGGCCGAGGCCGACAAACCGAAGTTAATTCCGTTCCACGGGATTTTCGGGGGCTTCCGCGGGATGACAAATGGAAAGATGTTCCCCGGGAGCTTCCCGGAGACACGCTGGCTTTATAAATGCGCGTTCTAAGGTCAACGACGGAGGGACAGCCTCCCTTCCAATCTACGATGTTCAACGACTGTAAGTGGTGAAATAAAATAATGGCGGTTTTATGCAGGACACCGTCGAACCTCCGGAAGAGGGACCTAAAAGTGATTCTTTCAACGAGAAGATATTGGTAACACTTTTTCTTCCGGACGTTGCTCTTCGAGACACTTCTTGTATTATATTCATGCAACTTGTGCATTTAAGCTTTCGCCTTCTTCTGCTATTCTTTCATGTTTTCCAAACTAGCTCGCGGCCAGCAATTCACTTTCCGGAACGAAATGGCCGCCGGCTGATAGATTCATGAACGTCTTCCATGCTCGTTGAATTCTTTCCAGCGAAATCTCTTTGCTGGAGAGAACTAATTACGTTCTTCGACTATGAGATGATTCGCGGTCGAGTTTGCGAAATTCCTTGGACCGCTACGTTTTGTTACCAAGTTCTCCCAGGGGTCTTGATGGGCTTCTCGTGGATTCTCTTCGGTCAGTCGGTCGTAAAGCCGTCCGTCGTCATTCTTCGAGCCGCGTGTGCAGCGCACCGATATAAAAGTCATTTCCAAGGGGCGTGAATTTTACTGTCGATCGTAATTGCCTGTAGCCGGGGCTGTTTGAAGAGCTTAATGAAGTCGTTAATCTGCAATCATCTCTCGACTTACTGTCCACTTAATACCCATTTAACGGTTTACGAGTATTTAAGGATATCGACGTCTTCCCCGACGTTCAGATCGCCATCCCCCCTTACGCTCGTAAACTCGACCCGAGAGATTTTCAACGCTGAATCCTCCCTTGCCGATCGTAGATTCGATATTCTATTTCTCCGGTAAAATGTACCTGCCGGTTTCAAGTTATCGGATCACCTCTGCAACCAGTCCTCACGTTTTAATCAGCGGCTCGAGTATTTTTACGAGTGTGTATATTTTCGCAATGCGTATCTGAACACTTTAGCCACCCAAAGTCTGTTAACAGTGGGCTAGTATGGGCTATGTGTGTGTGAGAACCTTACGTATGTGTGTAAAGTTGGTTGTGGCTGAGCGGCGTAACGAAGTCGTTAAATAAAGACATAGTAATCAGTAGACTCCGGATTTTATGCATTTATGACAAAAATTAGAAATTCTTCTTTGTCGATCGTAAATTACTGAATAAACTTTTTAATGGTTTCGGCGCATAGGTTCGATCTAATTTTGACTAACATGCAATTTTGCAAATTTTTAAATTGTTCTCAACGTTTCGATCCAGATATGGATCCTTTCCAAGAGAAATTGCGTCTCTAAAAAATCGTATATTTCAATGTATGTTAACTGAATAGGGTATTAGTTATTATATCACGAGAAATTTCGTACTTGCTGTGTGAAAACGAATTCTTTACATAACTTATTGAAATTTGGAAATAAACGTGGTGAGCTGCACGTTGGTTGGCACAAAATTGGAAAGTGGAAACATTATAACGCGTTAAGGGTATTAATATATTATTGTTGCTACAGTCAAATTATTAGTGAGAAATATAGGTTTATATTCAACTTCGGTATCTTGTAATTGGGGCATAAACTTCTTATTTTGCATAAAGATCCGGAGTCTAGTAATCAGTAACAAATTACTATATACCACAAAATAATACAAACAGATTTTTTAATAACTGCACGCTGTCTGAAAGAAATACAATTATTTTCGTTTTACTAACAATTCCAAAAGAAATCAACTGATCTCGGAGAAAATTTGTTCAATTTTCTCTTCGATAAGTCAGTATCTGAAATAATTGAAACGAGTGAAAAGACTAGAGAACGAACTGAACGTAACTGTAAAATATTACTGGAAATCTCTCCTGTTTCCACGAGTTCCCACGACAGTAATTCGCAAGTCATTTTCTCCGGTTTCCTCTCGCACGGCTCACTCTTGATGACTCTTGACCGACTCTTTCGTCCAAACGCGTACTCTCACTTTTCTCACGCACCTATACATTTTCCTCCGCGCGATTTAACGTTTTCTGATGCAACTGCACATCAAAATGCAATCGCGCGACGCGTCGCTGGGGGAATAATACGTACAATCTGTCTGGAAAGTAAGAAAATGCATTAGAGTTTCGATCAAAACTGCATCACGATGATTCGAAATCCCGATCACAGTTTTCCGCTTCACTACTTTCACCATGATGAATTTTTTCTATCTCCTATAATTTTTTCGCGGCCTCTGGAATTCATTCATTCTAAGCTCTAGAAAATTTCACTACAGCGGAACAATTATTTGTTTTATGATTGTTGGAAGTAGCCGTGTTCGTGTTCAAGTAAAAATCAACTGAAGCCTCAATTTTTAGGGTCCTCTAATTGTTATAAAATATCTTAGAAGTTTTATTTTTGGTTCTCGATAGTTACAGTGTACCTTTGATGACGTTACGATGAAAAGTGTAGCGGAATAAAAATGACGGATGGCTTGGTCGCAGCGTGGAAGAACGAATGAAGAGAACGCACGCGATCCCGTCCAAGATAAATAAAAGCGGAAGAATCGTTGGAAGAACAAGAAGCATTTGTACAAATTTTCATCGGTAAATTAGATGAAGCTGTGCGAGCCCGCTTCGGAAGGGAGAGTATTTTCATTGGAACGACGTTGCGCCGGATCCCGAAATCCTCTTTCTTCGGGGCAGCTTTCCGCGTGGATACTGCTCGAAATAAGGAAGAGAGAGAGAGAGAGAGAGAGAGAGAGAGAGAGAGAGAGAGAGAGAGGGGGAGAGAGAAAAAGAAGAAGCGGTAACGCGAAGCCAATGAGAATGAAGGGGCGAGGGTGTACCGGGCAAAATGTTTTTCTGGGTCAGAAACTGAATCAAGCGGGTTGCATCATTGAAAAGGCCTGATGCACGGCTCAAAGCATTTTGTAAGGGACAGGAGTTTCAAAGGCGCTTCGGAAACTTTCATCGGGGTATTCCTTCAAGAGTGTGGCACTTCGTAGATTAACGTGTCACCGTGATAGTGTTGATACTCTTTCAACTTGAAAAGTTCCTCTGAGGGGATGGCGACGGTACCGTCCACTGGAAAATAAGAGATAAATGGGGGGAAAATGCTCGCACAAAGAAGATCGGAACATCGTTATTATCATAAAAAGAAAGACCGCTCGCGGGATTGAAAAATTACGCTGTTCCCGAATCCGTCGATCACTTTCCGGATTTTTTTATGATATTGATTTCTACAAGAAGCTTCACTTTCGTGAACCCTTTATCAATATTTGCAGTTTCAACGCACCTCTATTGCAAGCAAGACGAACCCAATAAAAATTTCAGTTACAAAGGAAATGATAACGTGATACGTGACACAACTTTCAAATAAAATAGTTAAATTACGCCCATCAATGTTCCATTAGATAATTGCTGGAGCCATTAAATTTGACGCGTATTCAGCAGCGTAATTGATGCATCGTTTAATTAAATACTTTCTATCGCGGCCGTAACTTTTCCCATCGGATGGACGGAGGAGCATCGCTCGGTCAGCGGGCAGCCGATAAAATAAATAAGGGGCTCGGTCATAAGTCGCTCCTAATCAAGCCCCGGCCAACAATCTCTCCTTCGGGCGGAGTTACTCGTCCGTAAGTTTTCTATTCGTTCCTCGAGAGCTTCGCGTTCCAGAGGCCATCGGACGTCGGGTAGCGAAACCCACCCCCGCGGCTTGTCTGCGCGCTAATGGCGGATCGTATTTCGTTTCGGCTCGCAACAATCTAATTATTAGATTCCTTACGGCGTACGGAGCCGGAGCGAGAGAGAGGGTGGTCGGTGCGGCTCGGTAACCGGGAACGAACGCAATCTAAGCTCTCGCGGCTTGATCCGGTCGTAAGATTAAATTGAATCTGCAGGCAGCAGGTTCGGCGATCAACTAGGTCAGGCTTGCAGAGCGATACGGTATGCGTGTTGCCGGAAGTCAGAAACGCCGAGGCTTTGCCATTCGGAGCCTCCAAGTTGCCACATAGTTCGCCATTAGTATTAAAAGCTGTTTCGGCACGAAGTTTCGGCCGGGGGCCCCCTTTGTCCATGAATTGTTCGCGGTTCCGTTCTCTCTTCCCTGGTAATTCGGTTGTTTTATCAAACGCGTGCGTGAGCTTTAAATTGCCCGTGTCGATCAATCCCCGACGTCAAAGGGACCAACTTTACCGCCTACTTTGTCGGGACGACAACCGATACGCGTCCGGCCCGGCCCTGCTCCACTCATTTTACCTTGTTACGAGCCGAGGGTTTTGGCACCTATGCGGAACCCGGGGTAGTTTAGGTTTGAGAGATTTTGGGTAGGAAATGTACACGTAGGACTAGCCGATATCTATTTCACCACCGGGTTGCCTCGTGAGGAACACAGGAGTGAACTAGCCAATGTCTATTTCACCACAGGGTCGCCGCTTATAAAGGATAGAGTCGTGGTTCCGCTGACTCGTTGTTGAGTTTCTTCGAGGTTATGAAAATAAAGTAATGCCAAAAAAGAGTTTATTCAAACGAGTGAGAATACAGAAGAAGCTTCTCGCTCAAGAGTTTCAGTTGAACTGCCTAATTCTAGAAAACGTGTTCAACTTCTACCTTCGACAAGACTGTTTGTTTTATTGATGGTCGAAGGGTAGGAGAACCCAGGTATAAGGGATAGCGACGCAGAGGGAAACTTATTGTTGGATAAATCCTAAATACCTAATTTAACGCTCGTAATCTATTAAAATGAATTAGATACACCTTGAGCGCAAAGATGTATCGTCGTAGGATACTAACGTCTGGGAATTCAAAAAGGAATATGCGTGAACGAAACGAACTCTAAGTGAATTAACACACAATAATAGAATCTTAACTATTGGCAATACAAATGTTAAGTGTAGGATGTCGCGGTGTCGCGGACTAACTCTCTCTCTGTTTTAACGCACCGAGGAATGCGGGAGCGATCTTACACAGGATCCCGTGATGAGATACGTACCGTAACAAATACAATAGTGCTCGATGGGGAACTTATACCCGATCTTGCTCGAAGGAAATTAGGACGTGACTCGACGCGTACAGCGTGAACTCCTAAGATCAAAACCCGAAAATGAAGAGATCTAATGTGCTTATATAGTGCCCAAAATCGACCTAGACGAGGGTGGGGACTATTGATAAAACTGGGTCCCGAGAATTGATGCAGCTCGCTGCATCGCCTGCAAGAACCCTAATCTTTATTGGTTCCAAGTAAACCCTCTGTTTTTTAATAGGTCTGCTACGACACATATCCCCGGAAGGGTCAAAAGTCACCAACGGTCGCGTCCGTATACGTAACAACCTATACATAGTTGTTGCTAACTCCTGATACCCGAAATGCGAACTGGGATCGCACCACTACGGATTTCGAGTCAAGTGCTGGATCGTTGGAAGTTGAAAATTTTTGACAGTATCGTTAGGCAAGGATTACTTTTTCCATTGCAATCAACATATTCTGAATTACAAGTTTCTCAATTCTATTATGGGAAAAATTGAACTGCTTGGTCTTCATACTCTTCATTTACAAGATTGTTCATTTTTATGTCTTTCTGTACCATCGACGAAATTTGAATTTTATCGTCAATATGTTTACATTTTCACTCATATAAAGTCATACATGACAATTATATTGAAAGATTTAAGATGGGACTTAAGTTTCTCAATTCTATTATGAGTAAAATTGAATTGCTTGGTCTTCATACTCTTCATTTACAAGATTGTTCATTTTTATGTTTTTTTGTACTATCGACGTGAATTTTATCGTCAATATGTTTACTTTTTCACTCATATAAAAATTCATGACAATTATATTGAAAGATTTAAGATGGGACTTAAGTTTCTCAATTCTATTATGAGTAAAATTGAATTGCTTGGTCTTCATACTCTTCATTTACAAGATTGTTCATTTTTATATCTTTCTGTACCATCGACGAAATTTGAATTTTATCAATATGTTTACTTTTTCACTCATATAAAGTCATACATGACAATCATATTGAAAGATTGAAGATGGGACTTAATGATCAGCTTTCTACCTTAAAACGATGCATCATCGCAAATCATTTCTCATGATCTTTTGCGAGTGTATGTATAAGAAAGAATTTTCACGAAACAGGCGGCAACATGGGCAAGAACAACGCTGCGGTCGGGTAGGGATCGTCGTGATAAATTTGCATGAATCAGTTACTTCCGGCGTGCTGTTTCCTCTGCTGAGTGCCTCGAAAGCTACGAGTGTTTGCGCGCGTCGAATCTCAACGATAGCTTCAGGTTTTGGTGTTGCTTATTCGCCATCAAGCCCGCGGGGAGGAAGCAGCATCGTTCGCATCCGCCGCGCCGGTGAAAGCCGAGAAACTTGTAGAAAATCGGGAAAGTTCAACCCTCCGAAGTTTAGTCTCATAGTTTCGTAATATTCCTCCGGTCATCTTCTCGTTTCAAAGGAATCAAATCATTCCGTGGGATCGGATGCGAGCGAATCTGCACTCGTAACCACGAGATCTCGAATCTTCGATGCATTCGCGGTTTTCACGAGTTCCTTATAAACAAAAAGTGATTTTTTTAAATCTGCAGCATTGTTTTAATTATTTTTCTATTGTATCTAAGACCCGCTGAATAAAATTATTGTTGTTTCTGAAGATAAAAAATGTGAATTGGGTTCAGTTAATTTTTCCATTATTACCATTATACATATACTAGAATATTCCAATATAGTGATTTTTTAAAATCAACAGCATTGTATTAATTATTTTTCTATTGTATCTAAGACCCGCTGAATAAAATTATTATTGTTTCTGAAGATAAAAAATGTTGTGAATTGTTCAGGTAATTTTTTCATTATTACCATGATATACAAGAATATTCCAATTACAGATACACTATCTAGATACACGAGGAGAGCATAATAAATATTATTTTTACGTACAATACGAATTATATTTATTCACGGGACAAGTCACCGTACGTAGCCGGAAGCAAACCGAGAGATGTCGATTCGATAGTTCCAAATGAAATCCCTTTCCAAACATTTCGTGCTCCCGAATATAATTTCGGTACATATATATAAAATGTTTGCTCGCGGATCGTTGATATTTTTTAAACAAATATCGAACGTTTATCCCGCGGTATCGAATAATTTCCGCAGGGAAGCGGAAACCGGGCGAGAAGCGCCTCTCGCACTGTAACGAACGCATTAATAAAACTGTGTAATGGCGGTACACCGGAGCAGCATAATATGACACGAATTATTTAAGGGGTTAATGGATGCGCAAGCTCCTCGTGCGCCGTAATTAAAATTCTCCAGTGAAAAATTCATGAAAAATGAGCGGAAATACTAAGTTCGATGGGGCTGGCCGAGATTTTAACTTTTCACGGACGTTCACGGAGACGCTCCGCGACCCACGACGACCTAATCGATCTCGCCTGGTAATTGTATCAATAAAATGGGTGATTGATAAAGTACTCGCAAGAAGAGTCGGGTCTTAAAGAGCGAGAGGGAAACGGGCCACAAACTGCGGAAACTTCTTATCGCAACGATTAACGTGCTGATCTTAAAGATCACAGATTCTCTAGGAAACTTATCAAATACTTGCTGAATTTATCTTTTAATAGCTGCGTCTATTCACGATGAAAATGAACGAGCAAAAAGATTATATTATTTCATTTTTATCATTTCAATGCAAACTTTATTGACCGATCGCTGAACAGGTCACAGTCCAGTTCTAGATATATTTTCGTTCGGGCAGGAAAATCTGCCGGTTTTTCGCGGAGATTATTCTGGATGGATATAGTATACAGGGTGGAAATTATAAAGCGTTACAGACGAATATCTGCAAAAATATTGATTATACTCAAAAATGTTTCAGATGAAAGTTGTTCCGAGGGGGGCATCATGTGGTGGGACTTTTATTTTTCCCGGTGAACACTCCAAGGTGAGGTGAGGGTCAACTTTCTTTTTTTAAATGGAATGTCCTATTTTTTATACCATAGATCGATAGAGTATCAAATTCTGAGTATAGAAGTGTTGACCTTCATATATCCTAAACCTGTTGTCTGGAATTTAGTATGTGCTCGAACTATGTAGAATATGGTAAATACATACAGGGTGTCCCAAAATTCCTTCGCCTCCCGGAAAAATGGGAGGTTCCTGAGGTCATTTGAAGCAACATTTTCATTTACAAAAATGGCCGCTGCGGCTTTGTTTAAGAGTTATTAACGAAAAACCCTGACCAATCAGAGCGCTACCTAGACGCGCGTTGGCCAATTGACATTTGGTGCGCCGGGCCGACTTTGCCAACGCGCATCTAGGTCGCGCTCTGATTGGTCAGTGTGTTTTTCGTTAATAACTCGTAAACAAAGCCGCGGCGGCCATTTTTGCAAAGGAAAATGTCGCTTCAAATGAGGAACCTCCCATTTCCGGGAGGCGAAGGAATTTTGGGACATACAGAAAATTATTCCGAGATAATATCTCGTTAACTATTACATTTAGGACATATGGAGGTCAATACATTTTTACTCAGAATTCGATAGTCAATCGATTCATGGTATAGAAAGTAGGTATTTTCCATTTAAAAATATAAAAGTCCCACCACATAATTCCCCCCTCGGTACTGAACAACTTTCATCAGAAACATTTGGGCGTATAATCAATATTTTTGGAGATATTCGTCTGTAACGCTTTATAACTTCCGCCCTGTATAACGTCGTGAAAAATGGCGTCCACGAGAGGCAAAGGTAGCGTTGTTTCTTCACGTGCGAGCGCGCCGCATGAATGGCAGCGCGATGGATATTGAGGCGCAGCATCACGCGTCCATCTTTGCCCCTATTCTCGTCGATTGTTCGACGGAACAAGGGGTTGCGTTACATCGGGAGCCATTCGACGCACGTTACACGCGCGTCATGTAAACATTGACGTATGCTGGTCGGCCCTTGTAATTATGCTGTCTCAATGAGCATTGTTACGTTTCGATACGCAATCGGCGCAATCGAACCGGATTCGATGGAAACTCCTTCCGATGATGCCGTATATTTCGGAAGCTCGTTGAACCCGCCGCTTGCATTGCTAATGGGCATCTCCATTATGTCAGTCTTTATTATCTGTATCAACCCTTCCTCCCCTCCACGATCCCAAAACATTTGGGCTTTCACTAACGAAACATCCGGCCGCTATTTTTACGCTGTTTCATGTTTTAATTAAGTGTTTTAAACATCCGTCAGGCGCGTTGTTTGTTCGTGACATGTTATGAAAGTGACATGTAATACATACTTCTATTTTTTGTAATTTATGTACGTGTACGTATAAATATTTATATTCTCAGATTTATCTTGTCACTGTTTTTGAAACAGAAATTACGTGCTATTATAGTTTCCGTGTTTTTTCTTATACATACATAGAACAATGCAGCATTTAAAATAATGAAACGAGATACAATTTTAAGGCCTTTGTTTCATTAACGTGATTTAGTTAAGGGAATTCAATAGAACGTGCACTTACGTACACACGAATATCCCAGCATTCGGAAAGCAGCATTTTTACGCACTAGTGCTGATGTTATTCAATAAATCAACGTTCCATACGCTATTAATGTAAGTTAAACACTAATCGGCAACGATTGTGACAATACGGCGAAATCGTTTCGATAAACAGCTGCTTAGCGACAATGAGAGCTCGAGCAATGTGCCACGCGCGAGAATCGGTCGCTGGCAAACAGGCAGATCGTGTAACGATCGCGAAGTGTAATAATTGATCAACAATCACTTTAATAGTGAATCATTACGTTGCGTTTGCAGCGGTCGTTAAAAGAGCCATTAAACGAGACGCGTTAATCGATTTCTGTTCGGGCCGGAGCGGCATCGAGCATAACTGCTGCTCCCGCTGCTGCCCGCCGCGCTCGAATGAATTATTAATTTACAAAATATTAGTTTATAAGTTATTGAGGCCGTTACGACGACCGTTTGCCGGGAACTGGCAAACATTGACGTATGCCGGCTGACGCAGGCATGGCTGTAATTGCGCTGCTTCAACGAGCATTGTTACGTGTTAACGATCGTTGAACTGTAGTAAAAGACAATGCGGCTGATTACAACCGGAGCGAAACGGCATTTTCATGCGGCCCAGCATCGCTCTCCGCTCTTCCTTAAATACCAATCGCGAAAGAATCGATTTTGGAACGAGAACCGAATTGCTCGGCCAATACGCAATTAGCGCGCTTTAGTTCAATTCGTCCGCAATGAGCAAACAAAACCCGGCGAATTGGGGAACAAGACAGCAAAACGGAAAACAGTTTCAAACCTCAGCCGTTTCTCGTTTTCCCAACTTTGGCTCTTGCCGATCATTTGACGGAATGATGAAAGGTATGTAATTCAATTTGTAAATTGCTTCTTTCAATGTGAGAAGCTGTGGTAAGATTCTTGTCTTACGAAATCGATGAAACTTTTCTCGTTCTTTCAACTTCGTCTCTTGCCGTCCAATTAAAATTGTATTAACACTAATTGTGGACATATTTTACAGATATACAATTGACCATGCTTAAGACCATCCACAAATTTATTTATCAAATTTTTTAAACATCTGTTTGAAGATACATCTTGTAGACACATTAGTTCTTCTTTTGTATTTAATGTAACAGCTATTCATTTAATTCTAATAATTGGAAATCGAGTTCTTAAATAATGATTCTGATTAGGCAATACCGGTATTCGGTATTTTTTTAAATGTTGTACCGGAATTAATACCGATATTAATATTGCTATTAAGAATTTTCAAAAAGATACAAAAACACAGTTGTTTCTTTGCCGTATTTATTAGTTTTATACAAAAAATATAAACAATTTTGTTAAGTACAAAAATAAAATAAAGGAACAAATGTTATAATCAAATATTATTAATAAGAGCAGTAAAATAATAATTTTTAACATTAGAAACAAAAAATATAATATCAAAAATAAACCATTATGGTATTATAATACAATAAAGGAACAAAACATATAGTATTATTATTAAGAAGATACTAATAACTAAGAGTAAAGAGATAGATAAGAGTAAATATCACGTGAAAATCTTGTTGTGTGGTCTATTATATAATATCTATCATTAGAAAAAAAACATTAACTAATTTATTAACTGCATATTTTTGAAATGTGATTGTAAAAAACATAATGCATCTATTGAACTATCTACTGTAAATACGTATTTCAAATACGAGTAGATGCCCAAAAGAAATATTTATTATTTATAGCTAATACTGAAAATATCGGTATTTTACCGTAGCAAATACCGGTTTCACGAAATTGCAAAATAGCACGAAATATTATACAAGTATTCGGTATACCGTTGTACCAGTATTGCAATCCCTAATTCTGATATTGGGGGGTCAGAATAGACTCATGCACCGCCGTCGAAAGGTTAACAAACGCAATAAAGTTAGATCTGGTTTCATTATATCAAAAAGCCACCTGCCACAGTACAGGTGGTCCATCTAAGTATGAAATACTTTCTCCTACTGGCTGACGAGAATCTCTCATGTCTGTCGAAACGCGCGCTGGAACAAGAGTAAAATAGCCGACTGGAGGATGTTTTTACTCCGTTGTTATCAGTTCCAACCTTATTTCAAATATCTTATTCGCGCCATTTCATTACCGCGCTAAAAGCGGCAGTCGTGTAATATGAATATGCAATTTTATGACCACTTTGGGGGAAACTCACGTGCGTACATAAGCGAGTTATGTATTTCGTCCCACAGGGAGAGCTCTCCAGTTCATTCGGGAGGAAAGTTGAACCAGACGAGAAATGGAGAGAGAGAGACATACGTACATAAAATAAGAGAGAGAGAGGCATAGAGTATGGTGTGTGCATGTGCATACATTCTGTGTACTTGCACTCAAAGGTAAAGGAAGACATCTAACGATGAACCGTGTTTCATTTCGAGGAGAATTTTCGAATTTGTTTCCTTCCAGCGGAAAATTGTCTATACACTTGTTTGAACGTTCCAGTTACTTACCAGAGCACTGCGAAATTATAGCATTCATTTATTGCTATTTTCGTATCGCAAATACTCTTCAGAACTAAATCATGCACGAGCTGATGGCTTTCCAATAAAATTTTGATTAGCTTGGCCTTTCTTGTGTCGCGTATTGCAAATGTTTATCTGCACAAAGGTTTCCTTATGTCGATCGTAGATTGTTGCTAACAATATTATGGTTTCAGCGCACTGGTTCGATCAATTGCTATTTAAATTACAGACAGTTGTTAAATTACAGACGTAATTCTTCTATCTTTCTTGAAAATGATCTAAAGTAGGATCGAAACGTCGAAAAAAATTATTGTGGTAATTTGCAAATAGTGTTTTAAATAGCAATTGATGGAACCAGTGTGCTGAAATCATAATAATATTGTTTATCTGCACGTTGAACAATTTTTCATTATTGTTTCACGACAGAATCTTTATGAATTTCTTATTACTGTTACTGTTGCTTGATCGTTTTTAAGAGTTGTGGTCTCCCCCAATTTTACTCAAAAGTATTCTTGCGAATCACGTTTGCTTAGATAAATTAATTAGACACGACCCTGTAAGTAGGCCAGTCGGAATTACGACTGAACCTGTCCATTGTTCGCCATTGTATCTCACCTATTTTAAGCTCGAGCAGCTATGGAACTGTCGGGATAGCAATCTTTAATGCTTCTTAATCGCCGCCTCTGTACACGTTGACAGCCGCAAAACCGGTCGAGTGGTCACAAGTGATTACAACGTACTCGAATCGCGCCCGAGACGTTCGAGTTGTTGAACCGTGAACTGATCGACGAAGGAGCACGCCGGACTCGTAATCCCTGCTTTCCAGGGCGTGCCCCGTTGCTTTCTCATCACGCTGTGCGTGACCAATTGCTTCCTTGTCGGTCCCCCAATCGTTTTCAACTTCCTTTTTCCCTGTTTACGGTCGCCGCTCATCGAAACGACCACAGAATTATCGCGTCATCGTTTTTCGTGACCGGGAATCAATTCGCTCACCTTTAATTGACACGTCTAACGGGGCATTCTGCTTTTCATTTTCGCATGAATTTTTAGGAATTCTTTTCAGGAAAACCATTGAACTATACGCATCGCGATTTTGCACATATATTTATTGGTATTTGAGGTACATGTCGGAATTTTTAGAAATAAAAATAGTCAAAACTGCACGAGTTATATATTTTTTTACAGAGTTTTGCAATCGTTTGGTTCGTTCTCTTGCGTCGCATCTACGAGCTGTGCGTTCTATTGTCTAACGGTTCGCACCTCGTGCCGGAAAGGCAAAAGAACCTGCAAATTGATACTTTTGTAAAAGACCTCTTGTCGTAAGAACGAAGTCGGACAAACAATGAGGAACATTCTTCAAAGGCGATAAAAGCAGTCACGAGATGAACACTGAATTTACATTTACGCCAGAGTTTTCTAGGCTCCCTTTGAATTTGATACCTTTCCAGCCGGTTTCACAAAGGTAAGATACACCGTTTCGGTCTTATTATGATATAAAGAATTCATGAAAGTGTTCTGACGGTATTAAAATTTGAAAGCCGGGGACAACGGGGCCGTTTGTCCTTTTTTCCCCCGGTGGCAACTTCTCTGTAATACAGAAGATTGCGGTCACTACAAAATGACGTAGAAGCTCGTTGCTCGTCAAAGGTTAACTTTGAAAATGTAATAAATGTCACATTATTATACTCGCCGGCGTCTCCTAGGGACAAAACAGAATGGTGCTAATTTAAAAATTCATTATTTGCAAACTGTTCTCCACACGGAACTCAAAAGTTCGGAAAGTCATTTCGTTTTTCGTGTAGAGATGGCATTGCTTCCATTTGTTATTACTGACCTTATTTTATATCGTAAAATCGTGATATATCTTGACAGCTGACATTACGGACGTAATTTCCTACGTAGTGCTTTCTAATCTTTCAAGTATGTTTTTATCATCACATCAAATATGCAAAATCAAAGTACGCATTTCCATCACCTGCCTTTTTATTACCGCAAGGGTAAAAATGTAGTGCACGAAAGAAAAAGTTGTGCGCTGTTTAAAGAGAGGATGTACCATCGATTACTATTTTTTTCGCTTTCTTCAACATTTTTTATGCGGTGCAAATTCAAATAAAGTCGTGAAGAGTCATATAACTCAATATTTTGTTAATAAAAAACAGAAATTCTACGAGCATGGGATCTTTAAGTTGTCTGAAAAATCGCAAGAGACCATAGAACGTAATGCCATAAAACTTATTCTAAATGGTAAAAAATTGGCTTCCACTTTCTCTCAAGAAAACGAAATGACTTTCCGAACGACCCAATACATTATTAAATTACTAGACCCATGTCCAAGATTAAAGTAAAACAGCTTCGCATGTAATAGGTATTGAAAGTCCATAGAAATAATAATCATAGAAAATGTGCGCATTCATTTTTGTGGTACTCACTCGACGAATGCTTCTCTGATCACTGTAGGAACGGGGTAATCAGATTTCCTCGATATTATGTCGAACCATGCTAAAGTGAGTTTACTTTTTTTCCATCTTAGTAGGGCTTCCTCTGCGTCAGGCTGCGACACATTCCCGTTAAGTAATTAGTTTATCGATGCCGGTCTCCATCGAAAGCCAGGTTACTCGGTGTCCATTATAAACCTAGCAATAATACAATTTCCGGCTGCGGGAGGAGGGAGCATCTTCCCATTGTCAGCACGATGTTGAAAATTTCATACATAATCGGCTGGGAAATGGTAATGGGCGCCTTAATCGTTCGCTTTATTATTTCTTTTGCAATTGGTTATTAAATAATTTATTGTTGCTTCCCGAAGCAGATCTCGTTGAATCACCACGATCTACCGCGATCGTCGGCAACAGGCGTGCGTCCACGACCCGGAGCCAAAGCCATCTGACGTGTTTCTCGGAGAGCAACCCTAACCGAGCGCAAACATTTAGGATAGCCGGGGGCATCGGTGCCTTGGGTCAACAAGCCGTTAATTATCCCTTTAAAACTTGGGTATCGAGCGCGTATACCCGACAGGACGCGCGATTTAGCTGTTGCTCGAACTTTCGCGGCTTGTTTTCCGATTCACGGCGGCCATGAAACGTCCCCGGATGAATCTTCGTGTAAGCGGAACCTTCGGAGAGGATGGGAGGATCGATTCCCGGTATATCGGATGGGTCGGGGAAGCGTGCAGGAGGAGGCCGTTCCGCAGAGGACGAAGAAGGCGAAGGATACAAAAGACCGCCGGCCGGAGGGATGAAACGGACGATAGGTGGAACAGGGTGGTGTAAGGGGTGGGAAGAAGGATGACGGTCCAGGGTGGCCGATGCAGTCTTAACGCCACTTTCCCGCCGAAACGTAATTTAAAAGTTGGCAAGTCCCGGAGCAGTGTGCAGGGCGACACCCTCTGCTGTTAATGAAACTCCCTCCGACTCACACTTTCAATTTTCCAGGGCGCGCTACGGCGCTGGTGCTCTCCTTCTCTCCTTTTCTTTTACCTCGATTTACCTTACGACCTCTCTCTCTCCCTCTCTTTCGTACGATCTCTTTCTCCCTTCCGGCTTCTCCTCTTTGTGCGAGTCCGCACTGCTCCGCACCGCTCGGCTCGGCTCCCTTCGTCTCGCTCCCGTTCGAGCCACTGAACTCACTCTTTTTTACCCTCTTAACGGCTGTTCGCCCTCTACACAAGTTCCCCGTCTTATAAGCTGCCGGGTTCATATTCTTTTAGTACTACGTACGTTGTTACTACCGTTTATTCCCTCGTCGCTTCCTCCCGCTTATCTTTCGACCGACCGGCAAACCTCTCCACGCGTTTTATCTGACATTTTCCGGCGTACGGCGGGTGGTCCCCCTTCCCCCCCGGATATATTGAAAACACACGCCCCCGCGCGCACACACCCCTTTCGCAGTTGATTATCGTGGATTTCGTGCTTGGCCCTTTGAGACCGCCGCGCCGAGTCTATTTTCTCTCGTTCGTTGCAAAATTATGTTTCGCGTTTTTCCTTCACGTTCGGTCGAAGGTCGCGTTCATCTTGCGGCCATTTGTTAGTGTACTTCCACGTATTGCTGTTCCACAGAGAGGCTCCATAAATTATTTCGATCCTACATTTCCATCGTCCATTTTATTCTACGATTTTCCACGACGTTCTCGAGAATCCAAACATTTCCAGAAACGTCGGGAAATGTTTTCAACGACCTACCGTGAACGATGGTCTCCTTTTCCAAACACGTCTCGAATGCTTTAATTTTGTAAAAGGTTTCTGCTGTTTCGTGCGAGAAATTCGTGCTCGATGCGAGATTGAAAAACCGGTAGAAAAATTGTCTTCGCATAGTCGAGAGTCGGATTGTCACCTCCGATCCCTAATTGAATTTCTGTCAGGTTCGACTCTCGCCTCGTGGAGGACGATTGCTCCTCGGCACGGTCCCGAAGGCGTCGCATTCAAAAATCCACGGTGGAGCTTTTTTCCGCGCGGGAAATCGCTCTCCCGAAAATGGAATCCCGATAGGAATTTCCTCGGGCAGGGGGTGGGAAAAATCAAATGAAACTCCGTCACCCGTTCACCCAGTTTCTTCTGGCAGTTTGCGCGACCTGCGACGCGGTTTCCCGAAGCGGCCCGCGCCACGAACGAACGCCGTGCACACAGGGGGTTGAAGGGGGTGCGACATCGCGACGGGGTGCAAATAAGCGCAAAATGACTGTCGGCAGCTGGCCATATTGGCGTAAAGTTGGAAAACGCCGAGCGATACGCGGCAGCTCGACACCTATCCTTTCGGAATTCATATCCCGCGAAACTTCAACGGCTCCGTTGTCGTTCCACCCCCCGCGGGGGTGGGGTGCCGAAGGAAAAAATAATTTCGAACGGCGTCGAACGACCGGGATTTTACGATCGCGTGCCGTGCTGCGTGCTGAGAACGCGCGTTGCGGAAAACGCCAGAAAAAAAGGAGAAAATGGTAACGCTGTTCGACGGTATCGATAAGGCAGGGAAAATTATACGGCTCTCGACGGCTTGATTAAGATAATCGGGGTTGATTCACTTGTTGATTCGAATTGCGAATGCAAAGAGGATGATTGCGGGGTATTATCGGCACGTTCGATCGGGCTTGCACTTATTTGCTTTTAATCGACGTGATTATAAATAATAATAGCTCTCGGTGAATCAACTTTATTCGGCTGATTCACAACCCTCCCGGTTGTTTTTATGGAAATTCCGCGTGTTTACTCGCTTGTCGAAAAGAATTTAATTTGCTGTATTAATGGTGATCATCCATAAATAACTATCCTCGACGGTTTCGTGATTTCGTTGTTCTTTGCGTAACATTAAATTTAATATAGCACGGACCCTCTCGGGAATCTGAAATTTTAGTAACGACACAAAGATATTTTGCGGGTGCATAACAAACTACATTACAGTTTTTGGAAGTATTTATTCGGTTCTTGTTTTGCATGTTGCATGGAATCCTTTGTGAAATAATTTTAAATCTCCATGAGAGAGTTCGCTGTCTCTCTTTAATCAGGCTCCATGCATTTTACGCTTTGTTCCTTTTAACGCGTTGCTGGCGCCGTATTATCTTCAAAGGTTTCCGCGGCTGTTCATTTTGTATTCTTGCAGGATGAGTAAATTAGAATTTTGTTTTTAGCGGCCGAATCGGTGTAATGAAATTTGTAGCGCAGCGTTTCTTTTTAACGTTCCATTTAAGTAATCCTGCGCTCGCCGTATTGCAAATGAGCGCAACTGGAGCGCAATGAAAATATTGTTATGACCGATCAGCGCATTCGGCGAAAATGAAATCCGAGCGCCGACGGCAGGCCCGAAGGTTGAAATTAATATTGACGGGGTTCGATGAGATTGATTAAAATCATGGCTCGTCTATAAAAAATAGATACACATTCCGAAACAAACCGGATTTAAAATGCGGCACGCGCCCAGCAAAACAACACGATATTTTCGTAAACGTGTTTCGACGTTCGTTTTAAATATCGATCCGTTGGTCGACCATTTGGGTACCGGAAAACAAAAAGAGTTTCGCGTGTACTCATTGTATATTTACACTCATTCCGATCGAGAGCTTAAAAACAGGCTTCGTAAGGGTTTTTAAATTTATATTTCAACCAATAAAGGGAGTAGTCAATATTCTACGACGTACATTGAAGGATTCAATTAATTGATAGCGAACGACAATTTATTTAAACATCGACGTTATTCTCAATTCGCGAATTTCACGGCAGTCCCAATTATATATTGCATACGTAAATATCTTCGCTGTAGCAAAATATTCTATATTATTTTATGACAACTCGCTTGATGACAACTGACAACCCGCTTTCAAATAAAGGATCTGCCACCGTTTAAAACATTCACGAACTCAATAAACATAAATTTCCATTTGGCGCATCAAGAATATTTCTTTCGATATTTACGTTTTATAAAATGCAGTGAAGCTACATCGCGAATATTAAAAATTAATAAAGGGAAACGGGTTTCCTGAATATTGCAGTATGCGTCCCTGGATTACGGATGTTCGTGCAATTTGGGGGAAATTTTTAGAGGAACATTTCTGGAAAGACAGAAATGATAAATATTTTGTGTACTATAAAAATTGGAGAGTGTTCAATTTTTGTCTATATTTCTAGTTGTATCTTCAAAGAACAATAAAGTTCAACAAACAATTCAATTAAATTAATTATATGTAACGACTTTTTCAATTCAATTCAGAAAGCATAAAACAGCACATCGATTGTACAGAAACCAATTGTAGATACAATATTTATCGTTAAATGTGCGTTCAATAAATAATCAGGAAATCAGTTCGCATTCGACAGCGTTTCTGGCTCGGTGCGTGTCCCGGCAAATAATTTCGTTCGTGAACGAAGGAAGGAAGGAAGGCTGAGAAGGGATTTCGCGATGCAGTTTAGAATGACGTACACCGTGCGTACAATTTGCAATAATAGTAAGAAGGCTGATTCTATCTTGTAACTCGCGTAGGTCCTATGGTAATACAACGGCGGCGGGGGTGCATTGAAAACAGGGACGCCCTTAGTTCGGCGCCAAAGGAATCCGGGATAACGTTTTACGAGCTGACGTTTATTGCGCCACTCTTTTCTCTCGATGCCGGGGAGATAAATATCGGCGCGAGTTCGCACCAGGTCCCGGTCGAAAGAAATTGCACGAGAGACGAGTGTGTCTCGCGAGGATACCGCTTTGCTCCGCTCCGATCCGCTTCACTCTCCGCGCCGAACCGAGTTTCCGGCGTGGGGCCGCGCCGCGCCACGCCGCGACTTCGTTTACCCTTTTTACTCCTGACATTAAAGCGAACGAGATTTCCTACGGGGAGATTATATACTGCCGAGCGCGAGAAATAATCAGATCTTGTTTGGCTTTCCCGGAACCGCCTGTGAACAATACCTCTTTAATTCTACGCCTTAAGGGACTCTCCTGATCTGAAGCGCCATTTTGGCCGCGTTTAGAAATTTTGCAAATAAACGGCGACAGTCTGATTTTCTAATTTTGATTTTTTAGTAAACATTTGTCATTGCACCAGATACAGAGTGAACAATTCTTTCACTAAAGAATTGGATCATATACAGTAACTCTCGCTAATATTCAGACATTCTTAAAAAGACGATATATAGACGATAGATAACTTTTTTTTATACGATTTGAACTTTTTTGAAAAATTTTTTTCGCATCCTGTAGCAAACTAATTGCTCTAGCTTCCCAAAAAAG
Source organism: Lasioglossum marginatum (assembly GCA_028455795.1). Classification (NCBI taxonomy): domain Eukaryota; kingdom Metazoa; phylum Arthropoda; class Insecta; order Hymenoptera; family Halictidae; genus Lasioglossum; species Lasioglossum marginatum. The sequence goes on along the minus strand of CM052261.1, from coordinate 1,345,312 downwards.
TTCAAATCGTATAGTGCAATATTAAAAAAAGTTTACGTCTTTTTAAGAGTGTCCGAATATTAGTGGAAGCCACTATATGTACACTACTGTGGAAAAGAAAGAAGCACCTGGCCATATTTAATAGAAAAGCGTAAAAAATCAAATGAGAATACAGTAAGTTTTGAAAAAGGATTCCGCTGTTTCATTGAATAGTTCTGAAAATATATATTATTGCGGATTATACAATTGTACAATACAATTTCTAGATAAAGATATTGTTTGTCATTATATCTTATAATTATACTGGGTGCTTCTTTCTTTTGTACAGTAGTGTATGTACATAAAAATTAATCTTTACGATTTTCCAACGAAATGGCTTCGGAAAGTATTTTCCCCAATATGCTGGGTCGATCGGAAATTATTTATACAAAAATAAAATGATACGACATTTCTCCGCCGAGGACATGTATCAAAAAAAGCCAAACACTGCGGAATATTTATTTTACGCCGACGTATAGTTAAGAAATGAATTTGCTCCGAATGAGTAATTAGCGTTGCTATTTCGCGCAGCGCGTTAAACGTTACCGACACTGCCACTAACAGAATTCTCGAATTACACGGAGATAGTGATTCCGTTGCGGAATCGAGTGCAGTAAATGCAAATCCTCGAATCGTCCAATTTATCCGCAACTTGCACGGTAATTGTTCTAAGAATGATCTAAACAATAGTAGCGTGCCCGCCGCATGTTAGATTGTGAACAGCACTTAGCGGTTATTATTCCTGGTAATCCGAGCGATTAAAATAAATTTAGTGGCGGCATTAATTACACCGTATAAGCTCCGTGGTTATTTCCATTGAAGCGCGCTTACACGGGTCGCGTTGTATTAGGCGCGACTCATATGCACAAATTCGCCTATAAATTTCGCAAGAACTAACGCCAGTTTAGCTTTTGCACTGGGATCGCGTTAAGCCGCGTTCACAGCTGAGTGTCCTCAACGTTGCGGCGAATTAATGGCGAATTTATTGGAATTTTCTTCTTTCCACTCGTTAAATCCATTGCCGCGGAAACGGAGATCCGAGAACCTTCCCTTCGCAGTTTTAAATACTTCATATTCTACCACTTTACGGAATTTATTGAAAAATTGATGTTACAGTAAGACTTTTCATTACGAGCGAGTTACGAAAATAGAACTTACGTAGATTAGAAATTAGAATGGAATGTTAGAATCATTCTTACATTATTTAACTCTGAAATCCCATAAAAATGGAATAGTTCTGCATTTCTTAGATATGAAATGCATCGAGGTTTACTAATTAATAAACTCTCCGTTCTTATTCGCATCCAGCGGCTATTATGGCTCGTCGAATAATGATCCGGACGGAGACTGTCGAAAAGTTGATCATCTCTGCGGACGATGGCTCGAAAAGAAAAGGATTTCCGAGGAAAGTGCGCGCATGGTCGACGTCCGCGAATGGTATTTCCATGGATCGTAGGCCCCGACCGGGTTTCGAGGGGGGCCAATAAAGCTGTCGAAGGAAATATTCCTGGCCCCCGTGGAAAGAATCCAGTGGCTTCGATCGGCCACGACACGGCCGGATGCAATTCGTCTGAATCTGCATTGAATCGCTCCTCGGTCCGCATTGTTCAACTCGAACCGGTGTTACGGACAGACGAGAGAATTGATATTTTTCCGCCGTCCCGCATAGATAATACCTCTATTGAATCTGAGTCGTCGTGACCGACGGTTGAACGAACGAGGAGAGGGCCTCGGGAATAAAAATAAGAATAAGAAGAAGCCGAAGGAACAGGAGGAACTGGAAAGAAGAAAAATAAGAGAGCCGAAAGAATGAGCCGAAGGGGATGATGCAGAGATTCCGGGAGGGGCCGGGGGCCGAGGAAGAAAAACCGGGAAAAGATAATAATAATTGGATCCTAGATGGAGTCGACGGCCTCTAACAGGCCGGCCATTATTTCACGAAATATTACTTTCAATCTCTAACGAAGTACAAACCGGTGCTTCGAACAATTTTCATTGTGCCCCGAGTCGCAACAAAAGGCTATCATTAAACGTGTCTGTGTGGCGGCGCGCGAGAAGGCGCTAGCCCCGCGAGAAAAGATTAGATGCGCCGCGCCGGGTAGGTTTAATTTCATTGTAATTAAAAGCAAACGAGGCCATGGGTTCCGCGTTATGAATTAATGACCACCGAGAGGCCCCGCGAAACCCATTACCACTTTCGTGGCCGGTTCAATTGTTGATCGGCGCTCGGGGATTCTTTCCTCGCCGCCATTCCACGATCGTTCTGTGTTGCACAACTGCGAGTGCAATGGCCAAAGTATTTGTTGCAGCGATGGCATATTTACTTGGTACGGAGAATATTTGCGGCGATATTGCTGGTACATGAAATGCTAAATCTTCTCGGATTATCGGATCGTTGTCGGTAGAGGTTAATGTTCAAGTAATATTGAGTTTATTATGATGAACGAATAAATATTTTATACGAATAAATGCGCTAATACGATTCAACAGACTACGTAATTTAATACAGTGAAAGTTTAATTTAATCGATTATAACTCTGTTGATACTTCGAATTTCGTATTGAGGAAACTTGCTTTTTGGATATGACATTATTTATCTATGAAAGGAAAATTCATTTATTTTCTGCGGGATTGTTGTTATCAATGTATGTTCATTCAATCATTTCCCATATTTAATTGAAGAATAAATTCTATAAAACCGGTAAGATTTTTAACCGGTGTTGGGTGTTAGATTTAGCGTTACAAACCAGTCCGGGACTAATATAAAAAACGACCGCTTTTATTTCCATTTTGATAATAGCAGAAGTTCGTGCCGCCGAGTACCGCTCGCGAAAAAACTCGCGAAAGTTTTCGGGTGCAAATGGCACGTCCTTTGAGCACCGCGCGCGTTCAACCGTGAAATAAGACACTAAACAACGCCATCGTGGAAATATTGTCCGCTCCGCGAGTTTCACGGACGTTACTTACAGGCCAATAATTATTCACCGAGTTCCACGTAAGACAGACCCGCCATTGTGAGCCACCCTCGCCGCTTTCAATACGATTGTCCCTCGCGCGTCGCTTATTGTTGAAAGTTTCCATTGTCATTATTATTTCGTCGCATTATGTCGCGAGATTTATGGGCTCGTGTAATTTCGCCCCGGCCTGCCCGGCCCGGCCCGAACAGGCCAGACCGGGCCATCTTGATCGCACATCCCGGCGTCCTTTTCGAGCACACTTCGGCAAACCACGATCCCAGTTCGCCAATCCCGCGGCAAACTTTACTCGCCGCCCGTTCCCGCGATAGCTTTTACTTCCGAATCGAACTTCCCGGCAATTTTCCGCGAAACGTGTGGGTTATGGAAGAGCCTCTATGTATATACCAAAAACGTTCAATTAGCAGCCAAACTCTGACGCAGGTTCAAGGTCCAATGTGGACAGATTTCATCGCAACTATCCACAGTTAGGAGCATAACTGATCACTCACACTTTAAATCAGAATAACTTTTTTATGAATGGACCAAACGACTTCAACTTCTCTGTAAGGCTAGAAGAATTAGTTTAGGAAATGACGTCTAAAAAATATGTTAAAAAGGTTCATTTAGTTGTCAAGTAGTAGAATTGTCAAGAACAATTGGAACAGTAAAAATTGGTTTTTTCAACTTTTTTAGCTGGGCCAATAACGAAAATTTAGAAGATCTGTTTGGTCAACTCGTACAATCAGTATAATAAGTCTCCGTCCGCCCTTTAGAACAGAATAACTTTTTTATAATTGTACAAAATGACCTGACGTTTTGTAAGCAATTAAAAGCATTGGTTTAATAAATGATCTGCAAAAAAGATTTTCCAAAAATTACAATTTACAAGGTTGCATGCAGAAATAAAAAAAGGATTTTTTAAAACCTTTTTATTTGGGCCCTTAATGAAAATTTAAAATGTATGTTTTTTAGATCTATGTTCAGGTATACCGCGATCGGGCCCGTCCGGAGGGCCTAGCTGTCTTTAAAAAAGTACAATTAAATTTATTATTTGTCAATGTAAATAATAATTGAAATTGTATTTGTAAATAACAATTAACTTTATCATTTTAAATAATTCATTTAGACTTGCTCAAATAATAAGCAATTATTTTTGCTTTTTATTTGAATATCCAAATAACAAATAACTTGTTATTTAAATTTTTATTCAAAAAATTATCTAGTTAAATATTGCCCAACACTAACCAGTGCAAGCAATCGTCGAAAATACGCGGGCACGCGTGTACAAGTTCCTCGAGCCGAGCGTCGTTCGATGTCTTCCCTTTTTGCGAGAGCACGCCCGGGGCCATAATCGAAACAAGAGGAAAAGCGGAAATAGTTGAGGGAAATCTCTCGCAGCTACCGGGGCCCTGTGAGTTTTTTCTCATCGACACGAGCGGACGCGAGAACGGAAACGGCAACAGACACAAAGTGGTACGCACGCTAATACTCGGCAACCTTCCACCCTATCTTTGAGGGCTGGAAACGTTCGCCACTCGGTTCTCGAAAGGGTGGAAAGGGGAACCGTGTGGAGTGCTTTCAAGCTACGAAAAAACGAAGGTGCTCCGCGTTAATAACGAACACGTCGGAAGCTTCAAGGGGAAGCTCCATGTTTTTCTGGTCAAACGGGAAAATGATAATTCCGCTCCCGGAAACGATCTTACCCTTCGATGCCTGACCGAGATCTTATCTGCTCGATCAACGGACCTTTTTCTTCACTATTTCAACCCTCTACACTTTAATTCTTGTTCAACTTCGAACTAAAGCAAAATCGCAATAAACGAATTTTTCAATTCGGAACAGGTAATCCGATTGAAAAAATACATTTTCATGTCCTAGTTCGTAACCGCTGGATAAAATCCAGCAAGAATTTAATTTGTGCAAGCCGTAGAAAATTGGGAAATTTTTTGAGGATGCATGTCGTGCAAAATTAATTCAGACATTTCAACAATTACTTAGTATAATTACTCAGCGAAAACAACTGATTCCACAAATGTATTCTTCGTTGCCAACAAATACAATAATATAATACTTTTATTAAAATTTTGCACGTTCCAATGTAATACGGCTAATTAATTAAATTAGCATGGCAGTGCAATAAAAGGGACGTGAACCAACTGAATTTGATCTTTAGCTTAACAGGGAGATTCATATTTGTTCGTCCTGCTCGAATTATTTCCATTCCATTTAAACTAAAAAAATTGTTACAAAAAGAACGTGTTTAAAGTTCCCAACAGGTACCTCCATCGTTACAATTGGATTTAATCACCAGTATCTACACAACTGTTTCACATCTCCGTCTGAAGTTTTAGGAACACAGTCTTTATGCGTTCTACTGTAGATTAGATGGTAAGAGATCGATTTTTTGAAAGTGGCACACTGGGATTCTTCGTTTAAGTAATCCCCGATTGCAGCAGCTCAAAGCAGCCGCATGTTATTCCGACCGACGACGTTCGATTGGCCAGCAGACGAGTTCGCAATTTTCGTGCAGCGGGACTAAGAGGAAGGAATCGTCGAACGTTGACCGCAATTTCGCGGTGCAAGTCCTCCGTCTGACAATTTGCATTGTCCAGACCACGTCCCCACCAAGATTTCCTTCCCCGCGCTCAGCTCTAATTCTCGAGGACCAGCCGGACATCCGATTTCCGATTTCCTAGCTGCTTCCTACGGGATCCGGAAGTCGGTGTTCGGGCGTCAAGTGGTCCATTCCTGATTCCATGGTACCACTCCATTCCCTGGATCTCCGTGGCTGATCTTTGAATCGAACTCTCTTGCTGATTCGATGGTTTTTAAGGGAGTATTGGCACGAAAACCCTGTTTTTGGCACGATCCCGAAAAACGCTTCTTCTATCGAACTACAAACCGTAGAACCACGTTGAAATTCCTCTTGTTTCCGAACTGGTCTGCTGTCGCAAACCCTTAAATTGTTCTACCGCATTTACTTTCCCAAGGAACATTCGCACAAAATAATGTTCGAATAGCCGATGTTAAATGGACCAAGCTGGAAGTGATAAATAGACACAGCGGATTTTATGCATTATTGGCAAAAATGAATAGGTGTAATTTAACCCTCTATTGCATGAATTTTTACGGCGAGTTGAAAGAAATATATATGGCTGTTAGTCTATTTAAAAATGAGTGTGGTCATGAAATAAATAATAATATTTTATTAGAAAATGTTATTTATTGCATTTTATATGCGGTTTTATTCATAAGCGCAATGTTCCCACTTGGAACCAACATGCTCAGAGTCTTCAGCATTGTCTACTTAATTTACTATAGAACATTTGAAATTTAAGTCCCCAATTGGGAACGGAATGCAATAGAGGGTTAAAACAGCAAAAACATTGAAAGAATTTGAAAAACCTATTAAAGAAGGAAAATAAATTCTCTTACATGACTCCAGTTTGTTGTAATTCAGGTAGAATATTTTTATTTTGCATAAAAAGACCCGCTGTCTCGTGATAAATATAAATTCTATTCGATTTACGTACCAGGTATTCAATGTCTCATTTACCGTGGGACGAGTCTTTGTTACTGTGATTACGTTCCTGCGAGGACAAATGTTGAAGTACGACATTGCTTTAGAATGACGGGGCGCGACGATTGTCTATTCCCGCGCGATGAATTTTCATTTCCGTTGCGCGTCGGCATAAATTCCAGGCTGCAAAACTTGATGCCGGCCAATTAAGAAACGTTGCATTCGTTACATCGCGGGCGATAGCCATTACGACGTCGCACGCCGCGCCGGTTAGGCGGATCGTTTCGTCGCAGCAGGTGGTCGTCGGTGTTTGACCTCGGCATTGTATCGCGACGGGAGCCGCTCGGATACAAAGAGATTTATAAGGTCAAGCGTCGGGACGCGACGTCGTCAGCGGCCGTTACGAGCGTCATTAATATTTCGTTCTCCTTTCTGTTACAGGTAAGCTTCCGGCGCGAAAGAGAACGAGAAACAGAGATAAAGATCGCTCGGAATTGGTGCAGCCGGATGCCCTGCAGGTGCTGAATCCTGTGTCGCTTTGTTGGCGACGAGTTCTTTGTTTGCGTGTCTCTCCCTCCCCCTTTCCATAATCTCTTCTCTGCTGTTCGTTATGAGCCCTCTACGATGTCTCGTTTTAAGGGATTGGGGGATCCGCGCCCCCTCCCCTTCCCCCGTAAGTCGTCGAGAGCTCGTTTGCTGTTCCATGCAAATCTTCGAACCTGGATGACTGAGACAATTTGCTCTTCGCTCCCGACCACCGACCATCGAAAAGTACCTAATTAATCCTTTGCGCGAGAAATTATCGTGCTTACATCTCGCCGGGACCTTTGCTCGAGTTTGCGTAACGCATTCGAATTCATATAGTAATAATGTTTTATTTAGCTTCACAGCTAAGAATTGGATTTGGTTTGCATAACCCTATATTTATTTACAAACTTATCTTATTCACACATGCGATTCGTTCACGCTGTCTTCCGTCTCCCTCTCCCGCTCACACTGTATACCCTGCTGCTATTTTCTCTCAGTATTTATTAAAGACAATGCATGGTACACAAGGTAGGTCGTTATCGTAAATTCTTTTAATCTTTCTATCTGTTTAACCCCTTGCCTCACGATTTATTTTACGATTTCAGTGATTGAAACTTTTTTGTAATTCTTAATTTCCTAAGAAAGGAGAAACTTTATATCTAATGTACGCCTATATGCTCCCCAATAGCTGTACATTAACGAAACCAAAATAGGAATTTATTTCGATTTAAAGGAATTTAATAGCATACATATTTATTAGACTCTGTTCAGAATCTTCATCACGAGTCTGACACGATATTGTAAGGCAAGGGGTTAACTCAGCAGTAACGCTACTGACCGCTGCGTCCATCAAACAGCCATAACTTCGTTAATTTTGACCCTTTGCGGTCGGCAGATTTCGCTGATCGGAGTACCAGCAGGTTGGAGCAAATTTAGCGCAATTATTATACTTTTCCGTACGGGATTTAAATGTATCTATGTAAATAAAAATGTAAATGTTCGTTTGTTCAAAATCTTAAATCTCCGAAAGTTCTTCACCGATTGCTTTGAAATTTTGACACAACGTCGCATTCGAATACGCGCGTGTTTTTATATTCCTATATTATACATAGACGTCATATATTATGTTAGTATCATATCATAATTAGTATCATGTCATAATATACATATATTATGTATAGACGTCACACCTATGACAGGTAAAAGCGAAGATTGAATGTAAAGACTGAGCCACAGCAACGCGTGGCCGGGTACAGCTAGTATAAAATAAATTATATAAATTAAATATATATAATATATATGGATATTTTAGAAGTGTGCGAGATCCCGGGAATTCCCGAAACCCGATGCTGGGGACGGCATGGGAAGACTCGTATCAGGTCGGGACCGGTTTCCCGAGAATATTCGGGATTTCTGATACTGTACGGAATCTTTTAATATTGTTTTTTAGTAATAAATCCCGAGCATTTCCGGGAAACCATGAAAGTTTCAAGATCCCATCCCGTTCCCGACGCTGAGCTCCTATGACGACCGTTCCCGCTTGGGCTGTTGTCCGCAGACACGCGTCCAGAACCGTGAAAAGTAAAAATGCTTGGGCTGTTGTCCGCAGACAACCGTCCGCAAAGGGTTAAGACTTCAACCATCGGGATTCGCGCATACATCGTCGAAGCCACGACTCTAAGAAAACGCAAACGAAAATAGATTTTTTTTCGAAGGTTCGCCCCGGAATGCTATCTTCACAAGTAGGTTTTCCGTAACGATTTCCGCGAAGGAGCCTCTTGGGAGGAATTGGAGCTTGCGTGGCTGGTCGAAGGGGATGAAAAGGGAGACGTAGGGAAAACAGTGGTCAGGGAAGCGACGGAAAATTTCCCGGCGACTGGAGCATAAACACGAATAAGAGAAACGGAGGGAACACGGGAAGGGGACAAAAGGTGGCCCGAATGGGGGCGGGTGTTGGGATGGGGGCTCGGAAGGGGTTGGAGGAAGAGAAATGGTCGGTGCGACGACAAAAACGGCGATTAGGGGAGGTGCTGACAGAGCTCGGGTGGGTAATGCTGACCGCACACCGCAGCGTACACCTGCATTCCCCTCGACCAACCCCTGTCGTCCTTCGCCCTGCTTTTCAGCCGTTGGAATCGGCTGGAGATATCTCGTAATTCCGATAAAATAATGACCAACGACGTGGTTTGGAGGGAACTGGGTTAAATAAAACAATCGGCGACCGGTTCTTCCGCGGACCCTTAATTGAGCGGCGGATTCAATCGAACTTTCAGCGAATCACCGCACCGGGGTGGAAAAATCAAACGAGCCCGCGCGAGCGCTGTTGGATAATGTTTGGCGTACAGGATCTGCGCGTATAACAACGTTGTTCACCACCGTATTACTTTGCACTTTGAATCCGTATCGCGCGGATGAATCGTCGCGATTTTTGCGAGGTTGTATGACGATATTCGGGGGGAGGGTGCGAGCCGGCACAAAGGAAAGGCGGATGAATTCGTCGCGAAAAGGACCGTGCTTTGACCCACCCTTTTCGAACCCGTTTGAGCCCGGAACTTTTATTCCGATATTTCGCGGAAGAGAGAAACGGGATTTTATTGGACCGTTTTATTATGCGATTTCGCGCAGGCGGTCTTTAATCCCGCGAATTTCTGCAGAGCTGCGGTCCCGTAACCGTTGATTTTTACCACGTTTTTCAAAACAAGTTCACCGCCGCGAAGTACGCTAAATTTTGCAGTGGGGCCGAAGCCGGATAGAATTCAATTGTTGGAAGATCGTAGAAAAATTCTCCGGTTCTCGTGGCAGTGGTCCCGCGCTTTTTCCAGACAATTCCACAGGACGACTGTAGCCGCGACACGGCGGGAGACGGATCCGAATTTCAAACTGATTTCAAATAGACCACGCGGCCCTCGGAATATTCGACCAATGAAAAACGCTCGGCGGGAATACCCCGTGAAAATTGAATTCCTCGGTTGAGCACGCTTTTTACCGGAGGAAGGGAATTCACTTTTTACGCGCGGCTCGTTGCAAACGGCGCGGCGTGTACACCTACGGTGTGCGTCACAAATTACACGGTTCCCGAGGCTGTTCCGCAGGGACAATGCGGGGATGAATTCCTCGGGACCGTTAGCTAGGCGCCTCGACGTATTTCGGCGCTTTTATTAGCAGGAACACCCGACTGAGCTGCACCGTTGTCGCGGTGGCCCGGTTTATACACAGGATTTTCATATTGATTTTACTAATTAGCCGACGACCTACACCGTGTACTCGTGATCCCCGCGTAAGAACCCGCACCAACCCTTCTCCGCTTCTACTGTACCTTCACAGGCTTCCCTTTGACGAGATCCCCTTCAAAAAGATGCGATTTCTCGGTATCGTTCATCAGTAGACTGCAGATCTCTATACAAAATAAAAATGTTTTGCATTGATTGTGGAAAGCAGAAATAATATAAAAATTGATTTGATCCCTTACAGCATTCTTGAATTTTTAAAATCTTTTCCCGTTTTATATTTCACTGAACCAATTTCTTCATATCCGCAGTCTATTCATCAGTGAGCGGAGATAAAGTGTCGTTCAATTATCATCTTGTTATTGTTCAAATTTTCAAATATACAAGGTGTTCGCGTGAAAGAGAAAAAAGTAATATTGTTTTATTCAATTGCAATTTTTTAAAATAGAATGTTATATATTTTTTATCTGAAAGCGTGGAGGGGTGGAATGATGATCTTGACAACATATTTCAAGGTCATAAAAATCGGTGAGGTGACCCTTTTCAGTCGATGGGTGACTCAGAGTTACCACTAAAAATTGCTGTACCATTTTTCACAATATTGCTTACATTATTAACACATTATCTACCGGTGATTAGTCCATAATTGTTGAAAGTCTATGGTTCATGGCTGAGGATTATTTAAAAGAATCCTTCAATAGCGACAGCAATTTTAATCATACACCAACAACTATTTGGTGCAGCAATTATTGGAAAGCCTATTAATAGTTAGATAAAGCGTTAAATATGTTAGTATCTAATCAATTTCTGCACATTTAACCCTCATCCGTCCGTCGTGTCAATTTGACACAGTTTTCCCGAAATAAGTTACACTGTTCTGTCATTTGTAAATAAATTTGTCCGAAATTTGGTGACTTTTATGTTTCTAATGCGATACATATAACCGCAAAAACCTAAGATATAAATGTTAACTCATCAATTTGAACGAAAGACATCGAAAAGTAATTGTTTTATTTGTTATTTTATCGATTTTTTTTATTGCTGTGTCAATTTGAGGGACAGATTCAGTTCGCGAAATGAGGGACGGATGAGGGTTAAGTATTGTTTAAGGTATTATATCAATAAAATGAATATTCTAGGTTCAATGGAATTATTCCAGTTCGGAAGAAATGTTTAATGTTCAAGTTGAAACAGCTCTGCAAAGGGTTAAGACAAATTCATTCGTACACGACTCAATGACCTGCAAGGACTTGTCCGGGAAGAAGTTCTAATAATTGTAACCGCGAAGAAAATAGAACAGCATGGGCTCAAATGTAGCTTCCGGAAGATCGTTTCCAATCGTTTTCCCTCGCCCGGACGCGAGCGTTGGGAATCGTGTACGTTTCGCAATTTACATTGCGCGCGACGAGTTGCGGAATTTGTACGGCCTCCGGTTCATCCGTCTTCTCCCCTTTCGTTCGCGGCGAGTGTTATACACACTGCAGGTTCAACAGGAAGGGCTTCGCGGCACGTAGAGTTAAACTCCAAACACGGGGAACGTTATGTCAACGTTCGAGGGCGCCGCCAGAGATACGCGGCCGGGGACCGACTTAATTGTACGTATAAATATCGCGAGCGAACCGAGAATATCGGGTATTGTCTCAGGTAGCCCACTTATATAACGGAAACGTCGAGTGTCTCCGCGAGGATCGTCCATTCGAGTGGGCTTTCGAACCTGCGGAACAATCGAGCCTGTCGCGCCGCAGAAAATGACGCGGGACGTTTATTTTTCCACCCCGGTTATTAATCTTTTGTTCATTCGCTTGGCCCCGAGACGACAGATTTCGATTCCTCTCCATTCCAAGAATCTGCTGCCACTCCCACGAAAAGATCTTCGGCTCTTTCTCAACTGTAGCATAATTTTCATAAAAAAAATATATAGAAGAAAAAGAAACCTTTTGAAAACCACGCTTATATTAAAATGCATTAAAAAGGAGAAAATAATTTTTATAGACATTAGTGACTATAAATAAAAGCGTGGAGCGCTAAACTATATTGACGTAACCTTCGTGGGCGATCCACGCTTTTATATATAGTCACTAATGTCTATGAAAATTATTTTCTCCTTTTTAGTGCATTTTAATATAAGCGTGGTTTTTGAAAGGTTTTTTTATATATTTTTTATTTTCTACTTTTTAGTCTGTACATATCTTGGAATCGATTTTAATTACCACTTCAACCAAGATCCTTTGTAAAATGGAAAATATTGTGTCATGGTTAGATAATTTATTATCCCGTTTTTATAGCCAAAATAAATAAATTGACGACCTGACTTTTTTTAAGCAATTAGAAGAATTGATTTACCAAATGACATGCAAGAAAGATTTTGAAAAAATTGCAATTGCTAAGAATTACATGAGAAAGTAAAAGAGGCACCATTTTTAACTTTTTTATTCGAGCCCGTAATGAAAATTTGAAATATGCGTTTTGTTTTATTATACATATTTTGTTACACATGCTGAAAATCTCATCGGTATCGGTTGACGCAGAATAAAACGACACGCATCGAAAGATGTCAGAATCTGTGGATTTCAAGCAAAAACTGAACAATAGTCGCGAAAAACTATGATCTTCACCACATTTAACCACTTGTAGCTCTTGGGTATGTCTATAACTAACATAGATCTACAAAACATATATTTTAAATTTTCATTAAGGGTCCAAATAAAAAAGCATTTTAAAAATTCCTTTTCTTATTTTTGCATACAACCTTGTAAATTGTAATTTTTCGGAAATCTTTTTTGCAGATCATTTAGTAAACCAATTCTTTTAATTGCTTACAAAACATCAGGTCGTTTTCACTGTAGCTTCAATGGGTTATTCCTTGACCATTGTAGTTCAGTTCATCTAATCCAATCGTTTCTACTAAAACCTCTGTAACTTCGATGTGAGTGATTATTGTTGCTCGAAAAAAATCGAGTGCATCCCTCGAATGTTCATTCATAAGCATGCAAAATTTCAGATTATAATACCAAGTACATTTCTGTAAAAAAAATGTCGAAAAACAGTCTTACGAAATCACGAAACCAGGAGGACTCTGAGATTGCTCTCGCGATTGCGGGGGGCATCGTCGCGGGACCGGAAGTGGCGCAATAAAAGAGCCCGTTTTTGTCGAACAATGCACTCGTCTGTTTTACAGGCCATCAATTATTCGCGGGTAGCCTGCGGTACACGCGGACACGGGGGTCCAGCGGCCATTGTTCCGAAATAATTTCGCGGGCTCACGCGTTTGTTTAAAAGAATAATATCTATGCAAATGGCCGCAAACGGCCTCTGCCCACGGTCCGCGGCTACAACAACGCCATTAATTACATTTTCATTAGTTGACTCGGAGAGGGAGAGAAGTAACCATGGCGCAGAAGTTACGCCGAAGTCTGCTACGCCGAGAGTGTTTGCGAAACACGCCCCCGCCGCGAGAAGAGATTCATTTTTCCGTTTGCGCGCCATCTGCTCGCAGAAACCCTCCGTCGCGCCGCGCCACGCCGTTGCCTCTTGCGAGTTTCGTAAGATTTTCATGTCTCGTTTGCGAACGGTGTAACTCGAGTTTAAATACTTCAGATCTTTCTGGATATTTCATTTTCTGTGTATTTGCCGCCGCTCTTGCGCCACTTAATATCGTTGCTCGATCTTCCTGCTCCAGCCACCTGATATTAAAAATTGCAATTTTTATCAAGAAGAGATCGGTTTCTCTGTACAATTTCCTTGCGACTTTATTAAACAACCAACGAGAATTCTGAGATCGTAACAGTAAATTAGCAAATTAATGATGTAATGAAAAAGTATAAACGAGACGTATAGTCTTTAAGTAATCATATATTTCTCCAGCGACAAAGGAGAACGAATGCCAGTAAAAAATGACGGAGGAGGCTGATTAATTCTCGCTTTTTTTTTCTGGAACCGGCATTTTTGGGCCAATTATCGCCGTCGAAAGAAACGCCGGTGGGAAGACGTGCGTAGGTTTTTGCGCCGTTGATTCCCAGTACAATAAATTGCCCTCGTTATTGAGGATATCGCTCAAAGGAGCCTTCAGCCAGCAAGGAATCGTTGGTAAAGGGTTCAGGATGATCGAAGGGACGTGGTTGGACGAGGGTGAAAAAGGAAAATCGGAAGTGAGACGCAAGTCAGCAGAAACACGGTGCATTTTGTAGCCTCGTCGGCGGGGAGGCAAAAAGTGAAGCTTACGAAACAAAGGGTTGAAGCGTCACATGTTTTTCCTCGTTAAGCTGGCTCCACTTAAGCAGATTGCTTAATTAACTCATCTAATTATACGGGAGCCTCTGTCCTTAAGTCCCGAACGCATTTCCGAGGGACGCGAGCCATCGCAGACCCGGGGACCCGTTGATTCTAATTTAGCCCTGTGATAAGTCGCCATTCGTTCGGCCGTTCCCCTTTCATTGCTCTAACCTGGCTTCTCTTTCTCCTGCAGCTCTCGCAGGCTGCAATCTTCGTGACGATTTAGCGCCGCAAGATGCAATTAATCGCGGAACTGCCCGCCTTGCTCCGCATTCGACCCGACCACCGCGAATGGGCGAGACCCATTCTCGACTTAAGAGGACATTCTCGGATTACAAAGATTACGCCAAAGAATCAATTTCTTATCACATCAATCAAAATTTGCCATCTTCAAGTATATCAAGTACTTGCTATATAATTATTCATATTGTAGAATATGGATCATCATAGAATGATAATTATTCAATATTTTAGAATATGGATCATCATAGAATCATAATTATTCAATTTTATAGAATATGGATCATCATAGAATCATAATTATTCAATATTATAAAATATGGATCATCATGGAATGATAATTATTCAATATTGTAGAATATGGATCATCGTAGAATGATAAAAGTATTCAATATTATAGAATATGGATCATCATAGAATGATAATTATTCAATATTATAGAATACTTGCCATATCAAGTATGTTTCAAAATTTTTGCTTAGGAATTCGCAAAAGTGTACTGATTTAGTACAACACATAACAACACTCCTCAGTCTTCTTCTATGTCTTCTTCATGACCCGCACAAAATTTCTATACACTAACTGTCGCTACTGTGCTGTATAATAACTAGACTGTGGATCTTTATGCAAAATAGAAATTGCCTGCATCGATTGCGAGGAATGGAAACTAAACTGAATGTTATTTCTTCCCTTAACGATAGAGGAGAAATCATATATTGACATCTTGAATTTTAAAAATTTTTCAACAATATTGAATTTCATCTACTCAATTTTGCTATAAATGCATAAAGATCCGCAGTCTAATAATAACCTTTGAATATTAACTTCTTTAGAATTTTTTCAATTATTTGGTCTTAATTAAATGTATCTGAGAAAATTTTACAGAATTTTAATATTTTTAATTGCATTGCAGGTTATCAATTTTTCGCATTCGCACAGCTACACCAGGCCGTATTCCATTAACGATCCTATTACATGTGCAAATATTTGTTTTATGAAATCCAGAGAGAAAAATTTGTTTACTGTGTTATGAGAATTTGATTTAATAAAACATTAAAATTGGTACGAAAATATTTCTTTTCGTTTTTTTCCAGACACACATAGTTATTGAAATATCTAATAGAACCACGCTAAACCAACACAAGCAAACACGGAATAGCCGAATTTTGGTCCTCTCGGCCCTTCGATCAAACTTAATCGACACTGGACCGTTCGATGGTTTTACAGAGAGAACATATATTGTGTAGATTTCAACCCTCTCCCTTGACTAGATAGGTAGTTGCAGGGAAAACCCGGATTACCCGGTCTTCTTTCCTTCCCTATACAACCAGAAAAATTTCTGAGAAAATTCGTCACATTGTACTTGTAGAGACACATCAGGGAATTTTCTCTGATTCTTCATCCGAAGTCTCAGTTACGAAAGCCAAAAATTACTATAATAAAATAACCATCGCCATTTCTAATTTCAGCTATCAAAACCTTGAATGACAATTATCCCCCAAGATTGGAGAAATGGGCCAAAACCGGCTAATCCTTTTTTCTTTTAATAGTCTCTCGGCGGAGCCAGAGGGCTGGAACTGAGCGCGGGGACTTTTTTCACTATCAAACGGTCCATCATCGGATTAATTTGGTTCAAGGACATTTTCCTCTCTTATCCAGATAAACCGTATCAAATTTTAAATTTCAAAAGAGCCGGGCTAATGGCGAGCGCCACGAAGGCGGCGGGGTAGCTATAGTTGGTTGCAGAAGTACCGGATCGCTTTAAAGTCTAAGGTTCGGTAGGTGTCGAGAGTCTCGGAGGGTTTGCGAGGGTCCAGGAGCCTGCAGGAGCATTTCTGCCGTTCCTGGGATCTTGGAAGGACCATGGAGTCCCGGCGATTTCAAACGTTCGAGTAAATCTCAAAGGAGCAATTTCCTCTAGACTCCGCAGGGACGTGCGACGTTCCCAGTGGCTCCCCGGCCAAGCGAAATTTCTTCCCCTTGCCATTTCCACGTGCCTTGTACAGCCTAGCGGGGGCCGATCTTAACGATTTCTACGAGCCCTGTGCAACAATTACCGCCGCGATTCGAAATTCTCGGCGAATTATTCTCCGAGACCTGCTCGGAAGATTTTTGCTCTGGAATACATAATTATAAAGACTCCCTCCGTTGCGTTCTGAAATTCTGGACAGTCGGAACGACCTCTACCCGGGCTGGATAGACAGACGCAATTAAAACCGAGGGCGGTAATTGAATCGTAGAACCGAAACTTCCGTTAATGAGCCGCTATGGGTACGTAACGGTTGTTTTAACGAGTATTGCACGGAAATATAAGGCTTCCGGCGTACGCGGCTTCACCGAGGCCACTCTAATTATCTTTACATCCCCTTCGACCAGCTTTTTGCTGTTACCTCTCATTTAAAAGCCCTCTGTTTTCCATCCCTCCCTCGTTCCACCGCGGACACGCTTTTTCGTTTTCATCGTTTCATCCATGTTACGTCTCACTTCTTCCGTCTTTCCTTTGCACTCGGACGTCTTTGTCTGACGCGTCTCGTTCTCGTTTTCGAACCGTTGCGTAATTGCCCGCGCGGATATAGTGATCGATGAGCCTCTCCGTGACGAGGAATATGAGGGATTGTTCTTACCTTCCTCGAGATCCGCGGATCTCGCCGTGGGAATTGTCCGCGGTAATGAACAGCCGGATAGATATCGGTGACGGGCGAAGATTTAGGAGGCTTCATTAATTTTTCGTCTTTTTTCTCCGTCTAACTCGGCTTTCGGAGCACTGCTCGCACACACACTCACTTCAAAATGTTATCATCTCTCCAAAGAGAATCGTACAAACAGGGTGCATACTCATTTCGAAGCTTTAAACCTCTACCTTTCTCTTTGACGTCTCTGAGAGGATACAATTCGTAATCGTTGTCATTTGATTTCATTCAACTCATTTCTAATTCGTAGCCACATCATTTTGTTCTATCAATTTCGCACATGAAATCCTTTGATAAAATGAATCGCAACATTGGCACTCAGTTTGATGGAAAGTTCTGGGTTATGTTGTTACGCGTAATATAATAGCTTTATCCACCTTAAATAGTCTCCTCTTTAACCATTCGAAAATTCGCGAAGAAAGTCAGTGTTCGGCCACAGTGTTCCGCACAACCTAAAACAAGTCAAGCAGTTCTACTCGAGTTCTACAAGGTTTCCGCAAGTATCCACTTGCAAAGACCTCAAGTGGTGTACAAATGTTCCGCAAAGGTCCTATGAGCTTTCTCCCTATTCTTTAACATGCCTGTCTCTGTCTGCTGTGAAGCCTTCCTTATACAATGGAGCAACAAGTATTAGTTAAGCAACGCTACGAATACATTTTGTTGGAAATGTATTACATTTCTGTAGACTTGTTTGCTATATTCATCATTCTCATACGTAGGTACTAACTAGGTGCTATATACATTTATTTATATCTTTATTTATACTCTTTCGTTAAAAACCGACGCTATTAAGGATAACTCAGTCATCGGTAATTCTATTTCAATTAATTCCAACGAGCAACATGTGATCTAATTGATCCGCTTTCTTTTTTCCAACAACTTTCGAGGTTGCTCCATTACCGCAAACCTCTGAGTGGGCAACAGTAATTATGCCGCAATTAATTTGTTCATAGACTCCGGTCAGATTGAGCATGTTTAGAATATTGAGCAGGCGATGTTTCAGGCAAATTAGACGATCGCAAGTTTCCCTTCAACTTCTCTGATGCACCTGCACGAGCTGCCTATTCGCCGAAATTGTTTCGTACCTTATCAGAGGCACCCGAGACAGCCTGTTCCCAATAGACTGTTAGATCACTGACAATTACTCGCGAATACAATAAGGTATTATCAATGAAATGCAATCGTACATCTAATACGTTGCGTAATGACAACGAAGGTGTTACGTAAATCTTTCTTCTTGCCCCATTCAATTCTTTTTAAAAAGCTTCAAATGCATTATTATTGTACTTTCATTGCGTCACCTTTATTATACAATCTATATTTCGTGCTTTTCTTCCTTTGTGTACAGTAGCTTTATAGTAATACGTAAGGACGATGTGCAACCAGAGGATGTTTTTAAACCCAGTCTGAAATTATTAGGTCATCCCATAAGTTCGTGCCGTTTCTCGAGAGGTTGCATATGTTAACTTTGTAAACATACCTTTAAGTTTGTTTTATTGTAGATATTTTCAGAACATTTCACATCTGATAAATTTCGTGATTTCTGTACAAGGTCTTGAATTTTATCTTCGTCTGTCTGAGAAGGACGCCCGGAACGTTCCTAGTTCCTAGCCTTCTAAACGAAAATTCTCACCTTTGAAACGTTGAAACCACTTCCTACAGGTACGAGATGAAAGCGCACTTTCTCCGTAAACAGCACATACACTGACTCCCACTAAACTTCGGACACTTTTAAAAAGACGACAACATTTATAATATTGGATGATAGGATTTGAAATTTTTTGGGAAGTTAGAAGAATTGATTTGCTGCACAACGTGACTAAAATTTTTGAAAAAAATTGCAAGTTGTCGGAATTGCAGAGGAAATACTAAAAGTTGCATTTTACAACTATTTTATGTGGGCTTATATTGAAAATTTTAAAAATCCGTTTTGTAGATCTGTGTCAATTATATATGAACTGTGAAAGTTTCATCGGAATCGATTGATGCGGAAGAAAATGACAGGCATTGAAAGATGTAAGAATCCTTAGATTTATTGCAGTTATACGCCGAAAATCGTGAAAATCTGCAATTTTACCATCTTTAAACGTTTATAGCTCATTGCAACGTCGACCAATTTTGACGAAATTTTCAGAACATGTTTAATTGACACAGATCTACAAAATGTATTTTTTAAATTTTCAATATAGGCCCACATAAAAAAGTTGTAATTATTTAAGGACGATGTGCAATCAGAGGATGTTTCTAAACCTAGTCCGAAATTAAAAGAAAGTGTCGAACAGATAAGCGCCTGGACATCCGAAGAAACAGTTCAGCTAATTTTTAATTGGGATAGGTTTCCGAGCGTCATTTTACCGGGCAGACGACGTAATTCCGTTCGACTGGACGTCGCGTCGAAAGGTTCCGAATTCGATCCGCACAGACGTTCGCTGCAATCACTCCCGGTGACGTTCTTTATTTTCCATTTTCCATTCCGTCTATCCAAAGCTGGCCGACGTCGGTCGTCGGCCGCTTTAAATCCGTCGGAACGTTTGCACGCGCAGTCTGGTTCGGAGTTAACGTATTTACCGTGCGTTGCGAATTCGTCGGGAACGAATTCCCCGTTCGTGTTTAACCTCGATATATTTCAGCCCTCCCTCCTTCCGGAAACGCACTTCTTTAGTTTCCACCGGATCGCCTAATTCTCCAAGTTCCCCACCGAAAAACCATTTCGATCGCTCGCAGCCGTGCGTGCACGGACGGAAGCTATTCAGTCTGCCGATTTTTCCGAATCCGTTGACCACAAATTATTTTCAACGGATTCTGGTAAAGACTATTTATTCTATTGATATAGTAACACGACACATCCAGCGTTTCGTTGGTAAAATGTCTCCGGTTTGTAATCTCGAACGGAAATTTTTTGGGGACCGCATTTTTCAAGTGCCACATTTTCTGCACATCGTATTGCAAATGACAGCAGGCGAACGATGCGAACACGTTTATTTTGTATAACAAAGCTTTTCATACGCAGCTCTTCGCTCGTCCCATAGAAAAGTTAATGAGCGTGGACCCGTGTATACGTCAGTTTCTGACAACCTGAAAATAGTTGACAGTAACGAGATATTTTGAAAAAACACACCTCCGGCAATGTTTGTGCTTTAATGAGATATTCTTCGCTGTATTTCGTGGATATTATTCTGCCGATTATATACGAAAAGAATTGAAATTAATTAACAATTTTATTCAGAATTATTCAGAATTATTCAACACATTTCTTTCTTAGGAAGTAGAGTATAATATTTATTATAATAATTACAGCCTCATCGGCCACAGAATGGAACTCGGTCCACATTAATTAATTTCTGCATCTGTATTATCATACCGTATTTAATTATAGCTTCTTTGCCCTACTTATTCGAGTAAAATCCGAATAAATACATGGATAAATGTTTTAAGGAAGTCAAAGAGTCACTAAAAATCTGAATAAATGTTTTAAAGAAATAATCTTTAACGAACGTCCGTTATAAATGCATGAAATAGCACGTCACTTTTTTATATTTAACCATCATTTTGCAGGAGATGGTGCGCGGTCTCGCCGGAGAGGGCCATCGTAATGTTAATTACGTTGATTTTTGTCTGGATTCGCGACGCACATGGGCGCAGCGCTGATTGCGTGAATTTACTGCAACAGGCATTTATAATTAATTAATTATCAGGGAAACGGCGCGGCGGCTCGATAAACAGGGGATCAGCTTCGCGGGGCCATTACCAGTGTTTTATTCGCGACCGGGCGACGCGTCCGCGATTATTTCAGAATATTTCCGACACGTGTAAATCATCGACGCCCGGTTGTTTAACGAAACGGATAATTCCACCTGCCAGAACAATTAATTCCCCCGTTAAAACGAACGAGCCGCGTCTTTCGAATTACAATAACGCTCGCCACGCTCGAATCTGTTAATACATTCGCCTCTTTTTCTCCCGTTTGCGTCGCGGACGTTCTCAAAATTCCATGGGAATGACGGTTACAACCATTTTATTTCTGCGCAGGGGAGCCCGTGTCCGCAAATATTTCGTTTTCGTTATAGTCTGATTTCCTATACGTTTGCTCCGCGGATTAAACTACGCCAGGTGTTGATTGATTGAACGAGATCGTCCGAACCGATACATTCCTCCCGGTTTCATCGGTACGCAAACACGACTTTTGTAAAAAGCTATGGAAGTGCACCTTGTTTGTTAGTCGGTGAAACGCTGCAGCGATGAGTTCAGCAATTTAATTTTCCGCAAACATTCACTCCGCTTTTCGTATCTATTAAAAAGGAGGGCGAAACAAACGAAAAAGGAAGCTGCGGATTATACGAAATTATTAAAAACATCGGGGTAAAAAATCCCTCCTACTCGCTGCCCATTGGATTTTCGTTCGACTTTTTCAGCAACGCTTTCGCTGATTATTAATTTCCATATTATTCCCAACAATATTTGCTTTCGCGCTGTGACGTATCGCGTACACCATAAAATCGCGCGAATATACGATTATAATTCTGCCAAATTTTATCAACGTAATTTATGCAACCGGAGATAGAGTTAACGCGTTTCATGCTCCTTGAAATTCTATCAAAATACGGGAAATTGAATGCACCGGCGAAGTTTCCGTATCGCTTTGTGAATTTTACATTATGACAAATGCAGTGGTAAAATTACTGCGAGCTCTACACATAATACCGTGCTTATCAGAGTTAGAGCATTGCTAATAGTTAGACTGCGGATCTTTATGCGAAATAAAAATTGTCTGCGTCGATTGCAAAAAATAGAATCGAAATGGAATGTTACTTCTTTCCTTAATCATTTTAATAGATGAGAAGTCATGTATTGACATTTTCAATTTTTAAAATTTTCTTACAATTTTGAATTTCATCTACTCAATTTTACTTATAAATGCATAAAGATCCGCAGTCTACTAATATTCGGTTAGCATTGTTCGTATTCAATTATCTTAATTCTACAAAAATTCAACCAATTAAACAAACAGACATCTTTATTCCAATTAACAAGAGACACTAAACAATTATCGACAACAGAGTATTCTATTTCCTTTTTTGCGATTTTCTCCAAAAGACTTTTTGTCTTAGTTTTTCGGTCCCCTACACGCTCCTGAAGTTTTGCCATTTAAATTCGGGACACCTTGTATATTAACCCATTATCGACCGGCGATTATTTCGTAATTTTTAAATGTCAATGTTCCATGGCTAAATATTTTGCAGCAATCTTTCAAGAGCAATACAGTTCTCATATAAGAGGATTTGCACTGCTAGCATTTAATTCAAATAAATAATTGGTTAATAGCCCGGTATAGTACAATTTTAACGTTTAGATAACAATCCAACTCGTTGCCAGTCCAGGTCCGAATTTGATGGCACCGGCCGCGTCATAGTTTGTCAACTAATAATACGTAAAATTGTTAAACTACCCGTTGACAAACCGCAAAATCGTCCCAAACGCAAGTTTCGACATAGAAATCCCTCTCCGGCGATTCAGCTTGCACGATGCATTTGCAACCGAGAAACTTTCGGCCGCGACGTCCGGGGAGGAACGGTTCGGCAAGTTTGAACGTCTGATCGACGTCGAATTCCTCGAGCGTGTCGTGGCCAGGAAAGTCGTTGACGTTCCGGTGATCCTGTCGAGACGTCCGACGGTCGGATAACGAGAATTCCGTAAGCTGCCATGGTAAGATCGTTCAGAAAAGCGACCATTCTCGATACGGCGCTCTTAAGCTCGGCTCAGACATTGCCGACAAATAACGACGCGATGAACACATGCATATTTCTACTGCTGCTGTATCCTACATTTTTATACTGAATACTCAATGAGGTAGAATATGCATTAACACTTTCGGTCACGAATTATTTATTCCTGGATAAAAAATCATGGCTTTGCTAATGTAATTGTATACTACTAAATTTATTTAGTATGTCCTTATGCGAGGACGCCATGACTGAAAGGGTTAAACAATACTGTCAATAAAGGAACAGGTGAAACACCAAGTCGTTTATTATTTGGTGTCGATCAAAAAGGCCATGTGAGCGATTAAATTAAGAAATATTTAGATAGAAATGTACATAATAATAACAGAGATTTAATAGAGTTTATCAAAATTATAATGTAAAATATTTTAATAATAATCGAAGAAAACCTTGGAGATATAAAATAGGTGACTATGCAATGCTACGTAATTTCGATAATACACTTGGTATTGCTAGAAAATTAATTCCGAAGTTTAAAGGCCCTTATGTTATTACAAAGGAACTTCGAAACTATATGTTGTAGGTGACATAGATAGTTTCCAACAAACGCAAAAGAAATATCAAGGTTTCTAGGAACCCAAAAATATGCAGCCGTGGAAAATGTCAAACTTGGAAGGAGACAACTCTGTGTGACAAGCGTAGTAATATGTTTACAATAATGTGCGTGTTTATTTTAATAATAATAACTAGACTGCGGATCTGTATGCATTTATAATTTATAGCAAACTTAAGTAGATGAAATTCAAAATTGTAGGAAAATTTTAAAAATCAAAGATGCCAATATATGATTTTTCCTCTGTTAAAATCATTAAGGGAAGAAATAAAATTCAGTCCAGTTTCTATTTCTTGCAATCTATGCAGACAATTTTTATTTTGCTCAAAGATCCGCAGTCTAATAATAACTGATAAACTCAAAATCAGGAATTTCTGCTCTTTTTAGCCTTCAATTAGCCAGGGTTTTTAACCCTTAATTAGAATATCATTAACATTGCAACTACCATAGCTACCGCTAACACGTTTCTTAATTACTAGATTTGTGTTTGGGTTCCGTGTGACATCCTCGGGCAAACATTCGGCGCGATTTTATCTTTGAAAAATCATCGTCATCAACGCTTCGAATGACGTCATCAGTGCCCGAGAAATACCGCAACGTCATTGTCTGAGTCTGCGGTTGCCGAATCGGAGCTTTATGACCGAGGCAGCTACGTGGCTGGTAATAATGGGCGTCGGCTATTACCCAGAACAATCTGTGGCTCGCTTAACGGTCAACTAACGATCCCGGCACGAGCACAGAAATAATTAATATTGGCGTGCGACGGAATTTATGCCGGTATACACAGTTCCGGATTTAATATCTGCCCGCCGAACGTGTGTCTTGACAGTTTACCTGCGCACGTCCGAAGAGCCGCCGTGCTTCGCGTCTTCGGAGTTAGGCAGACAAATACGATAGAGGAACTTTTGGGCAATAAAATGGTCCCTTTTCTAGTACTGGTTTACTCTGGAAACTTGTTTCCTTCTTCTTTCCTTGGACCATGAAATGGTCACTGTTTTCAGTACTGTTCTATTTTAAAACAACACTTACTTCCCTTTCCTTTCCTTGAACCTGCAGATTTTTTGGATTATTCGAAGATTATTCAAATTGGAGATTATAAAGGGTGTCCCAAAATTCACGCAAGATTTGAATTTTGCGCCATTTTTTGCGATAGCGTGACAGCTGACAGTTCAGGGTTATTAAAAATGGAGTGCTACACGAAAGAACAACGCGTTTTCATTGTTGAGCAATATTTAAAAAATAATGAAGGGCTGCAATGAGTCATTTCCTTGTCGTGTAATTTCCCGTTTTGCTGATCAGAATCGGCCGCCCAGATCATGCGATTTGATCATGCGACTTTTTTCTTAGGGGTTTTTTGAAGTCTAAGGTTTATGTCAACAAGCCCACGATCACCCATGCCTTGAAGGAGGAAATTGAGCGCTGTATCAACGAAATTCAACCACATTTACGCAAAACGATCGTGCAAAACTATTCCATACATAACCGTATACTGTATACTTTATGAATCAATAAACAATTCACCATTTTTAATTAAAAACCTGTGTTTTCTGTCAAAGTTACTTCTGGCGTGAATTTTGGGACACCCTTTATAAAGCTAACATTGGATTTAATGGTTATCAATATCTGAGTCAGAATGATTCTTTTAAAGATTTCCAAACTTGACAGTATCGCACATGTACTGAAACATACACGTGCAAGTTTTATTGGATATTTCTTCTGGCGTTATCAAAAATAGGAAGCAACATTTGGGATGGTTAAACGAGACAACATTCTGTCAAGCTAAATGATACCACCTGCAAATAAATTTTTTCACTTAGTTGATCGTGTGTCGCACGACTTAATTCAGCTAATACTACTGTGCGATCTTTGTAGCACATGTCCACACATTCGAAAAAGTTAATAAAAACAATCGCACATGTCCGAATAACGGGTGCAATATATCCTAGAATTTAAACCAGTCTTTCTGAATTCTGCCAACGAATCTGTTGACAAAAATCATTCGGAAAAGTTAATAAAAACAATCGCACATATCCGAATAACGGGTGCAATATATCCTAGAATTTAAACCAGTCTTTCTGAATACTGCCGACGAATCTGTTGACAAAAATCAAGCCTGAGGATCCCGTTCGACAGACCTCTCACTAACGAAATCAGCATTTTAATGAAATTCCCGCGAGCATTTAACGTTAAAACATGGTCGTGATAGGAGCCGGATTTTCTAAAATCGATAGGCCGGCCCCGATCGTCGTTCCAGGAAATCAGGAATTGAACTCGAAAGTGATCGAGAATTTCGACGATCTCGTTAGTGAATCGGCAAGTTTGGATTGGCCATTAGATACTCTATTGTTGTGCTTTCGGGGGCTGCGTGGTCGGGCGGCATGAAAGTGCAGCGAAATGTCCTCCTGTTGATTCGTACACCGTGGCCAATGATTTCCACGCCATCGGCCTCGGCGACGATCTGCTCGACCGAAACACCGACTACTCGTTCCTCCCTTATTCTGATCTAATTGACCATGGACGATACACGAAATTGCCGTGCGCCGTGCCCGTTCGATCCAGGAATTTGCTTCCCAGGACGACGGTTCCTTCGATCCTTCGGCCTCGTTCCATGCACCGTCGCAGCAGGAAACGATCGGGAAACGGGCGACCTTTTTTGAACCCGCGGTAATTCCTTCGTTACCGATTCTCTTTCGACTCCCCCTTTTATTCGATCGACGACGGAATCGCGCAATTGAATGGAATATCTGCAGATTGTATGAATAGCTCGAGTTACGATCGTGATTGGAATCCCCGTATAAGCGCCGCGCCCGTCGAATTCGTATCACATTCTTGTCGAAATCGTATTGTATTCTACTTTTGTTATATTGCGTTTTATCGCCGTCGAATCCGATTTTATTGTCGCGATTCGATACCCCGCGATCTCTCACGGCCTGCGGTCGATATCGGATTTTTCGTACATACTTCTTTAAATTTACGCGAAAGAGATGTACCTTTTATTTGCCGAGAGATCTGCAATATGTGGGAATTTTATTGTGATCTATCGAAGCTGTAGGTACAACCATAATGATTAACAGACTTTTATGCTTAATAACCTGCTACCTGTTTACATGAACTTGTATTACATTCACAATACTATAAAAAAGATTAATCTATGAACTGTTAAATGATTAAATTTTATATTTCTGCATAGGTTGCTGGTTTCCGAATATTTTTATATTTATTTGTAAAAGCCGCGCGAGGATCCGTGCGGACTTTCCGCGCTGCCTGTTTCAACTTGGAAATTCCGACATTTCGAGGAAAAAATTTGGCGGAGTCGCGGCGAGATTAATAACCGTGAAAGCCGTGTTTTTCACAAAGTGTCAGGCGATCCACTTATATTACTCGGCGAAATTTTTCAATATCGAGGTATTATACAGCCAACTTTCTGCGGTGCGAACTATTCCGGGAGTTCAGAACTATAATGAACAAAGTTAACTTAATTTCGTCGGAATTATTATCGGCCTTCGGATCGGAGTCACTAAACTACGGTCCGGTTATTATCGGCTCGGTGATACCGTTGAAATTTGCCCATCGGGGACACGACGGTGACTTCTACGACGATAATTCCATCGGGACCGATTTCCTGAATTCGCCTCATCTGAGTTGGATCTATCGACCTAAACGGTCTACCTAAAGGTAGTCCATAGAGTCGTTCCAACATATACCATCTCTCAAAGACGCCGCACAGTGCAAAAGTCTGAACGCTACTAATAATCGATAATTCTGTGTTACATGTATTCTAATAGACATCAAGTAAGTATAAAGAAGGCTAATAGAGTTCTGGAAGTTTATTGAAATATTTTTTTGCTCAAAATAGCGCAGAGGAAGCAACGTATTTCGATTTAGAATGCCAGTTTTAATTTACAATGACAGGAAAGAGAAACTTTTGTATACAATTCTTTTACAGAAGTATAATTTTCACAAATAAAATTTACAACAAAAACGATAATAATAAAAATAAAAACAAAACAATATTTACATCTAATTATAAGCATTATAATAATTACTAAAACAATTATTACCTAAATGAAGTTTTCATAAAAATTTAATTTTAAATTAGTAAAAGTTTTTATAATAAATTTTATATCAATTTTAAACGGGAGTGGCAGATGTTTCCTTGAGATTGATGAAAGCATAAACTAGATATTCCATTCCTAATATGTATGCAAAAATTAACGCGAATACAACAAACGTCAGAAATAAATTTCTTAAAATCTCTTCGTTCCACATACTCGTCGTCGAACTGTACCAGAGAAAATAAAATAACTGGCTAATCTGCATTTTTCTGCAAATAAATTTGATGAAACCATAAACTATATATTCCATTCCTAATATTCATGCAAAAATTAACGCGAATACGGGCGAATATCATTAGTATTTCCTACAACAAACTTTAAAAATAAATTTCTTAATACATCCTTGAGAAACATTATTTTTTAATATTTCCGAAAAATTGTTTCATTTTATTTTCATATCTTTCTAATGCTTCTGAACACAACTATTATAATTAGAATCAATATTAACGTTCTAAACAATAAATTATAGGTGAAAAGGATGTCCTTCATTTCGTTGCTATTTTTCATACTGCTACTTTCAATGTTTGCCACGTTTAATAATAATTGATTTGAGAAATAAAATTGTCGATTTTCAACTTCTACAGACATGTGTGTTGATGTAAGAAATAGTATAAAATGCCTATTTCATGTTTGGTTTCTTGACTTTTGCACTCCTAGATTGGTCGTTTGGACCACTGTGCGCCGCCAACAATCCTAACCAGGAAAAGAATTATTTTTCTTTGATAAACCCTTTATTACATTCTATCTAACGAGTGTTGAAACATTTTTTAATGCTAATATACGTACATACATAGTGGATCCGAAAAATACTTGAACACTAAAAGTACTTTTTCACCTACTCCATTTTGTTACTAAACCTACCACAACCGGTCAAATGACCGGTCCCAGATTTTTTATTTCACAATTATTGCAATTATAAAGATTCTTTTGTGGTAAATGATTAAATAAATACATTTAGTACCGCAGATATTATAATATGAACCGCACAAAGTTCAAATAAATTTAACACTAAACCTACCGAGCCTTAAAAGTAACTGGTACATGTTCCCTTATAAAAATGACAAGATTGATTACATTTAGACTTTGTGCATCTCCTATTGTGATATGTGCTCCACTAAAGATAACTATACAATCATTTCTTATGAAATTATTTTTATTATATCAATAATCTTAAAATAAAAAATCTGGAACCGGTCATTTTGACCGGTGATGGTAGGTTCAGTGTTAATCTTGTTATTTTTATAAGGCAACATTTGCCGGCTACTTTTAAAGCCCGATATGTTTGGTGTTAAAATTACTCTTGTAATCACAGAATTAAGAAAGATAATTTCATTCTCTATTCCAAATGTTGCCAGAAGTGTGAATGACGGGACTGTTTAGTTTTCGAGAGCACAAAATGTTCGATCAAGTGTCGGAGTAGGACGAGCCGCAAACATTAGCACGCCGAATCGTCGTATCCGCTCGAAGAGACAGAAGAGGCGAGGAAGACAGAAGTTCACCCGTCCAGTCATTAATTGCGAAGATAGGGGATTGAGGGGGTTCATTGTATAACGTGGTGGAACAGAAACGGAGCGGAGAAGACGTTGAGAGACGTCGAGACACACGGTAGCCAGGAATTAAAGGACTTCGTTGTTGGTGTGGCGCTGTCATTGATAGTTGTGATTAATGTGCGATACCTTCCCGTGATAACTTGATTATGCGGGTGGCTGGATTTACCTTGCCTCCGTCTTGCTTCTCCTTCTCGTTCTTCCTTTGCTTATCCATCATTCGCTCCGAATCTGGGCTATTTTCACCATTCTTCGGCGTTGTTTCATCGAAATAGAAAATCATACCAACCTTCGTCGAATCGTCATTCACAGATCGTCTCGACGCTTCGCGTGTGTGCGGATAATCAATAATTTAATTCCTTATACTTTCTTGACCGAATATCTTTTTCTTGATTAAGTTCTTATACAGAGTGGAAATTAATTTTAATGTATCTAGAAATTATGAAGTCTTTAGTATCCCAACATGCTTCAGATTAAAATTAATTTCCACTGCATACGAACTTAATCAAGAACAAGATATTCAATCAAGAAAGTATTAGGAATCTAATTATTGATCAGTCTCGGACATTTGTATCTATAAATTATGAAGCCTTTAGTATCCCAACATACACTAACGAGCATAACTGATTCAACACATTTTAAATCAGAATAACTTTATTATGAATGGACCAAACGACTTCAATTTCTCTAGAGCTAGAAGAGCTAGGCTAGAAGAATTAGTTTAATAAATGACGTCTAAAAAATATTTTGAAAAAATGCATTGATCAGAATTGCGAAAAAGAAATAGTAAAAATTGATTTTGCTACTTTTTTAGCTGGGCCAATAACGAAAATTTAAAAGATGTGTTTAGTCAACTCGTATAAATTATATACGCTCTGAAAATTTCATTGAAATTTTTCAAGATTTTCGGCCTTTTTACCACTTTTGATTTTCGTTATTGGCCTAGCTAAAAAAGTAGTAAAAATCAATTTCTACTATCAGTGTATGGCTTCAGATGTAAATAGTAGTTCTCAAAATATAAACGTGCCGATTTCTTGGCAAGGATTGAAAAAATATTGGATTTTATGGGAGAGAAAGGAACGTCCACGCGCTATCGATACAGGTTTTTGAAGAATGTTTCAAAGAACTTTCCATTGTCCCCCCGTTCCTGGTAGTAACGGTCTAACAGCAACGTTTCAACACTGTCTATGGAGAGACCCGTCCAAGGGAAAAAGGAGATCGATCCTCGGGGCAATTAATTATTGCCATCTTTGTCCTGTTCTCGAAAGCACAGCCTGCTGCCGTAGGTAAAAGTACACGCGATGAATTACTCAGCAAGCTCTCACGCGGGGCACCTGCTGATTCCCGGACGAAATCCGTCATCAATCATATCAGAACGCCTCGTACGGCTTCCCATCGTTGCCTGTGTTGCCCTTTATTATCCCGTGTTTTGAGTGTTCATGAGATACGGTAATGAATCAATTTATAAACGGAATGGCCTCGCCGAGAACGCCGCGCGTTCGGTTACGCGAACTTTTTCCATATTCCTTATTCGATCTCTCATTCGACGTGTCTATCTGGCACGCACGGTGTCAGAGTGGTAAATGATCGGTAGATTTTTAATTCGTTGCTGCAACCGTATCGCGCTCTAACCGCACGGCTCTGACTTGTCGCGTTCGGCTGATAAACTCCGGCAGTCTTCTGCAAAATCTTAAACAAATTTACGAAAAGTGTAGAACGATCAGTTTTGTTGTATATATGTAATATCTAATATTTAATAAAGTACATAAACGTTTGAATTCTAATGAATAGATAGCGGATTTTATGCATTTATGAAAAAAATGAGTAGGCGTAGTTTAAAACATGAAAAACATTAGACGGATTTAATAATATTTTTATATAATTTTCAACCTATTGAACATATTAAGAGAGAAGATAAATTTCTATGTCACTCCGGTTTTTTGAAAGTCAGGTGGAAAATCTTTATTTTGTATAAAGATCCGCTGTCTACTAACGAACATATTAATTGTCTGTGTAATTGTCTACAAGTTCCCTTGCATTTTATTCGCAGCTGTGTTTTTTAATGTATTAATTAATCATTCTTGGATCGAGCATTGTTAATTTTTTATCGTTTTATCGAAAATGAACCGGCAAATTCCTCCAACCTAAAAGCATTGCTGAAGCAGACACTGGCACTATTGACAGTGGTATTTCCAACCACCACACACGAAGTCTATGAATAATGATAATTTATTAATGTTAAGCATGAATCGCAGCCTGTACAGGAGTTTCTAGCCCCGAAACGGTGAAATAATGGAGAGACGGAAAGTTCATAGGTCGCCGTTAATCATCGGAATCGTGACAATCCCTGGCCAAATACGAGAAGCTTAACATCAAACTAGGAAAATCGAAAGAGTCGAGAGAGAGATTTCATCCCGAAAGGGGCGCGTGTGGACAATTCGGATATCCGAAGTGAAATATCGAAATGGGTCAACGGCAGCAGATATCTCGAAAACACGAGGTTATTCGTCAGTAGGTACCAGACGAATATTGAATGCTCAGCGAACGAGATCGAATATCTGTGATTTGAATCCCGTCTCCAATCAAATTCAAATTTGTGCGTGACAGAATGCGAAAGTGACACATCTAAAATTTCAAATTAAATAGAATCTGTTATACGTCGACTTCCCAGCGACCGCCGTGTCCCCGGTGTCAGGCGAATATTTTTCAACCGAGGATCGATTCTAGTTTCTCTTCTCTTAGTATATTTCTTTCTACCATTTTCCCAAGCACGTTTTCTTCTTATTATTATTATTACGAGCAGCCTATACGATTTTGTAAAGAATAATAGCCAGTATTTTTACGTTTTATTCTTTCGCGGAGGGATAGAGTGATTTTTTATTGTTATTGTTGTCAAGAGGACCGTTAGATATTCCGGAAATGATGGTGGTATGTTTACCCCATCGACGAACCGATCCAGCCAGGTTCCGGGGGTGAATTCGTTAAGTCTCCGGAGAATATCCTGGAGCTTCTTCAGGAGGATCCTCGCGATCCTGTTTCAATAATCCGGTCACGACTCATCGCTCGCAGCCACAGGCGCCATTTAATTCTATTTCGCGGCGGATCCACCCCCACCGTGCCGAAGAGTTATCGAGCGAATTTTCTTTTTTTCTTCACCTGGAGAAACGGGAGTCGACCGAGCCGCGTTTCTTTATCGTCCGCGAGGAGTCCATTACACCTGAAGTCCTTCGACAAAGATTGCCGTTCCATTATCCGATCCTCAGTGTCAACGAAATTAATCATCCCCCTCGAAGCCAGCCAGAACCGCCCCCAAGCTACAATATTTTCACAGTCGCGAGATTATTAGCAGAGGGTGAAAATGATTCTTGCCACTCACTGTCTCGAGGTAATCGTTTTGATAAAAGAGTTCTTCTTAGCACCTGCCGCGACGCATTACACGGTTCTATAAAAGAATTCTCTTCTTTCATTAATTTATTTTTGAAATAAAATTCCCGACCGTTTTCTTCTTCGTACATTCACTATTTCCGTACAGCATAAATTTTATTTACATCGATAAGCAGCTTTTCTTGAACCAGAGAAAGAGGATCTTGTCCGACAGAGTTTTAGGTTAAATAAGAACGAGCGTGTTTCTCGTCGAACGAGGAGAAGACTGTCCGGACGTATCCATACCCCGCAGAGAAGTTTGATAAACTAGCAAACATCCGGGCGCTTTTCCTATCCGGTTGAAACTTTACATCCATCCTGATGAAATCTGGTTGCAGTTCAGCGACATCGAAGTCGATTCGCTGGATAATCCCCTAAAATACTGCAAGACATTTCAGTTACGCGAGTCCGTGGATTTCGATATTGCAACTTTCAGAGCTACACCTCGGAACTGTCTGCTAGATATCGATATGACAGCTTTCGAGCGATTAGTGGATTTCTGGTAGCCTAGGCGGAACATATATTTTTAGCCGTGAAATTATTTTGAGGATCGAGGAAACGAGGAAGACGGGGAAACGTCGAAATGTCCTCAATCCGTCGTATACTACCGCTCGACGGCTTAACTGCAGGACCTGTATATTTATTTCCGGGGATCAAAAATAACAGTTATTCTAAAATTTTCTACGATAAATATCATTGATAAAAAGTTGATTATTATTCATATTTAAGATAATCTACACAAAATATAAAGAAAAAACATCGAAGAACAAAATGGTTAAAAAATATCGATTTTTATCTTTTGGTTACAAGTAACAGTTATTAGTGTCCAAAAAATTGGATCCTCCTCGATAACTGTTATCGATGAAGAAAAACTGTTTCGATTGCTCAAAGCAGTTATCGATGAGAGCAGTCCATTTAGAAAAAAGTTAATTTAGAAAAAGTGACAAGGATTTGCAGGGAAATAAACAGGGACCCTAACTGTTATAACCAAAAAGAAAAAAGTCATGGAATAACAAGTAGTTCATCGACTAAAATCGTATTGGTTACAAATAAGGATTATAAGTAAGCAACAATTTTTTTCTCTCGTTGGTAAATGTTATCGTTGAGAGAAATTCATTTCATATTTCCCTACAAATCCTTGTAACTTTTTCTAAATTAACTTGAACTGAATTCCAAGATGGCGTCGTGCTTATTCACTGCATTACGAATAACTGCAACTTTGATGAATCTATTATATAAATGTATGATTCAAATGTTATTGGACTGGTATTGGATGAATGGTAAATTCATTCTGGAATTGCAGCATCATTAAATTGTTCACTGCATAGAAAATCAATCAGTATTACGCGTTCCCTTGTTTGTTTCTCTTGTGCGACATTCAATTCGTGCTCGCATAATTACGAAATGCAGTTTTAATCATCTGTAATTGGATTAAAATGGAAGTTAACGAGATGTTCGTTTAATTCCAGTAATTTATTCCGTCATTGTACTATAAACGATCACGTGTGTGAGAACCTCTGCTGCGCCATTTTTCACGAAACAAAAGCTAGAGAACTCGCGCGTGTGTGCGTCCTATTTACCTCGTTTAGTTTCATTATTTGGACACCTGTTGTGTCTGAAGAAAATGTGATCTTTCATAGATCGATATTCAATGAGATTCAATCGATACTTTCTATGAAAATTTTCTCTCCAAATACGTCTGTCTGTTTAACCCTCGGACGACGGACTTTTTTCGCATATTTTTTAACACGTTCCGTGTCGCGGAACTTTCCGTTCAGGCCGATTGGAATTCTCATTGAAAAACTAACCATATGTATTTGTTAAAATAATTAAATTTAAAATTTCTTAAAAATTTAATTCATTGCTTTGTTGTCTAATGCATATTAAACTCTATTAGTTATGGTTTAATTATGGTTTTGTATTATTGAAAAATTGTAAGGCATACGTCAAAAGCAAGTTTATTTAATCGTAAAATCGTAAAAGTGTGGTGCGTGTACGCCCACGCGGCCTGAACGGAAAGTCTCCAAAAATCGGTCCGGCAAGGAACGTGTTAAAATGGAAACGCCGAATAGAACCTTCAACGACTGTAGAATTTTTGAAAATTGGTCTCGTACTCGATAACTGTCCTAATACTTACCAGCGCGGTCACAATAATGCTCGCGGAACAGACGCGTCGGTGCCGCGTAATCGTGTAACGATCGCAGCAAAATTTTTCATAGAGCGAACTTTAGTACAGCGTCCCGTCAATAACACTTTTACGGCCGAAAGTCCAGGAATTTGCGGCCGACTTTTACGCCGTCGCGATGAAGAAAGTGTCCATGAACATTTTCGTGCGGGACGAGCAATTTTCCCTGGGAAGAATTCATTGGCCGTTCCTACCGGAGTCCACCTGCGGCCGCGGCCCGTTTATGCAGCCTCGCCTCTTAAATGCCTCCATAAACTATACATGGTTACTGCAATAAGCTGAAAGAATCTGTCTGTACGCGGGCTCGGCCCACAGGGCCAAAGAAAAACAAAGCCAAAGAAAAGAATGTCAATTAAGGCCGGGACTCTTAGAAGAGAGAGAGAAACCTTATTCAACGCGGTAGCAACAAGCTTCTGTTTAACGAAGTGCGAGAACGAAATAACTTTTTACTTCGCCGGACCAACTGCGACTCGTTCGTTCAT